>JAPDOI010000029.1:2762500-3215000 GCA_029168955.1 Aplectana chamaeleonis | reverse complement strand
TGTTGAACTTCACTGCGAGGATTCATAAGAGGAAGCGAGGGCTCAGCCTCTCCAGAGGATTGACATGTCAAGTCTCAGAGATGAAGAGTGCAGAAGGAATTTCCGACAACGCTGTTTCTATTCACATCGGAGTACGGACTAAGAAGAAACTTTGCGACGCGGATTCTTTTTGTCAGAGTGCATCCAGGACGCTTCGAAAGAGGCACTCCCGGTTGTACAGCCTAAGAAGAAGTTCGCCTACGTCTCAGAAGAAACAACATCTACCTACAACAGAGTATGTGCTCTCCGAACTGCAGGAAACTTCGTGGAGGAGAAGCGTCTGAGGAGGAAGTTGCGTCGGCAGCTTCAAAGGGACCGCGAACGAGAGTGGACGTGTAGAGCTAAGGAGTTCGAGAAGGCTTGGGAGGAGAAGAATCCGAAGAAAGCCTACACGTTGCTGCGACAGTATAGCGGGAAGATGAAGAGATGTTCTCCTGTCTTGAACACTACCAATGGAGTTGCAGTTGGTGATGCGACGCTGCCAATATGGAAGGATTACTTCAGTTCACTACTGAATCGTCCAGCGCCATCAGTACCTGAGCTCCCGCATGTTCAGAGAGCACAGTACGATGTCAGTGAGGAACCTCCGACTGAGGCTGAAGTTTCGAATTGTGTCCGGAAAATGAAGAATGGAGAGGCAGGTGGAGATGACAACATCACTGCTGAAATGCTGAAAGCTCTTCCTCCGTCTGGGATTCGCGAAATGACCAACACCATCCGTGCCATATGGATGAGCGAAAGGATACCCGATTCGTGGAGACATGCGATCATCGTACCTCTTCACAAGAAGCTATCCGTCACGGATCCTAAGAACTACAGAGGAATCTCTCTACTTCGTGTCATGTACAAGGTTTTAGAACGTATCATTCTCGAGCGACTTATCAAACATCGTGAAGGAACGACCAGAGATGAGCAAGCCGGTGTACGACCTGGAAGATCGACCATCGACCAAGTGTTCGTAATGAGAAGAGTAATTGAATCGTGGCAGCGGTTTTCGAAGCCATTACAGCTTGCTTTTTTGGACTTTGAAGCCGCGTTCGACTCTCCTCATCGTGATCGATTGCTCAATGCTCTGCGAGCAGATGGAGTCCCGGAAAAGTATGTTCGGTTAATCGAGGACATGAACAAAGGAACAACAGCAGCAGTTCGTACACCTGTCGGATTTACGTCAGCTTTCGAGGTGAAAACAGGAGTAAGGCAAGGAGCCGTTGCAGGACCTTTTCTTTTCAACTTCGCCGTTGATGACATCATGCGTAGAGTTGCAGAACAGTTTCCTGCGGATGTGATCCTAACACCATCAGGACGCTCCCTTGTCGACCTGGAGTACGCCGACGACATTGTGTTATTCGCTGCAATCAACGCAAAACTGCAAAGGATTGTGAACCTCGTTTCGAAGTATGCCGCAGCCTATGGACTTCGTCTTCGTCCCGACAAATGTAAGCAGATGTGGGTCTCTCAGAGGCCTTCAACTGGAGTTTGTGTGGACGGACAACGTATCGAACTGGTGGACGATTTCTGTTATTTGGGCTGTTGGATGAAGAACGATGGTAGTTATGCAGCGGATATTCGACAACGATGTGCGAAAGCTACGTCTGCATTCAATTCTCTAACCAAGTGTTTGTGGTCTACCACCATCGCGAAGGAAGTCAAGTTGCGCGTCTACCTATCCGCTATTCGCCCTATCATGATGTACGGATCGGAGACGTGGGCAGCACCGAAAACGCAGATGGAAAGGTTGGATTGCACGGAGAGGAAGCTTTTTAGGCGTTTGCTTGGATATTTCTGGCCGCGTGTATGCCATAACGAAGACCTTTACAAGGAAATCGACGCAGTACATCAACGCTTGACACGAGGGAGGTGCCAGCATCTCCTAACGCCATCTCAAGCAGCAATGGAAAGTCGACTTCGACTGCTCGGGCATATACTAAGAAGAACGCCGGATCGTCTCGTACAACACGCTTTAAAAATGCTTCCAAATCCTGTCTGGAAACGGCCACCTGGGCGTAGGCGAAAGTTCTGGACGGATGTGGTTAAAGAGGATTTAAAGTCACTCGGCATCGAAAGACAGTTCAGGCGCGATGTTTCGTTTCGCAGGAAATGGAATAGTGACAGCTGGATGGAATGTGTTCAAATTGTGGCTGAAGATCGTGAAAAATGGACACGGCTGACTACTAGGACGGCACACCTCGGTGAAGATGCGGAATGACCGCGTCAGGCGAAAGCCAACTGATTAAGTCAAGTAAGTCATTGTTGTTGTGATTATTATTATTATTATTATTATTATTATTATTATTATTATTATTATTATTATTATTATTATTATTATTATTATTATTTATTATTAATCTTATTATTATTATTATTATTATTATTATTATTATTATTATTATTATTATTATCATTATTATTATTATTATTATTATTATTATTATTATTATTATTATTATTATTATTATTATTATTATTATTATTATTGTTATTATTACTATCATTATTATTATTACTATTACTATTATTATTATTATTATTATTATTACTATTACTATTATTATTGTTATTATTATTGTAATTACTATTATTATTATTATTATTATTACTATTATTATTGTTATTACTATTATTACTATTATTATTATTACTATTACTATTACTATTACTATTACTATTACTATTATTATTACTATTACTACTACTATTACTATTATTACTATTATTATGTGATCTGCTTAGTTGAGCTTAGTTGAATTATGTGCGGTTTATGCGATGGCAAACTTCCTAGCACTGTTGATCCGAGCACTACTCCGGAACGCTACGGGTAATATCGAGCTTCTTGATCACCCGTTACTACTGCCCCCTACATGAACGTATTCTTGTAGGCATACCAGGCGACGATCAAGCATAGCAGAGCGGCGCTTTGTAGTCACATACGACGTATTGAGTCAGCTGAAGGAACTGCTCGAAACACAATCTGATGGGATTTTGAAGCATCACGAATCTATTCACAATGGGACGCTCATAAGCTCGGATTATAACAGAATAGCGGCGTATTTTGTAGTATGTACGTCTCACATTTTTCTTATTCTCTCCTCTGACTACCAGAATGTTTGTTCTCAGCTGGACATGGAGTCATCTGTCGAATTCGGCATGCATGTAGTGAAGATTAGAGCCATTATCAATATTGATGGCTTCACATTCAATTTTCCAGACAAGGTACTGAGTGACTAGCGCCCTAAGACTACTTCCTACATCATTATCATGATCAGAGGTAATCCTTGACCTGGAACATTAGCCTTGATGGACATAAGCCGTGCATTGTGGTTCAACCACAGATGCCTTCTAGTGTTTGGCTTCAATAGTGGGTTTCGAAACCGATGCAAAGAGATCTCAATATCGTTTTTGAACGTCTTTTTTCAGAACACATAACAGTAGTTATGATTGACGGTATCGTTGTCTGTAATTGCGAATGAAGGTAAAACCAAAGTAAAGTAAGTTCGCAGCCCCATTTCCAGTTTGCTGGCTGTGTGAAGAGCACCTGTTGCTTTGAAACAGCCGAGAAGTAGCTCACCAGGAGCTGATGCTGAGCCTGGGGGGGGGGCTACTTCTCGGCTATACCTTGGCCAAAACTCTCAGAGGAAGGCGGAACATAAGACAAGCACACAACGGGACTTCCATGGCATACTCAGTCTGAAAGTTCCTTATGTTCAGGTTGGCTCTGTACACAACGATAACGGTTCAACTATGGCTACCTTATAACTTTAGTATCATTTGATCTACTTTGTTCTGTACTGCACTCCTCAGGAACAAATTACCTTGTGAGTATGTTCATGATGTCTGTTAAGAAGGTTGATATGCAACTCCGCCCAAATCCCTGACCCGAGTGATTTGAGAGCTAAAAAATTTCGACAGCATTCACTCATCGCCTTCTGTGAAAGAGCTCCCATTCATAAGGATGGCACGCGCACACAACGCACGAACCCTTTCAATAAGCTAGGATCGATGGCAACATTTGACGGTAACATTAGTTATGAGATAACTATCCGCGTCAATGATGCTGAGTCCGATTGGCGCTCAACGACCGATGTTCTGTGTGATACGAGGATTCCTGATGACCAACTGTCCAATACAGGTTTTGAACACGGCCTGTCGCGCTATAAGGTGCTTAGCGCTGGTTTGCGACCAAAGAAGTAGAACGTCTCATTGTCGTCGTGGAGGCGAAGGCGTTACATCGACTCGTTCCGACCGGGTTTTCAAAGAACACATTCGAAAGAAGACATTATTGATCTGTCCCCTAAAAGCTTTGTGAATCAATGTGGTTGTTTGGTCATGTTTGGTTTGGTACTCGCATCCTTAGGAGGGGAGACGAGCATAGAGTTTCCAAGGATCAAATGGGGCGATTCCTGCCAGCTGGGGAGGAGAATTTTCTCCACACAGCAGATGCCGTTTGCAAACGCCACCCCCCCGGTAGGCGAGAGTGGGAGGCCCCGTCACCATGCGTGGAGTTTTTCTGAATGGAGAACGTGGGGAGCTCGCGATGCATAATGGGGGAACCCCTGATTCTCAACGGCGGGAGACTCCCAGCGCAGAGAAAATTGCTTGTCGTCGAATGAATTGTTGTGTGTGATTGCAGGATGAAGGGGCGTCGCCTGCCAAGCTTTTTAGTTTTCGCCAGCTTCTATGCAGCTCTTTTGTTCTTTGGACTGCATATTGTGACGTCTCGACTTCATACCAAAATTCGAGGAGCGGGGGAGGGGGGAAAATCATTATAATCTGAAAATGCATTTCTTCTCATTTACAAGAGTTAGTATACATATTTCGATTGCTAAGAAAAAATACATTTCTCTGAATGTATTTTTATTGTTTATGGCTTCAAGTTAGCATTGAAGGTAACGCAAGGCTATTGACCAGGGCTGAGCGGAACTGTTCCGTTTCCGATTCCGTTTCCGTATTTCCGGTGCTTTTTGGGCTGTTCCGTTCCACTTCCGTTTCCGAGTTTTAAAGCCCGGAAACAGAATAAAATAGTGTCACACGATCTATGGTAGTGGATCTAGCCGAGGTTGTTTATGGGTACTAGGGGACGCCCAAATTTAACTTTGACCTCTTGTGTTCAAGAAAATATCTGAGCTTGGCTGAGACCATTTAAGAAGTTTGGGATCTTGAAATTTCGACCCCATGAAATAATAACACGAAATAGTCGTGGCAGGAATCTAAACACCTTTTGGGGATTCTTTCTAAAAATACGTAGTTTTTCTCTGAGAATAAATGTTTTCGTGAAGCTTTTCCTCTTAATTAAACCTTTTCGCTTGTTTACCGCCACTACAACAATGAAAATCGAGTTAGTTTTTTTTGCACGTGCAGTCTGTCTTCCAGAAAGGAGTCTCGGCGGAGAGAGGTGGAGGCGATCACGGGCAGCGGCGCAGCCCGTTTGTGGCAGATCATAAGAGAATTTTCCTTTTCTCGCAGAAGAGTTTCATTTTATTCTTCTGAAAATTAAATAATTTGGTATTCACTTCATTACGCTATCAAAGTTCAAAAAAGGCGTCGCATAGAACCGGAAGTGACTTCTAACCAGCCTTGGAGACGCAACGCAGGCGCCCACGTCTTCTTTACCTGCATACTTTCTGGGAGACAGACAGCCTGTTCACCAGGGATGTGCGGCAACGAAAAATGAAATTCTCGAGAGGGCCACTGCAACCCATGAAACGGCCGGCAAACTGCAATCGTCAAACGGCAATCACCGCACACCCCTTCTTTACACCATTTCGAGGGGCGGCGACATATAGTAAACAATTTTTCAAAATGCCTTCTCGGATTTCTAGAAGTGAGACTCGAAATCGTGGATAGCCTCGTAGTGAGGCTTCTTTTTCGAATAACTATGAGTGTTCCGACTGAAATAATTGGTTATTGAATGAGCTGCAGGCGCAGTGAGCAGCGACCAAACGTGAGAATGAGACAGCCCAAATTTTTTCGCTCTCTTCTGTTTCCGTTTCCGGCATTTTTTGACCATTTTTCTTCCGTTTCCGAAGATCGTGAAAATGATTTCCACACAGCCCTGCTATTGACTCTGAGAGTTCTATTTTTTTCTCGAAAAAAGCCTTCACGCCTTTTGGTAGAAGAGCAGAACGCGATTACCCTCCGGAAGTCGGCTGCCGCGCCGCGTTCTTGGCGCAATGCTTCAGCACGATTGGAGCACGATAACCCGCCCAACCCTAGACCACAAGTTTATAATTTGCCAGCGGCACAAAATTCTCACGGAAATATAGAAGTTTTTCTGACCAGAGTTTTCCATGTTTAGGGTCCGTTATCGTGATATCTTTACCACCGGTGAGATTGGTTCCCTACTCCCTAGTCTGTTTAGAGCTTCAGCCGCTCACCTCTGGAGAAAGACGGTGTGTGAATGTAACACACCGCTCTTCATTTCTTTTATACCCTGCCCTTTATCAATTGGGTATCATCAAATTTGTTTACCGTGAAAATTTTGTGCCGTTGGTAATTTATAATCGTCTCGCTAGACCTAAGATAAGCCACTATACACAATCGTTAATGCGGGACGTTTCGGATTCTGACTACAAAAAAAATCCATTCTGTTGCAATAGCAAAAAAATGAAACGATTCGAGAATTCAGTAAACATATTTTTTGAAGCAAAAATAAAATGGGGTGAAGAGAACTGAAAAAATAATTTTAAAAAGTTTTATATCAGAATTGTAACTAATCTGCAATACTGATAATGAAGAGGAATATTCTCCTCAAAATGGAGAAAATTATCCGAAAAACTGCTTACTATACAGACAAAACTGGTCAAGAAGGCTGAAATTCCCCATCTCTCCCTTAGTCCAGAGTAGGACGATTTTGGAAGTCCCGTCGTTGAGATGGGGCACCCGCAGGGGCACCCGAAACATTGTGCATTGCGGGAGCCCCACCGGGGGCCCCTATCCCGTTGTGGGGGGCGATATGCATACGGTCCCAGGGCCCGTAGTGAACCCCCCATCCGCGCTGAGATGACAAGACGGCTGCGCGCTGAGGTGCCTCATCAGACCCGTGCAATCAGCCGATACTGTGATGAGCGATCAATGGCAGGCGAGAGGTCTTCACTCAATGAGAAAGGGCAGTGGTCACAAGGAGTGGACATGAGAATTAACGTATGGGACCCATGGCCTAGTGGTTACCGACCAGGGCTTAGACGTGCGTGTCTCCAGTTCGATTCCCGTCAAGTCGAAAAATTTTGCAAATAAATTGTAATGCAAAAAAAGAGTTTTACGAAAGAGTGCTTGACTGTGCAATAAATGTGATAGATGGAGCGGAGGGCAATGAACGACATGTGGATTTTTCAATCTTCGCTACGGGAATGTTTTTGCATAATTTATTATGCTAGTACTTCCCTACGTCGTGTGAAACGGCGCAGGTAATGCGTGGCTTGATGAAATTTCGTCCAATCACGTAATTTGGGCCGTTTAGAGTTTGAGGAGCATATCTTTAAGCTCACGGAAACCCCCAGTGACCTGTGGATTTCGATTATCACCAGCGAAAATATCACCAGTGAAATATTTGATTATCACCAGTGACAGTAGTGATATCACTAGTGATATGGAAGTTCCGACGAAAAAGCCACCGCTCCGCGCAGTGATAATCGAAAACAGGAGTTCACTTGAACTAAAACAGAGTCTACCTGGGAGAAACAAGTTTTACCAACTAAGGGAATTTCAGGATCCCATATAGCAAGCAAGCCGCGGTAGCAGCCTTGATAAACAAAGATCCAACAATTGCAAGAAAATAAGCATTTGAATACTGCTCATTTTTGACATTCGACTGCATATCTGACAAGGGATTGCGTATGAACTTGCACTAGGTCTTCATAAATCTTTTCTATGCACGTTAAGTATTCATGTTTTATCTCTTGTGTTGTCTTCCTGCAGTATCAGGAGTAGCTCTTTGCATGGGAAGTTGTTTCGATAATTATCTGTAAGGTTTCGGTGGCCGTGGTTGAGACTAAAACAGTTTTGGGATAGGGTTTTCTTGTTTCCCACTATTGTTCTTTTTCAAGGGTCGTTTGAGTTGTTTCTGGCATTGTGGGATGAACGCTGGGTGAACTGGTCCGCTCTGAACTTTTAATTTGCGTGTTAGACCTTTTCTGTATGAAAACCGAATTATGGTACTATGACGAGCCCATGTTGAGGGACTAGGGTCAGGCTTAACTGAATTCCCAGATTTCCTAAATTTCTCCTTGAAAATGTCCAACGGTCCCACATTTTTTAACTGGGGCGGAAATCATTACGAATGAAAACTTCTTTCGTTTCAGATCTAGAGGCAACGTTCACGATAAAAAAACCATATTCTAATTTTCGATGTTCTTGAGCTTTCGAATAAAAGTATATTTCGAATATCATTTCACGCTAGCTTTCGAATAAATGTATATCTCGAATATCGTATTTTTAGGACACCCAGAATGATTCAGCAATTCGAATATTCGAATAATTGGTTGCTATATATTCGAATGTCGTGCTTTCAAATAGGCCGAAAAATGAAAACCCGAATACTTCAACGCCCTCACAGCTCTATAAATCGATTTGCTTTAATCAAAAGAGTTCAGCAAGCAATAAAAAAACTGTAGAACGGATAACGTTCCACAGTGTCCATCACACAGCGCTAAAACAACCCTGGTAACTGTTTACCAAAAAAAAAATGAAAAAAAAGAAGGAACCCTCCCCAAATCAAGTACTGTCCCACACATGGATACGAAAACAGAAATAGTTATAAGAACAACTTCTTATGCTAGAAAACTCACCTTTGTACTATAGGAATGAATTACTAGACAGATATTGAGGAAATACGGCTGCCATCAGCTGTTTTGCGCTCGCAGAAAATCCACCCACTCAGCATGACTTGATTTTGGCCGTTGATTTCGGCTTACTGTACGAGAATGTGGAACGCAAACCTGCGGAGTGCGACGACCGTCATGCGAGAACCGTAAGTTGCAAGGGGGCAACTCACGGGGTTCAAATGACAGCAGCGCTGGGTCTTCGCGCAACCTGTGCTATTTCTCCTTGCCCCAACAGCTGCCAGCATACGCGGAGGTGACCCTCTTCGCACCATTAGTGCGTCGAGCCAGCCGTGTGGTCACCATTTCCACCCGCAGGGAGACCAGCCATCGCTAACCGTGTGACGGTTCGATTGATGCGGCCATTCTTCCCTGCACTAGGTGACCGCATGCAGGGAGCTCACCTCAGCGCACCGGGGGTTTACTACGGGCCCAGGTCTTCCACACGTTGTCACAACTTAACACCACTTGTTCAATAAATGATTAGAGATCAGTTTGCAAAACCTCGCTGGCCCTGCCGATTTCCAGGCACCGACATTTTCATTAGTGTTGGCATTCCCTTAGGACATCTGGGTGGCAAACTCTGTGGTGTAGGGCAGCGGAAGATAGGGTTTTCACGCTTCTCTCCAATTTGTGAAAAAAATCTATGATCGTCTGATTTTATCGATTCTGATCATAAATGGAAAAATGGGTACAGATCAATGGAGGACTTCAAGGAGAGTTTTGACATTCAAGTATTACGCCTCTACAATGCCAATGAAAAAAGGCACAGATGCAGCTGTCCCGAATACTAACCGGCGTAGGTTTTGATTACGGTATCTTGCTCTCGTATTGGCCACTCAGATAGTCGGAGCACGTCCGCACAATAGCGTTAGTACGCCAGGGCAAACCTGGAGTACTAACGTTCATTGTGAGCAGGAGCTGCTGGCAACGGCTGACAACGTGTGCTGGCGTTCTAACGGTCATTATTCATAATCTGTTCTGCAGAAAGAAACGAAGCAAGAATTTGAACTGCCGATCTCATTACCGGTGTTGGGTATGATCCTTGTCGCGGCCAAAGCAAGGAGGCCAACCTATCCGCGGTCCGCAACAAGGACATCATTATCGCCACGGTCCACAACGAGAAGGCTTCCCTAGCTATGGCCATGGAGATGATCCCGTCAGCGTTCAAAATAAACGTCCGAAAAGTGACACAAGGTGAACTCCTCGGACTGGCCTCAAACGGCCAACTGCTCCCTTTGCGAGACTGGCCACCTTATATACCCGCCGCAGTCGTACAACAGGACGCTGCAATGTTCACTCGTATCAGACAAATCAAAAAACCGTGGCAGTTGGCTAACTTCCGTTTTAAACACGAGGATTATGATTGAAGCTGGTCATGTTCAAACGATGTGGTACAAGAAGCCGGCGTCAAAGAATATTCTCATACATTCTCGCAGCTGCCATCCCATGTACATGAAGAGCAGTGTTGTATGCAGCGTGCTAAGCACCGCACGAAAACTAACGTCGGACAGAAAAGAAGATGTGGAAACACAGATAGCAGAGGTGTTGCAGCAGAATGGCTACACAGAAGGCAGCTTCGGCTCATGGCGCCCTTACCATTACCTATCCGATACCTCTCTTGTACTCCCCTATGTTAACGAGCGGTTTGCGAGGGACCTTAATAATGCAGTTCGAAAGTCAGCTCTCCCACTCCTCCTTGTTTTCCGGCCGCCATCAACACTTCGGCAACTCCTCACATCATCCAGACCGTATGAAGACCGTTGTGGAAGATCAGGCTGTACATAGAGTTCGCGCAATCATTTTAGTCTGATGAATGAACGTGGCTGCGACGGTAGATCACCCCGCGCGATTCGAAATACCATTCTCCAGTGAGGCCGCCAACCACGCCTGGTCCACGCGTCAGACTAAAATGAAAACGGAAACCATACAGCACCACGGATGCACGAATATGACAAGTCCCGAATGCCGTCTACAAGGTCACTTGTCAAGGATGTGGGGATTTTTGCATAGGTGAGACTGGAAGGCTACTATACATGAGATTGGATGAGCACATGCGGGCTCTTCGGTCACCATCTTCTTACCCGAACAGTGCATTTTCCTCAGAACTTTTTAGATTACTTGATTCCCAGCAATCACTGGCAAAATCAACTTTAATTCGACTAATTTAGCTTGAAACCAATTCACCTCAACTAAGTATCGACTTATGCGGGAGACTATCAACTATGAATAGACTTCATAACAACTGTAGCCCCACTTTGCGCTCCTGAACTACGGAAAACAACTCGGAATCCACCTTGCCAGTCGATTAGGGATGCTATAACGGTAGAAACAAGCTTCGATTCACTTTGAATACAATTCAAATGCCGGCGAGCGCCGATTTCGAAACGCCGGAGATTTTCTACTCCAAGAATTTTTACACTCTCCTATCGCTCGCTATCTTCTGCGAGCTCTTATTTTCATTTTTTCCTCTTTTGCTTTTCCTTCCTACTCTCGTGCTTCAGTTTGAGAGCGGTAATTTTTTCTATTTAACATTTTGTTAAACTCTCAGCCAAACCTGGCGGTTTTCAAGCCGAAAGTTTATAAAAGTGCAGAGAATAGGCTGTGCGAATTCGCTACTATGTTTTCTAGCTGAACCCCTGTGCCATCAAAGTTGAATCGGCATTTTGACCCACTTGACTGATTTAACTTTTTCATCGATTCTCGTAAGCTTTTCTCTCGCTAAGCTAAGCAATACATGACGAATTAAATTGCGTTGGGTAGGGATTTGTGAAGCGAGTATTGAATCCTGAGCAGGGTTAGGAGTTTAATTTTTTGACAAAATAAATCAGTGACCCCGTTCTATTGAGAACTCGCCCAACGCTATTTTCTCTCGAAAGGTTTGAGTGTCCTGACAACTTTGGCGACTTTGATGGATGGATTGAAAGGGAATGGATGCACTCAATGATCTCAGTCTCAAAATTTCGAAAACAGTTTGGATATAATTCCAGCATATTTTCAAGGACTGCCAGGTTTCCCTCTAGAAGAGAGAGCAGCAGATAGATATTAGTATGTGCTTTCGATCACACTTTGTCAGAAGGCCAAGAGCGGGCTTCAAAAATCGAGAAAGTAGGGAAGACTTTCTGTGAGACTCAATACCACAGGGTTTTGTCATTTCCCGTCATTGTTGGCCACTATGACTCATCATCGTTAGTCTCCAGTATACTTTTACATTTTCCTTTTTTTTCGAATATTCGACTTCTCGAATAATCTGGAAATCGGCATCTTTCGATTATCGGTTTTTCGAATTATTCGGAAATCGACGCTTTTCAAATATCCGGTTCTCCGAATATCTCGGGAATTTCCGCTTTTCGAATATTCCATATTCCGAGCAATTCGGAATTTGGACTTTTTCGAATATTGTTCTGGTATTCCACCGGAACCTCTCGGCGCTATCTTTGTTCTGGGATACCAGTGAAAAGTATCACTTTTATTCCGCCGCATATAATGCCTTGTAAACACTTGATAGATACCGGGCTTGCCATCGCCGATATAGTAAGACGGCCAAGCCCATATTGTTCAGCACTCTACAACAACGCTCTACAGTGAGCAACAATAAAGCTTTCGGCGAGCTATAATACTCGCAGCAGTATTCGGTAGCCAGAAAACTCCCTATAAAGCCACCACAAATATTCGGTTTTCCGAATAATTCGAAAATTGGAAATTTTCGAATTTAAATTAGCCTTTTTCGATTATTCAATTTTTCAAATGAGTGGTCGACTTTTTCAATAGATTGTCGAATGGAATAGTCCGATTTTTCCATTCGACTTTTCGAGTCAATCAAAAAATCAGCCTTTGGCCTGTCTTCTATGTACGTAAAAAAAGGTCGAATGATTATACTCAAAATTTCCCTCCTTTCTTTTAGGATTAAATGAAACTGCTCAATAGAGCAACAGACAAAATATTCACGAGACGGTTAGGTGTGTACATATGAGACAAATGATGCAAACAATGGCGTCTCGTCGTTTCATAATTAATCGTCCCGCTCTACCTTTATTTCAAACAGATCTAACTCTAAGATGAGCGTCAGACGAAACTACGCACCTACTGACGCACAGAAACCTCTGAATCTCATCAGTCAACGCTAACAATTCGATGGGATTCCAGCTTACTGAAAAAAATCAGAAGTCAAACTCGAGGGTAATGCGTTTTTAGGAATTCTCAATCAACAGAAATCACCGCCGTAAAATTTTATCAACTTTATGGATTTATCGATCTCACTGATTTTTCGCGAAAATGCACGCACCAGGGAAGAGCTTCCGAAACTCGCAGCTCCGCTGGTTTTTGGCCTTCCGCGTTCCGCTTTCCGAAAACAGCGTAGAGTGCTGCACAAGGCGGAAAGATCGAGTTTGTTGAGGAGGAGGCACCTAGTCAAAAATTCATTACGGAAACCGCATTTCCGCGAATTTTGGGTGTATCGCACCCGATTTCCGGAATTCGAGAATAACAATTTAGTGACGAAGCCTGGAATTCGATTTCTGAATTCTTAGAATTTTGTTCCGCTCATCCCTGGTGCGCATCCTCGTAAATCAATGGAACTTCCTGAAAATTCCGTTCATTCGAAAATTAGTCGACTATCGAACTCAATCGACTGATTATGTACATTTTCGAATATTCGGCTTTCCGAATAATTCATAATTCGGCTTTTTTTAAATTTTCGGTTCTCCGAATCATTCAGGATTTCGCCTTTTTGAATAATAGACTTCTCGAGTGATTCGATGTCGACTTTGTCAATCGAATGTTGTTACGAATCATTCGATTTGGTCAAAGTATAGTCTTCAGTAAGCCTTTAACATCGATCGGTCACTGGTGTCCTGCGGGCCCACCACGGAGTCGAATCCATGGGAGATATTACCGCTTTCTCTTGTTACTAATCCGAACTCTGTCTTCATCCTTATTCGAACTCTTTATCTCGCGTTTGAAAGTCGCATGTCTTTAATAACAGGAACCTTTTCCTGAATTTGGGCACGGCATAATGGGTAATCGATACTGCTGTGCATCATTTTAGTATACTCGATTAAGGCTGGGATCATACTTCCAGCGATGAGCAACGCACGCAACACAATGCTTACCATCAGGGATGAGCGGCAAACGATAATGAAAAATCGGCAAACGAAAATCGACAAATCTTGCCCAAAAACGGCTGGCGAACTGCAATCAGCAATCGACAAACGGCAAAATAGAAAACCTCGTACAAAAAACGATACTAATGTCCTGGAAGTAAATGTTAAAAAATTACTATTTTCTAATTCACATTTTGTATCCTATTAGCAAGATACTAGTTTTTCACTAACACCTCAAGAAGTTGAACCTCTCACGTCGGTAGAACACCACGTATAAAATAGCAGCACTAAAATGAATATCCTATTCAACACTAGTGATAAGAATGTTGTAACGGAAGGATACTAATTTTTCGAGGTTCCCTAATTTTCACCTTTTCGGAATAGTAGTTGTTTCGTGTTTCAAATTTATCGCACAAATTAAGAGTATGATGTAATCTGAGTTAACAGAGTATCCGAGATTCGTCCAAAAAATGAAGGGCGTAATATGGTGTTACTTTAAGGGATTATTTTCTAACAAGCGTGGTACCCCGTACCTGTTTGCGCATCCCTGGATGCATCGGAAAGGGTTGTTGACAAGTCTATAGACTATATTTGTCAGGGGTGGAAGTAATCAATGAGTTGACCGCGAATGAACCGCGTAGTTATCGCGCAGTTACGGGATGGTCAACGAGCCGTTGAACGCCGGTTAGTTGTAAGAAAACACATCCATTTTGTGAAATTGTGAGCGACTAATGTCAATTGCAGCTTCATCCAGAAACTATTTACACACTTGTGTTGAATCTGGTTGAAATCCTCACGTGCAAACCTGCAATTGATGATTGAAAAAGTTTATCGCGCGGTTTCGGCGCGGTCAGTTCATTGGTTGTTCGTTGTCAAGGCCGGAAATCGTTTCATGCGCTGACCGCACGATACCGCCCGTTGACAACGAATTGAAGATCTTTGAGTAGACTGTGTGAGAGAGCGCTGTGCTGAGGATGCGCCGAATGGTCGATTTACCACTCGCAAAAAGTCCTCCTGAGGACTTATTGCGCGCGGTTAACCCGCGTCTGCGTTTCCTTCCCTCCAATGCTCTCTCTATCACTCCAACGTAAGGGCACACGCCGGTTTGCATTTTCGTACGCTGCACTGCCCTTTTCTTTCAGGCGACGACTGCAATCAATGGTATAATCGTGATTATCAATTAATTTATCCATGCAATTTATTATTAGTGCATTCATTCATTTATTCATTTGCTTATTTGATCGCCTCTTCATGCATTTGTTCAATTGCGCATTTATTTGTTCATTTATTCATTCGTTTTTTTAAGCAAGTTTCTATCTACACATCAATTTCTTAACTTGAAATGACGGACGTGCAATGACAGGAATCTCGGGAAAAACAGGCTGATTCTCTGAAGAATACTAAGGTAAAATATATGATTTATGATCTAGTTCCGCAATCGCGTTCAGTCCGCTAAGTCTCATTATCACAATTGTAGAAGCGAAGCGGTTGTTTTGAGAATGATTTCTTCATTTTCATAGTTGAATTTTTCAAAAACAACCGCTTCGCTTCTACGATTGTGATAGTGAGGATTGAACACGATTGCGAAACTGAACTATATATAAAATAGTATGGAATTCAATCATTAAGTCAAACGTCAAATGAGAGGTGCACCTTGTGCGCAAGTCAAGAAAATAATGTTCAGATAGAAACTTACATATCCTAACCAACAACAAATAAAAAATACATCAATAAATGAACAAAGAAATGCGCAAATAAACAAATGAACAAAGAGGCGAATAAATAAACAATTAAGCAAATGAATAAATACATAAATATAATTGAGGGAATAGTTTCATTAATAATTGAATGAATAAATAAAGAACGCTCAATAAAAATTAGTATTAGAATGTTTAGGAGGTGCTGTACCAAACGTGTGACAGCAAATTTTCCGTTGCCCTTCTGTGAACTTTTGATCAAATGTGGTATACCAATCAAGAGTAAAACTGTTGTCCTACTCTGAGAGTTTTGACCGAGGAATAGCCACGAAATAGCCGAGAAATGCCCCACCAGGCTCCGCAGCGGTTCCTGGTGGGCTATTTCCTGGCTACTTCGCGGCATTTCACGAAACTGACATGAAGGAGCCCAGAAGTAGCCCCGAGATATAACCGATAAATAACGAGAAATAACCAAAAGTAACCAAGGCCAAACGGTCGTCGGCTCACAGAGCCACCATCCGGGGCCGCCAGCAGTTGGGCGGGGCCTCCAGTGGGTAAACGAGATCCAAGTACCTCAAACTTGGCTAACTGAACCGACGGAGGTGTCGACATCTGAATCATGCATCTGGAATGCGCCGTATACCTACCTTTAGAGCATTATTTCTCGGCTAATTCGCTGCAAGCGTTATTTGGCGGTTATCTTGCGGCGAGCATTATTTAGCGGCTAGTTCTCGGCTATTTCGCGGCGAACATCATTTGGAGGTTATTTTGCGGCTGTTACGCGGCAAGCAGACATTTCGCGGCTGTTTCTCGGCCAAAACTCTCAGAGTATCCGGTAGGGTTTATTGCTCCTTGGAAAGCTCAACCCGTTTCATATCTTGCATCAAGATCTATGAGAGTTTTGTTCCCCAAAGATGTTCAGGTGTCTTCGTTTTCATGTTCCTGTCCATCAGAGCTGAATCTGTTGTTTTTTGGGCAGAACATTCATATTCTGGGATGCCTATGTTATATAGAATTAGAACGAGGATTTCTTTAATCGTTTTTTTCAAGAATTTTTTTCAGCGAAACGAATTTGCATTTCTAGGAAAATTACCGAAAAAAAGGCATCCCTCACAACTTCGTTTTTCATCGACTTAAGATTTCCAAACATAGTGAAGTATTATGCACTGTGTATAATCTAATTAGAATTGTTCTGTCCGGTTTTTTTCTAGTACCCAAAAAATGCAAAAATTCACAAAAAAAATATTGTAAGATGGTGCATTGAACGCAATGCTGAAATGGGAAGTTTGTTCCTACAGAGTAGTTGAGTAATCACGATAAGATGGAAGTTGCTGGTTTTGGAAAACTTTCTGAGAATGCGAAATTTGCTAGATTGAAAAGTGCATTTCGAACCCATTGTGGAAAAAAAAAATTTTAATGATTATATAAATAAAGAATTGAATAATGAATGAATATTTGAGTAAGAGAATGAATAAATTGATTTATCATTAAAGAATTTAAGGAAGCAATTAGGTAAGTAAATAAATAAATGAGATAAAAAGTGCATGAACGAGTAGGTAATTAAATGAATGAGAAGTAGCTAAAAAGAAGGTTCATCATTACTAAGTGAACAAAGCAGCAAAGTTAGTCAGTAAGTAAATTCCGTATGCAGGAATGCTTGAGCTGAGAAGGAAATATTTTAGCCGTTTATTTTAGTACGAAAATGGCAGCTAAAGAGAAATCTGATGCTTGGAAGTGCTTACCGAATGGTCGAGTGCCCCGGAATTAGTGTTCGAATAATCTTTGATTACTTGGACTTTCTGGTTACACAGAATATTCGAAAAATCTTTTCTTTTCCAGCAAACTGAGTACTGGAATAGTGCAACAAGCGAAATTACATTCCGGTGTTCCAGTATTATTCTGCTTTAATTCAAAAATAGCTCGTGAATGCGAAAAGCGATAGAAGAAAATACCTTTTCCAATTTTTTTGTGAACTAAAGCCCTAGGAACGCAGAATCAAATCTCCTAATCTGCAGCGACTGACGAGCTGCTATTCTCTAGCATCTCTGAATTGAATCATTTACAGCAAAATACATATTCTGTTTCTGTAGAATCTTAACGTGGTAAAAACGAGAGGCAATCGAGCCTCTGCTCAGAAAATAAAGATCTCAGCCCTTAAAATTGTCTGACTGCAAGAAATATATGGTGAATTCAAAATGAGTGATGGTTTATAAAAGATAATGGCGAATAGCATCCAAGGACGAACTATTGACTCCTTGATTAGCACGGGAACAACACCACGAGAGCACCGTCCCTGATGGCGCAGTGCGATGAGTCGTGTTGTCCGGATTCGATTCCAACAGTGCAGTGAGTTTTGCACTTGTGACTGTTACCTTGTCCCGTTCAACCACTGGTTAACAAGCGGTTTACGTGAGATGTCCCTAAGGTCAGCGGGCGGCTAACTCATGGCCAGCGTGCATTTAACCCGCAGCTGAGTTTCGCTGTTTAACAGCGGTTAACGCAATGATTACTACCACCCCTGATTCTGCAATACGGTATAAACAACTAGATGACAGCATAAGACCGCTAGCTTGTTATAGAGTTGTTCTTACAGTATACATAGGTGATTGGTGTTGACAAGTGGATGAGCCTCAAGTTGTTATCCACATAGGAACAACTTTACCGTGGTTCGTTACGGCGACAAGCAGAAAGTTGTTTTCAAAGTCGAAATCAAGTAAACGGAAATGTTTTGATTCGAAGCACCGCACGCTCAAACACTGGGACAAAGCCGCACCCGAAATGAGAGCAACTTTGATATGGAGAAATATTCCGGATACGGCAGAGAGGAAGATAAGAGAAACGCTTGAAATAAAGTTGGATGCACCTCCAATGAACAACCGGGATGAGATGAAAGACGCGATGATGATGCTGACCATCCAGCGCGACGATTTTGATCACTGATAGTCGACCGTTCTGTAGTCGTTCGCTACCACGGCGCTGCTCAAGCCTGCCAATCGTCTGGAGAACCGTAATCCTTTCTCCCTCCGCCTCCCTTGCCGCTGCCGCTAGGTTAGCTTTGATCGTAATCGTGGCGTCAATCGTGTGTAAATTGTTTTTCAAATGTGATTTTTCATTACAGCCGCCTGAAGAAGGGTTCACGGCCCGAAAAGTAGCGAATAAAGCGGTTCGTAACGACAAAAATCACCGCATTTTAAGTTTCAACAACAATTTCAACAACATCGATTAAATTAAGCTCAGGAATCAAGCAATACTTATCTGAATGAATTCTTGGTAGAACTCCCATCTCTTCTTCCCTCGATTCTTTAAACTAAGTAAAAGGGATCAACATCTGTTCCATAGCAGCTACAAGATTTGAAGGGTTCGAACCGATTGGAATGTACGATCAGACCATGGCCGAGCTGGGTCCCGACCCGGTTAGTGCGTGAGTACTGTATGTTGGCGAGACACAGCCGTGGAGCGTCTGATGGATACCATTCTTCACGTGAATATAAATAAAACACCAGAAACCAACTTTTTCCTCCAATTCGGGCGGGGTTATCCTGAAACGAAAAATTTCCTTCGAATTAGTGTTACTCGCTCCCTTAAAGACGGTGTTCACGATGAAAATCGTTTTTCTGTTTTTCCCCCTATCTTGAAAACGGCCCCATGCTGATTCCAATGGTGTCTCTGAAATCCCACAAGACCTTCTGTGAACGCAGGTGTGGTCCCTCAAAGATTGAGCTATGGAAACATGGTGGACGAGTTGTCCGAGGCTTGTAACTTCCATCTTTTGCAGCCGATCTATGCGAGCTGACCTGAGTAAAGAGAGAAGCTAATAATGAAGGGAAGAACGGGGGTAATGATTGAAAATCATCGCTCATCTCACGATCTCGAGCATTCATTTGTTCACGTCGGTGGGCGTGTGATGCGCTTTTGGGGTTTTCAATGCGCTCGAAGTTGCAACTTCGGGCTCTTTTGGGACTCCTCCTGGCTCGTTTTCATGCGTTTTTTCGACGTTGACGTCACAGAGTGTCCCTCCACTACCCAATCCTGGTGGAATTTCGAAAACTTTTTTCATCGTGAACACTGCCTTGAATCATTTTGAAGACGGTGTTCACAGTGAATTCTAGTCCTGGAGTTTCTGAAGAAAATAAGAAGAAAAACGCAGGAGGTTGTGGGAGGCTGTTTTCCCGAACACACCTCATTACAGAATCTCGGTTCGGGAGATATCTTGAAACTCGGCACTTCCACAAAAGATAGAGCCGTAAAGTTCTGCGCACTGGCCGAATTTCAGAAAAATCCGTATCGTGGGTCTCGAGATATTAAAAAATTCGCATGTGTGTGTGTGTGTGTGTGTGTGTGTGTGTGTGTGTGTGTGTGTGTGCGTGCGTGTGTGTGTGTGTGTGTGTGTGTGTGTGTGTGTGTGTGTGTGTGTGTGTGTGTGTGTGTGTGTGTGTGTGTGTGTGTGTGTGTGTGTGTGTGTGTGTGTGTGTGTGTGTGTGTGTGTGTGTGTGTGTGTGTGTGTGTGTGTGTGTGTGTGTGTGTGTGTGTGTGTGTGTGGGTGTGTGTGTGCGCTCGTGTGGGAGTGCACAGAACGCCGAAAAAGGTAAGAGGACTCCAACTAGGAATGCACACAGCGCCAGAGAAAAGTGGGCGGGATCCAACTGGGAGTGCACAAAGCGCCGGAAAACGTGGGCGGGATTCAACTAGGAACAAACAACAAACACACAACGTCAGGAACTAGGAACAAACAACAAACACACAACGTCAGGAAGGGTGGACAGGACACAACTAGGAGTGCTCAGAGTGCAGGGAAAAATGTACGGGACATACCTGACTGGAAGTGAACAGAGAGTGGGGAAAGTGTGTGGGACCCAAATGGAAGCGTGAAAAGCGCAGAGGAGAGTGTGTGAGACTTAATCAGGAGTGCGTAGGTCATAAGCGGCCCAATCCATCCATCCTTTTTGGAAGGTAACCTTCGCTAAAATGAAATGAAATTCTGAACTGTTTTGCTTCGCTATAAAAGGGTTATGATTTGGCACAGTGGTATTTGTGAGAAGCTCGTTAAAAGATGTGAAATACTCAGTGCATTAGATTTGGCATGGGATTTCGAGGCAGTGTTCAAGCTAAAATTCTTTTCCGATATCTCCACGGCTTTCCGAAGGTCTGGTGCCCTATATAGCAAGGCATGCTTTAAAATGACACGAAAGACGCGTTTTTGAGCCAAAATAGGCCCTTCCTTGTTTACGTTGATTTTTGAGCGTGGAGGAATTGACTGCTAGAAGGATGATACCGATCAGTGCAATGAAGCGATCAGCTCACTTATCAACACTTCCTACACTTGGTCATTCCTGCAATCTGAATCTTCAATTCTCCATTCCGAGGGGGAGGATCTGGGGCACCAGGCGTGTCTGGTGCACCGAAACGCTTGTTTGCAGCCGTTATTTCGCCGCTCCTGGCTCGTTTTCTACCGTTCTTTCGACACTGGAAGCCTAGGATCCTTCTCGCCTATCATTTCACTGTGGAAAGTCAACGAGGATGATAATCGTGAACGCTGCCTTTAACACCGAAGAAACGTTGAAAATTTGTTGAAATGACTCAGGTAAAACTAGTTGTCAAGAATCGGACAGAAAGTTGTCGAGGATCGGCCGAGAATCGAGTAGTTGTTCAAAAAATGAATAGAAGTTGTCGAGAAATCCGGGTTTCGCAGTATTTGTCGAGAATTCAGGCCGATTTGTTCAGAATTTGGGAGGAGGTTGTCGTGGATTTGGAAGAACGAGTGCTTGACCAAAATTCAGACAGATTTCTGGACAATTCCACTCGAAATTGACAATATGTTTCAAATATGTCGAGAATTTCCCAAGCATTCTGGACGATTACTCCAGAACCCTCTTGACACCACATTCTTCAAACGTTGCGACTGCTGATTTTGTTCTTTTCTTTTTGTGTAGGTCCTCTGCGGTTTCTTTCTGTTTTATTCCTTTCTTCTAACTGGTTGTCGATTATAATTTAGTTCACCTAATTCTTGAATATCAAACTCATTTTTTTTCGAATTTTCATCTTCTGAAAATAGCGGACATAACAATACATCGAATTTTTAAGTTAGTGAATTCTGAAAGTTTTCGAGCTTCCGAGTACTGATCTTCTTTCCGATGATCGGTAGTCGGAGCAGTCGAATTTAAAGTAATATTCAAAAAGATACCCCAGAAGTATCAAAATAACGTTTGAAAATAAGGTTGCTTATTCGAATAAATCTCGAGTGATTCAGTTCTGGCCGAAATGTGTAACTCTAACCTTGCAATTGTTGTTTAGCATCATATTGATGTTCAATATTCTATACCAAAGCGATTGCTCCGTCATTGTCTGGATAGGTGTGACACGAACAGGGTCAGCGCGGGTGTGAGCTCCAGAGGACTGGAGGCGGGGGTCTGGTCCTTGGAGGAAGACCGATTGGACCATCCTGTGTGTGAGTACAAACCGTCAAAAGCAGTTTTTCACATGGAATTCAAATATAAATTGCGATTTTGCCGAAAGGCTGTTTTGACTGAGTTACATGTGACGAAGTTCAATTAGGAAGTTTAGGGTGAAGTCATAGTTAAAAAGTTCCCAAAATGATAGTCAAGACATATATGTAGATCCTCAGAGCAAAGTGTCCAAATCAGTTTGGCTACTAAATGCTAAATGTTTTTGCAAAGTATGAGTCACGAGAGTACGATACGTGAGTCGAGCGTGGTCGATTTACCCTGTCCACAAACTTTCACCGTAAAAGATAGACGCTGAAGGGCGCTACACTACAAGGGCTCACACCTGGCTACAAGCGTGGCCCCGCCGAAAGTTAACACTCTTGCAAAGTACGAATTACGAGAGTAGGATATTTTAGTCGACCGTGGTCGATTTACCTTATAAATAAACTTTCACCGTCTAAGATGAAGGCTGAACACCGCTACAGTATAATGGCTCACACCTTTCTCAGGTGTATTCCCGCCGGAAGTCGACAATTTTGAAAACTAGGAGCCACGAGAGTAGTATATTTGAGTCCAGCGCGGTCGACCCTGTGCACAAACCTTCACCGTCTCAGAGTAATTCCGAAGACGCCTACACTGATAGCGCACTGGTGCTGGGAAAGGCGAATAACGGCCCGTGTTGAACGATTTTGTAGACCCACAGCATATACCATGCCCTTTTCTCCTCTGCCATACGTCGATGGAATCCGCCCATCGAAATAGTGTGAAACCTACTCCGCGAGCTCCACCAATCATTGTAATCGACGGTTGGTCAGGAGCCCCAATTCTTGGTGAGAACATACAGTTGTACATGTGTATATAACTGTAAGTTAACTGTGTAGATTCACGCAAGAAGTTGTCGGGATTTGGACGAGAAGTTGTCCAGAATTCTCCAGAGTCTGCGAAAGTTGTCCTGCATTCGTACGCCTACAGGACAACTTTTCGTCTGATTCTCGATAACTAGTTTTACCTGTGGATGTACTACTGATTTAGGGGGGTTGCGGGGCAGCTCGCCCCCGACCCTACGTCTCTATCTTTGCGGGGTGACAGAGCAGGCGGGGAGGGTCTCAGCGGCCTCGAGCCTCAGCGCTGTTCGATTGGGGCACGATTATGCATGGCAACGAGGCACGATTAGGCATATCATCTTGGAAATGTACTAAGGAGTATGATACGTTTGAAGAACTAGAATGTGTGCTTCATGGGAGCAAGGCTTGAAAGCTTCCTTCTAAATTTTATGAAAGAGCAAAACACTCGACCTCTGCTGCGTTCACGAAGCATGATTTTGTTGGTCTAAACGTTCAATTGACAGCTTACTGTGCTTATCGGGGTCAAGTTCCGGTCCGCGATTGCGTCTCGACACGCTTTGCGGCCGCGAGCATTCGAATCGGAAGAGTTTCCAGCGCCGCAGCCGCCGATCTGTTGACACTAGGTGTGTTTTAGAAACTGGAAACTAAACAAAATAGAAGAAAACTGTATAAAAAAGTCATATCAAGTCGGCTTTGGCGCTGGAAACTCGACTGACTCGAGCGCGTGCGGCCGCAAAGCGTGTCGAGACGCAATTGCGGACAGGAATTGGACCCAGATAAGCACAGTACATGGGAACTGCACCATTTTCCGACTTTTTCGTAAGGCAGTAGTTCTCGCTAGAACTTTGACTTCCCAATGATTACGGTAGGATCCGCTAGCCCAGGTTGTTCGTTGGGTTTCTTTGAAACTGTACCCGATAATTTGTAGGTAAAGGGGTTCCGGAGCGGGTTGGATACCTGAGTTTTTTTCATTCTAGTATGTCTGTTTGAAACCTTCCCCGAGATGCTGAAACCCCTTGTTGGACGAAAATTTGACGTGGATTCAAAAAAAAATTTTGACTCCCCTCAATATCGGGAGCGGCTCTTCTTTTTTCGGTCTATTAGAATCGAAGCAGAATAGTGCGAGGAAAAGTTCGAACCCAGCAGTCATCGTCATCAAAAATATCGAGGTGTTGTCGTCCCTTGATCAGAATAGCCATAAATAGACAAAGAGATTTGCGCGAATTTTCACCCCCTGCTCAATATATCCTGTAATTTGAAGTACCGGTCCACCGCTGGTCTAGTATATACCATTTGGCCACAACTGGAACTGAGGTCCCCACAAATCGGGCAGGTGTTAAACGGACTCGAAACGCACCAAACTTAAAGACACAGTCCAACCTCAGAATCGATTTTTCGTTTTTCTACCTATCTTGGAGAAAATTTTACGCTGATCACAATGGTGTCTCCAGAATCGCTCAGAACTCACTACAAACTGAGTTACGGCTCCTCAAAAGTTTTGAAGTTGAACTGGTAGACGTTCGCGGACGAGTTGTCTCGAGCATGTGTTTTCTCGTTATTTGCAGCAATCATTTTGAAGTAGGTCGAAATATAAAGCCAGACCGAAAACAAAAGGAAGAACATAGAGTTTGAATAAAATCATTAGCGCGTCTCTTCCCCATTGAGGTCGGAAACCTGCAAGTGGGCGTTGCCCATTTTTTCTTTCAAGGGGGCGTGGCCGACTTTTTCCTAGCTTTTTCTCGCTTATTTGAGCGAACTGAGATTTCGAACTTGGCAGGGTTGCTATAGACGGCGACCAGACCAAAATATCAAAAATTACCTCTGATGTTGGACTGTGCCTTTAGGTGTGATCCTGTCAGCAATTTTCAAAACTATTTGAGACACGGTCTAACTGTTAGTGATACGTGTAAGTTCTAACGGAAAACGCCTGAAAGTTACGAGATACTCTCTACATTGTAGTGAAGTAGTTCTCGAGCAAAAATGCAGTACAAAACTCGAAATCAACTTATCTGTGCTCAACTAGGCTCGCTTGAGTCAAACGCGCTCCGATGTTAATGGCTGGTTGGCTGTCTACCAGGCGAGAGGCGAGACGCCAGACGCGCAGCGAAATCTTGCGAAATGAGTCACCGGGATGAGACGGGTCGAGATGCCCGTATCCCAATTGGCGGTGCACTTTTCCTCTAAACATTGAAAATTTAGGGAATAATTGGAAGGCCAAGTCACGCGCTATCTGGAAACAAACGAATGGTTACAGCTAATGTTCGTTTCTATTATATCGCATCTGCCTGAAAAGCTTCATTTAAAAAAATTGAATAGGAAAAACATCATACAATGAGAATTCGAATCCTATCAGCACGAATGTGTGTACTCAGTAAGACGATATGGCCTTTCAATGCCACACCAAATTTTCGATGTTTAGTGGAAATGTGCACCGCCAAATCAGTAGTACATCATTTCTACAAATTTTCAACGTTTCTTCGGTGTTAAACCCCATGCCAAATTTAATGCACTAAGCATTTCACATCCTTTAACGAGATTCTCACAAATACCACTGTGCCAAATCATAACCCTTTTATAGCGAAGCAAATCAGTTTAGAATTTTTCTTTGGTCCTTCTCAGGCGATAAGCGGCCCCGAGCCGCCTGACAGTTCGGCTCGTGTTCCCAATCTGTTAGCCGGCTTCTGTTGTTGTTCGGGCCACTGTTGTTGCTTTCCGGGCCACTGTTGTTGCTGCCCGGGCTGCTCCAGTTCTCCCGAACAGCAACAGCGGTGGCCCAGAGATTGGGAGAACGAGCCGAACTGTCAGGCGGCACCGATTCCTGTTTGGTGCGGCTCGGAGCCGAGAACTGCTTGAGTTGCTTATGTTATTAGTGAACTTGAGCACTTATTCGAAATGACACCCTTTGATAAAGAGATAGATTGATGATATAATTGCTGTGAGCGAGTGGTATTCATTTTCCACCCGCTTATTTTTTGGGTGGGTCCTCATGGTGCTGTTTTAGAGTGTGATGGCTTTTCACGATCAACTCAAAGCAAACTCCCAGTTCGGGATTGTCATGAGGCACATACTCATTTCAAATGCGTCTTACAATGTTTCCACTAGAACGTAAATTTTGTTACCTTGAACTCCTTCTTTACGATGTCCGTCGCTTTGATATCTGCTCGTTTCACGATCTTCACACTCTCCCATTCACTGACATCCAACTCGAGGGTCTTATATTCGGGATCGCGAGCCTCTTTCACTTCCTTCATCGGTCGCTTCGCTTTCCTGTAACATCATAGCAACTTTTACTACTGTCTTCAGCATTGAGTACCGTCCAAATAGAGCTTCACTCTGAAGTGCATCGTGGTGATCGCTGATAATCAGCTAAGAGAGCGTCTATAGCTAGCTACAAGTGACATCCCAGCTAAGGTCTCTGGTAAAAATATGCCGCGAACCATCCACAAACGTATCGCGAGCTTCGTGCCTGCCGCGAATCTACCGAGAGCCTCCCGCGAACCTCGAACCCACCGCGAACACATCGGCTCCACAATCTTCATTTTCGACCTTCGCGACGCCTGGAATCTTCCGCGAATCAGCTGAATGTATTGAACGCTCCAGGTAGTCCCCGCTTTATATTATGCACGAATTTGCCACTACTGGTACCCCTGACGCTCCCTCAATATCCCATGTGTCACTCCGGGAACGTTAGCCTTTCCACGGAATCCCGTGTGTTGAAGAAATTGAAGAGAAGGAAAGGGATAAGGTGAGGAGAGAGAAATTCGGAGAAGCTAGGTGATTTTTTGAAAAGGTCCGTGGAGGGTTTCTGAAGTGAATGGGAAGTCCAGTTAAGCTTGCCGAGCACCGCCAACATGAGGTGGAATTCACGAAACGATAACCACGTCTGAGGCCCTAGTTATACACCAGCGTTTCGCCGCCGCTGGCTTCCGCGGCATGTCTGCTATTGGTCAATTCCGAAATATGACCAATCGCAGACGTCCCGCAAAAGCCAGCGGCACCGAATCGCCGATGTATAACTATGGCCTTAGCCAGCGTTTGAGGCTAATCGATTTTCACTCGATGTGCTTAGCCATGATTACACTAGCTACTATTGAAACGTGGCTAGCGTTTCGTCATCAACGCGTGTCGTTAGGAAGGAGTGAAGGCCTCGGCGTGCTTGATGCTGAACCCGTGAGGGCTAAAGGTCTCCTACACGACCAGTGTCTCAGCTGCTCCGGCCTGTCAGCTGGGCTGGCTATTGGGACGGCCGGTAAGCCATCTTCCGCTTTTGCCGGGTAATCATTAAACGGCCCACACCTTCACTCCTTACCCAACGACACGTGTGGATAAATTCCGCCCCTGCTGGAGTTCTGTCACGACTCGTTCGCTATTACTTAAAGGCAGTGGTCACGATGAAAAACTTTATCAAAAAAACTACAAAAATCAGCTTAGATCAAAAACAGCTGAAAAACTATGAAGGTAGCGCGATGAAAAACGGGCTAGAATTAGGGATTCAAGGGCCTAAAGAAGCCAGTTCGTGCACACGTGCACAGCGTCGACCAAAAAGATCGCGGTCTCATGACGAGCAGTCAAAAATCATCGACATTCAGAGGAAGAAACAAATGCAGGTTTACCTAATAAAAACAGTTGAGCAATGAAAGAAAGCACTCCAGTCAATGTTTCTGACTAGATGTGTACATAAATCTGAAGGTTCATTGATTGCAATTCAATTTCAAGCCAGCTGATGTTTTTTAGATTAGAGATCATCCATGCCGATGATGTGGAGTGGGCTCGTCCACCATCAAAAGACAAGAAAGTTCAGGCTTCGAATTTGGCCCAAAACACTGGTTTTTTCGCGATTTTTTCTTATAGGGTCTTACTACACGAGATCCAGAAAAGGGTTTAGAGAGAAAAAGATGACAAGCATATCTGATCGCGACCACTGCCTTTAAAGGCATCGTCCACGCCGAATACCATATATCATTTCATCATGTTTTTGTGCAGCTTGGTCTCTGTAGGGAACGCAAATCTCCTAAGAGCCCCTCAAAAATCTTCAATTGCGAAGAGAAACCAGTTTGAATACACTGTCAAATTGGATTTGAATTTCGCGCGAAAATCGTTTTTGAAGTTTCCCTGCGTTCGGAGACCTGGTCACTGTGATTTTTGAAGTTTTCCTGCATGAGGAGTTTGTTTTCCATGTTGTTTGACGGTAGCATCAATATTCGAGGAAAAAGTTCTAAATGATCGACCCAGAAATGCTAGATGATCGACCCCAGAGCCATTTTCAGGTGGCCGTAGCTTTTGAGGTGGGCATTTTCAGAGCCTCGAGTTTCGTGGGTGATGTCAGCTAGCCCAAATGGTTCGATTGTACACAAAAAATAAGAAATGATTTCGAGCGCGCACGATGCCTTTAAAGCTTAGCTTGCTCGGATGAGCCCGACGGAGTAAGCAGTAGAGTCGGTCATGGCGAAATATAACAGTCATAAGGAGATTCAGATATGATAAGCCCGATAAGCCTTGCTTAAACCGGCTCAAAATGAGGGAGCTAGGCTATATATTCGGGGTGCCGAGAAGAAGTTTCACAGCAGGGTGGAGGAGTTGTAAACCTGTTTTGAACCTGCCCTTGGCAGGTTTGCGGAAGGTGCACGGCGAATTCTGTCAGAGGTGAATGCGACTAAAACGAGAAATTGATTGCTAAAAATCGATCGTAGCTAGATACAAAGAGGAAAGAAACCACTCTCCTTGTGGTGTGTTACCAGGGACCACTCGTGAATGATTTACCCGGAAGGTAAATGGTAAATGTTGCTCGGAATCTCAACAATTCGTGTGCTCTATCCGTCCCCCTCGCTTCTCAGCGGTAGAGCGAGGCAATCGCATAGAGCTCAGGAATTGCAGTGGTTCCGAATATTATTTATACTTACCTCACGGGTGAATCGTTCATGAATACGTGCCCAGGCGACGTCTGGTTCAACTAGGCTATAATTCGACGTTGCTGTGCGTGAAGAGAACACATCTCGAGAATGGTTAGATGCGTTTGCGTAGAGAGAACAAGCCCAACGCCCTCTCGATGGTGGAAAATAGCTAGGAAGAATGTTTCAGTTTTCTGAAACCCAGTTTTGTCATCAACACCGACCCAGGAACTCGTGGATGTCGACCCCAGTGCAAATACTGCTTTTTGTGGACCGCGGATCAAAAACACTTATTTAGGTAGAGCGCATGCCATTTTTCACGATAATTTAGTGAACCGCCGTCCACGAAAATTTTTCGCACAATGAATCTGCTGTGGATGTCGATCGCCGAGGATTTCGAAAATGCGGATGTCGACTGCAGTGGATCTTGGAGAAGTGGGTGTCGACCGCCCGACAAAAAGTTTAGTTTCTTCCTGAAGGACGTCAACATGTTTAGACGAAAGTATAATAATGATGTTGGTATGAAAGGCTCCTGATCTCACCGTGTGCCTCAGTCGGAGCTTCGGAGCCGGACCTGGAAGGTGGCCCCGAGTCACTTACCAAAAGTTCCACCAGATGATGGAGGATAATTTTGGTTGTTGAAGGGGGGGGGGTGGATCCCCCCACGACTTGTGGGGGGAGGTGGTTCCCAACTGTGGGTCTATCTCCCCACGTTTACAATGGGGTGCACCCCACCGTGGAACGTGGCGGTAGGACCAGGCATGTGCGGAAAACTTTGAAACCGAAAAAACCGAAAAACACAAAATTTTCGGTTTTGGATTCGAAAAATTCTCAAAAAACCGAAAAAAAATTGTCTTTTGAAACGTCTTATTTTCGTAATTACATGTCATTGATTGGAAAAACAAGGAAACGTAATCGAATAGCTTCGAATAATGACAGGATCATGTTTTCTTAGTGAAACAAAAGCATACGCAATCAACGTATTAATGTGAGCAATTTTACCCTTGTTGCAGCTTTTTTTACCTTTTTTTCGACACTGACTATGAGAGCATAGACTTCTTCTCGCCTATCATTAAAGTACAGATGCAGGTTATCAGCTGTGCGGAATCGATTAGCGTTATTATTTGAATTGGTGATCCTTCCGCCCGTCGAATTTCATATTTTTGGTTCATCGGAGGATTATTACTGAAAGTTATGGCAATGCTCAAAAGATGCGCCGTAGTCGCTTTAATCTGCAGATAAACAGGAAATCCAAAAAATTTAAACCCAGTCAGTCTAATTTTTTATCGAAAGTGATGTAGTAGAAGGAAACGTCGGGCAAGGGGCAGATCATACGTTTGCTTTTACGCGAAATGATCCTGGCAAGGGAGGGTAGGACACATAAGATGGGGTTTCAAGTTGCCACTTTGATATGTTCTAGGGGGAGCACAGTGCTCCAATACTCTGCACTCAGAATCGGCTAAATGCCTCAGAGATTCACAGGAGATTTCCAAAAGTGGGCATTTCCATAGCTTTGCGAATAGGAAAGGGGTACACGAAAGACAATTTTAAGGCTTCGAAGAAAATGGCTCAGATTGAGCTTAGAACTTGTTTCTGGAAGTTGTTTTGGGTGCTGATTACGAATCTAAGGCCCATTTGTCAATATTTAAAAAAACCCTCCGATTTGGTCCGAAGCTTCAATATGGGGGAAAGTTTGCTGGCAAAAGGCGACTTTGATTTCGAGAATCCTACGATCAAAGCGCCTCAAAACTAGAACATAGGGGCTATTCGGGCTGCCTAACACGAATCTGCAACCCGTTTATCGATTTTCGATAAATTATGGTAGGTTACGGTGGGCATACGGTAGCTCGGTCAATGTCTCAGATTTGACTCAAAATGTCAATGTGGGTGTTATTTGGGACGCTGAATACGAATTTGAGGTTCATTTTTCGATTCTCGAATTTTTAAGGTGGCATTTTTAAGGTGGTATCGCCCATTAAAAGGCATTTCGCCTACGGAGGTGACCTACAGCAACCCTGTCTGGCCCGGAATAGACCCCAGATTTGGATTCAGCGCCGTAAATAACCCCCAGTCGAAAGTTTTGAGCCGAATCCGAAAATAAAGTTTCTGGACGTCCCGAAAATTCCCTGATGGGGCGGTACCCTTACCTTTTTTTGAGCAATAAAAATGCCGCTTTCCTTAGCCATTCAGCCAATTTCAAGCACGGGTCATTTATATGCTCTCACAGACCTACAGCAAGGACAACGTGATTTTCCAAATCGCCACCGGAAGATAACAAGCCTCCCTTGTGGGATCAAATGAAAGACAGGTACAAACTTGCTGCAGACGTCTGTAGGCAGCAAAGGATCCACTGCAAGTCGCATCAGAACCACAAATTTCAGACCGAAAAAAACCGAAAAAAATTCATCTTTTTCGTTTTTTTTCGATATTGATTTTTTTCGCCAAAAAAAGGACGAAAAACGAAAAAACCGAAAAAACGAAAAACGCACACCCTTGGGTAGGACCACCCTTTTTGTGGAAACCTTTGAAGCGGGTCGACCACGATCAGAATGCTGGTCGACCGCAAGTGCCGTCGGGCGTCACAACCGCATAGCCCGCTGTCGACATCTGATCAGGTCGACAGCCAGCGAATGATGCGTCAAGCGCTGGTCGTGCGCTTGTCACGCCCGAGGACACTTGCGATCGACCGGCCTGTGGCTCGGGGTCGACATCTACGAGTGCCTGAGGCTATAGACTTTGGCGAACCCCTAGTGACCTGTAGATTACGGTCATCACCAGCATCGGAGCGGTGAGCCTCGGTGACATATAACTTGTGATAAGGAGGTTCCGACGACAAAGCCACCGCTCCGCGCTGTAATAATAAAAAAAGCTTATTCGAAATTAAAGGCTGGGTCCGGGCAGAATTGCGATTCTGAGATTTTCCGCTGAATCTGTGCTCATGGTACAGGTAGTCCGAAGGAACATGCGAAAACTGCGTTAAAATTGGTCTTCTCCAAGTTATTCCAGCCACTTCCGTGAGCCGATGATCCAGAAAAGTCAGAAAAGTGTGGCCATCGTCCATATTTTAGCGGTTGTCCACGCATTCTTCAAAAGTGCTGTGTAATTATCGGTCATTCCAGCCATGATTATCATGCTGTGAATACTGTTATCCCTGACTTTAAGGTTGTTTTCTCCAGAAATACGGACTTAGAGTTTGTGAAAATTTAGGACGGTGTCAAGCTAGACCAGCCCAATCTATCTAATCCGAACTTTGGTGGTGTCAAAATCTGACCGGACCTTGCCTTTAACCAGAGTCTAGCTGTATCACTGCCGGCCTTGACCCGCAATCACCAGCAGTGGTTGAAAAGTTTTCAAACAGGAAGATTTGATGTGCCATTCGACTCCAGCCTCACCTCGGTGTTTTCAGCAGATTTGGACCTGTAGAACTCAGCTGAGCGATCATGTTGAAAATCCTGGGTCTATGGTATAGTTTTGTCTCACTCACGTTGCGGCATTCAGCGATAGATCTGCTATTCATCGAAATTCTGGTTTGACCAATGGTGAACCTGATGCTACGAGCCGCGACATGCCTGTGACACAAATATATCAGAGGCCCTACTCAGATTTTAGAGGTATCGTTAAATACGTGGAAACTTCATGACGCCGGCTGGAATTGCTTAATGATTTTAACAGAGCGCTGCATTGTAAGGTTTCCATGATCTAGTGAAATAACATCAGTGGGCGTTATACACGTGATATGCACTTCTATGGGAACATTTGTTTACATCGTCACAAAATTCCAACCACACTTCATATCTACGACTTTCGAAAATTTTCACGGAAGCATCCTCCCATAAGCAAGTTTTGGAAACGCGCTCCAGTTTTTGGAGTCTCTGAAACTCCGCGAAAAAGCAGAAGTTAATGTTTTCTCTGCTTGCGAAAACAAGACTCACAATACACGAGGCGGAGGCACTTTGATGTGAAGTGGTTCCTTTTTCTCTACTGAAACGATGAGACATTAAGCTTCCACAGTTGATTATTAGACTATATGGGTAACACTGTTCTCTAAGCTATCACGAAACTAATTCATAGAATCCGTAAAGAAGACGTAGAATGTCGAGAAAAGGCTGTGGCATCGCTATGCGACTCGTCGGCCTTGCGGAAAGTGTGCTCTTGGTCCAAGGCCAGTTTCGCGCTTCATCGCTCAGCGCAGCGGTAGCATGTCTTTAATACTAATCGAGCTACGACGCGATTACTAAGGGTTATCATGCAATAGCATCGCAGGTCGTTGGCAAAAGAGATCTTGCGGACAATGCATGAATATATGTACTGTATTTCTTGCTGTATCAGAAGATCCTGCAGATTTGTTGTGAATATTTGGTAAGCTATTATTTTCTTTGGCATGACTGAAGCTGTGATCAGTGAAATCGCATATGTGAAATTATTAGCTCGCCGATAAATCACAACCAATCTGAAAGAATAATGTGATAAAGACACCTAGACGAGCATATTTATTCCGTGCAGAGGGAGTGATAATCCCATAACTTCAGGATACCGTGTGGGATAAATTTCACAAGTTGCTCTGAACTGAAGAATTACGATATGGAATTCGCTTCAGCTGATAATTTCGTAATTTTATAGCTCCCAACTCTGGCACTCAGTGCGAAGCTCAGAGCTCAATACCAGTGCCAGAGCTTATCTCAAAAGGGTGAGTTGCGGATACAATGCGTTCGAGATATAACGATGTCTACAAGGTTCGAACAGGGTTCGCATTGCGATAGTGTCCGAGAAGCTGCTAACCGCCCCCCCCCCCTTGCCGGACCTCTCTATAACTAACCCCCTCCCCTACCTTCACATGTCGTGTAATAATTCATTCATTCAGGCTCAGAAGCGGATTAGTTGTGAAAATTCGTCGGCCCCAGAATCCAATCGCAACTAAATATTCCAACTAGTTTTCAACTTCAGACAACAATCTTCGAGCTGGCGTAGTTTTTTGAGCACTCAATCGAAAAATCAATTCGGGTGGGGCTTACCTAAAATGTCAATTTTTCATGATTTTCAGGGTCTCTCACCCAGGTGTGCGAGCGAACAAAAAAGTGTCCGCGAGGACCATTATTTTACACTTTTTGGACCCCATGGAGTATCTATCAAAATGGGGTCTTCCAAGCGAAAGAGGTTTGGTTGGCGTCAGAAACGTTTCAACAAAAAGGGAGCAATAGGCAAGAGGGTGAGGAGAGTCTACGAAAATTGAACAATATTTTCTGAGACTGATTTTCTTGGCTGATACTTCTTAACAGCGAAAACAAACCGTTGTGGCGCTCCGCGAGGAAGAGTTCAATGGTTTTCAAAAATGGACTTCCATTCGTTGACGAGATTATAAGAAAATACACTTATTTGATGCTGCACTTTGAGTTCGCTTCTCGTAGCAGCTGGAGCTAGCCGTCAGTGTAGGTAAAGTTGACATCATTTTCTCTTCTAATGATAACTAATAGGTTCACATAAATATGCATTTTTATCGTTGCTCGCATAATCGGAGACTATTTGGAACCCCAAAGTGCTTCCGTGTGAAACACCGCAACGGTTTGTTTCCGCTGTTAAGAAGTATCGGCCAAGAAAATCAGTCTCAGAGAATATTGTTCAAATTTTGTTGATTCTCCTCATCCTCTTGCCTATTGTTCCCTTTTTGTTGGAACGTTTCTGACGCCAACAAAACCTCTTTCGCTTGGAAGACCCCTTTTTGATAGAATTGTTAACTTTTTCTTGATATTACGAAGTAATATCCCTGAAAAATCTTCAATATTTTTCCAATAGGATGGATTGATAAGATAATCAGTAAGTAATCGACCTGTTCCGCACGCTACAAGTGACGCGCGACTTACTTTACCACGTCCTGATGACGTCATAAGATGGTTTATGTACTTTACATGACATCCTGATGACGTCATCGGATGCCGTGTGTAGTTCACACGACATCCTGATGACATTATCAAATCTCCTATGTACCTTACATGACATCCTGATGACGTCATCAGATGCCCTGTGTACTTGGCACGACCTTGGTACGACGTCCTGATTACGTCAACAGATGCCCTATGTACTTGGCACGACGTCCTGATGACGTCAGCAGATGCCCTATGTGCTTGGCACGACGTTCTGATGACGTCATCACATGCCCCATGCATTTTGATAACGTCATCAGAAAGCAACAAACTTGTTAGTCACTTCCCCTGTCCCTTCCCTACAAAAAAGTACAGCCTACAACGTGTTTTAGCGATTCGATGTACAAACTGATAATATCACTTGATACGATGAGCAGTAATAAGTGAAGTAGTTAATGTTAAGCAGTAAGTAACAAACTTGTTAGTCACTTTCCTTGTCCCTTCCCGTCGAAAAGTACAGCCTACAACGTGTTTTAGCGATTTGATCTACCAACTGATAATATCACTTGATATGATAAGCAGTAATAAGTGAAGTAGTTAATGTTAAACAGTAAGTAACAGACTTGATAGTCACTTTCCTTAACCCTTCCCATCAAAAAGTACAGCCTACAACGTGTTTTAGCGATTTGATCTACCAACTGATAATATCACTTGATATGATAAGCAGTAATAAGAGAAGCAGTTAATGTTAAACAGTAAGTAATAAACTTGTTAATTCACTTTCCTTGTCCCTTCCCATCGAAAAGTACAGCCTATAACGTGTTTTGGCGATTTGATCTACCAACTGATAATATCACTTGATATGATAAGCAGTAATAAGTGAAGTAGTTAATGTTAAACAGTAAGTAACAAACTTGATAGTCACTTTCCTTGTCCCTTCCCATCGAAAAATACAGCCTACAACGTGTTTTAGCAATTTGATCTACCAACTGATAATATCACTTGATATGATAAGCAGTAATAAGTGAAGTAGTTAATGTTAAACAGTAAGTAACAAACCTGTTAGTCACTTTCCTTAACCCTTCCCATCAAAAAGTACCGTCTACAACGTGTTTTAGCGATTTGATCTACCAAATGATAATATCACTTGATATGATAAGCAGTAATAAGTGAAGTAGTTAATGTTAAACAGTAAGTAACAGACTTGATAGTCGCTTTCCTTAACCCTTCCCATCAAAAAGTACAGCCTACAACGTGTTTTAGCGATTTGATCTACCAACTGATAATATCACTTGATATGATAAGCAGTAATAAGAGAAGCAGTTAATGTTAAACAGTAAGTAATAAACTTGTTAAGTCACTTTCCTTGTCCCTTCCCATCGAAAAGTACAGCCTATAACGTGTTTTGGCGATTTGATCTACCAACTGATAATATCAGTTGATACGATAAGCAGTATTGAGTGAAGCAGTTAATGTTAAACAGTAAGTAATAAACTTGTTAGTCACTTTCCTTGTCCCTTTCCCATCGAAAAGTACAGTCTATATCGTGTTTTTGATCTACCAACTGATAAGATCACTTGATACGATAAGCAGTAATAAGTGAAGCAGTTAATGTTAAACAGTATGTAATAAACTTGTTAAATCACTTTCCTTGTCCCTTCCCATAGAAAAGTACAGCCTACAACGTGTTTTGGCGATTTGATGTACCAACTGATAATACCAGTTGATACGATAAGCAGTAATAAGTGAAGCAGTTAATGTTAAACAGTATGTAATTAACTTGTTAGATCACCTTCCTTGTCCCTTCCCATCGAAAAAGTACAGCCTACAACGTGTTTTGGCGATTTGATGTACCAACTGATAATACCAGTTGATACGATAAGCAGTAATAAGTGAAGCAGTTAATGTTAAACAGTATGTAATTAACTTGGTAAATCACTTTCCTTGTCCCTTCCCATCGAAAAGTACAGCCTACAACGTGTTTTGGCGATTTGATCTACCAACTGATAATATCAGTTGATACGATGCACAGTCATAATTGAAGCGGTTAATGTTATACAGTAAGTAATAAACTTGTTAGTCACTTTCCTTACCCCTCCCCATTAAAAAGTACAGTCTACATCGTGTTTGATCTACCAACTGATAAGATCACTTGATATGATAAGCAGTAATAAGTGAAGCAGTTAATGTTAAACAGTATGTAATAAACTTGTTAAATCACTTTCCTTGTCCCTTCCCATAGAAAAGTACAGCCTACAACGTGTTTTGGCGATTTGATGTACCAACTGATAATACCAGTTGATACGATAAGCAGTAATAAGTGAAGCAGTTAATGTTAAACAGTATGTAATTAACTTGGTAAATCACTTTCCTTGTCCCTTCCCATCGAAAAGTACAGCCTACAACGTGTTTTGGCGATTTGATCTACCAACTGATAATATCAGTTGATACGATAAGCAGTAATAAGTGAAGCAGTTAATGTTAAACAGTATGTACAAACTTTGTTAAATCACTTTCCTTGTCCCTTCCCATCGAAAAGTACAGCCTACGACGTGTTTGGCGATTTGATCTACCAACTGATAATATCAGTTGATACGATAAGCAGCAATAAGTGAAGCAGTTAATGTTAAACAGTAAGTAATAAACTTGTTAAATCACTTTGTCCCTTCCCATCGAAAAGTACAGCCTACAACGTGTTTTGGCGATTTGATCTACCAACTGATAATATCAGTTGATACGATAAGCAGTAATGAGTGAAGCAGTTAATGTTAAACAGTAAGTGATAAACTTGTTAGATCACCTTCCTTGTCCCTTCCCATCGAAAAGTACAGCCTACAACGTGTTTTGGCGATTTGATCTACCAACTGATAATATCAGTTGATACGATAAGCAGTAATAAGTGAAGCAGTTTCTGTTAAACAGTAAGTAACAAACTTGTTAAATCACTTTCCTTGTCCCTTCCCATCGAAAAGTACAGCCTACAACGTGTTTTAGCGATTTGATCTACCAACTGATAATATCACTTGATATGATAAGCAGTAATAAGTGAAGCAGTTAATGTTAAACAGTAAGTAATAAACTTGTTAAATCACTTTCCTTGTCCCTTCCCATCGAAAAGTACAGCCTACAACGTGTTTTTGCGATTTGATCTACCAACTGATAATATCAGTTGATACGATAAGCAGTAATAAGTGAAGCAGTTAATGTTAAACAGTATGTAATTAACTTGGTAAATCACTTTCCTTGTCCCTTCCGATCGAAAAGTACAGCCTACAACGTGTTTTGGCGATTTGTTCTACCAACTGATAATATCAGTTGATACGATAAGCAGTAATAAGTGAAGCAGTTAATGTTAAACAGTATGTAATTAACTTGGTAAATCACTTTCCTTGTCCCTTCCCATCGAAAAGTACAGCCTACGTGTTTTGGCGATTTGATCTACCAACTGATAATATCAGTTGATACGATAAGCAGTAATAAGTGAAGCAGTTTATGTTAAACAGTAAGTAACAAACTTGTTAAATCACTTTCCTTGTCCCTTCCCATCGAAAAGTACAGCCTACAACGTGTTTTGGCGATTTGATCTACCAACTGATAATATCAGTTGATACGATAAGCAGTAATGAGTGAAGCAGTTAATGTTAAACAGTAAGTAATAAACTTGTTAGATCACCTTCCTTGTCCCTTCCCATCGAAAAGTACAGCCTACAACGTGTTTTGGCGATTTGATCTACCAACTGATAATATCAGTTGATACGATAAGCAGTAATGAGTGAAACAGTTAATGTTAAACAGTAAGTAATAAACTTGTTAAATCACCTTCCTTGTCCCTTCCCATCGAAAAGTACAGCCTACAACGTGTTTTGGCGATTTGATCTACCAACTGATAATACCAGTTGATACGATGCACAGTCATAATTGAAGCGGTTCATGTTAAACAGTAAGTAATAAACTTGTTAGTCACTTTCCTTACCCCTCCCCATTAAAAAGTACAGTCTACATCGTGTTTGATCTACCAACTGATAATATCATTTGATATGATAAGCAGTAATAAGTGAAGCAGTTAATGTTAAACAGTAAGTAATAAACTTGTTAAATCACTTTCCTTGTCCCTTCCCATCGAAAAGTACAGCCTACAACGTGTTTTGGCGATTTGATCTACCAACTGATAATATCAGTTGATACGATAAGCAGTAATAAGTGAAGCAGTTAATGTTAAACAGTATGTAATTAACTTGGTAAATCACTTTCCTTGTCCCTTCCCATCGAAAAGTACAGCCTACAACGTGTTTTGGCGATTTGATCTACCAACTGATAATATCAGTTGATACGATGCACAGTCATAATTGAAGCGGTTAATGTTAAACAGTAAGTAATAAACTTGTTAAATCACTTTCCTTGTCCCTTCCCATCGAAAAGTACAGCCTATAACGTGTTTTGGCGATTTGATCTACCAACTGATAATATCAGTTGATACGATAAGCAGTAATGAGTGAAGCAGTTAATGTTAAACAGTAAGTAATGAACTTGTTAGATCACCTTCCTTGTCCCTTCCCATCGAAAAGTACAGCCTACAACGTGTTTTGGCGATTTGATCTACCAACTGATAATATCAGTTGATACGATAAGCAGTAATGAGTGAAACAGTTAATGTTAAACAGTAAGTAATAAACTTGTTAAATCACCTTCCTTGTCCCTTCCCATCGAAAAGTACAGCCTACAACGTGTTTTGGCGATTTGATCTACCAACTGATAATATCAGTTGATACGATGCACAGTCATAATTGAAGCGGTTCATGTTAAACAGTAAGTAATAAACTTGTTAGTCACTTTCCTTACCCCTCCCCATTAAAAAGTACAGTCTACATCGTGTTTGATCTACCAACTGATAATATCATTTGATATGATAAGCAGTAATAAGTGAAGCAGTTAATGTTAAACAGTAAGTAATAAACTTGTTAAATCACTTTCCTTGTCCCTTCCCATCGAAAAGTACAGCCTACAACGTGTTTTGGCGATTTGATCTACCAACTGATAATATCAGTTGATACGATAAGCAGTAATAAGTGAAGCAGTTAATGTTAAACAGTATGTAATTAACTTGGTAAATCACTTTCCTTGTCCCTTCCCATCGAAAAGTACAGCCTACAACGTGTTTTGGCGATTTGATCTACCAACTGATAATATCAGTTGATACGATGCACAGTCATAATTGAAGCGGTTAATGTTAAACAGTAAGTAATAAACTTGTTAAATCACTTTCCTTGTCCCTTCCCATCGAAAAGTACAGCCTATAACGTGTTTTGGCGATTTGATCTACCAACTGATAATATCAGTTAATACGATAAGCAGTAATGAGTGAAGTAGCTAATGTTCAACAGTAAGTACTCATTGTCTACCTACTCACCAGCCTGCTTATCTATCCACATACCAACTTACCTGCCTGTCCAACTGATCGCCAGCGACCATTGGCAGTGGCCACTAACTAAGGGTGCGTAACGCACGAGGAAGCAGGAAGCAGGAAGCAGGAACGAGTAACACGCACAACAAGAATTTTCGCTAAGAACTCGCCGATCCAACTTTGTTAGTTTTGAACCGATTTTGCTCAAATTTTGTCAGCATCCCGATCAGGGATGTGCGGCAATTGTCGTTTGCCGTTTGTCGTTTGCCGGCCATTTTTGGGACTTTTTTGCCGTTTGTCGTTTGCCGAAATTTTTGTTCTTTTTCCGGCAAAACTCGGCAAAACATTGAAATAAAACGCCGCCCATGCTCGCGGCTATGTAGCACTAGGGGTGAGCCCACTATCCAGTGTTCGATTAATCGTTATCCAAGGGTTTTGACTTTTCTGTTTTCCACTTCGCCGCTTGGCCATTTCTGAACAAGAGAAGGGATAAAATTTTTTTCAAAATCTCACTGTATGTATTCTGCTAAGCAAACGTGCGTGAATGTGTGGACGCGTGAGTGAAGCGTTACGATGAAGTCTGATTCCGAGTTCTCGCAGATACAATATCTGGAGCAGATCTAGTTTGCTCTCAATTGCGATTATAACCGGCAGCGTAGCGGTGGGCCTTGGAGAAATATAACATGCCATAAGGATGCTTTGAAGAAAAAGCGACCCCTCACTGCTGGTGGTGGTCAGAATCAAGTGCCCACTAAAAGTGCCCCAGGGTTCAAGGATTCTAGTAATTTCTAGAAAATCTCTAGTGAGCTGCCGATTTTGATTATCACCAGCAGCGGAGCGGTGGGCTTCGGTGAACTATAACTGGTGATAAGGAGATTCCGAAAAATAGCGTTCGCTTCTCACTGTGATATTCGAAATCCGAAGCTTTCTTGAAATGAACTAGGTCCTAACTTGCATAACATAGACGCTGAGAAAGCCCTCCAAAGATAGCGAAAACCAGATTTTCAGCCTATAATGGGCCCGCCTTCCCTTCTGAGATAGGATTCTATGACTAGTACAGGCGAAAAAGACCTTTCAGTTTCAGTGGGGGGTAATGCATTTAGCGGTAGCGCTTTCGTTTCTGTTCCAGAGTTTTGACAGATTCTGGTGTAGCTAAAAGAGGCAGGAAGCATTCGTGTGGCACACGTGTGCAGGGACTCTGAGAAAGCTCGCCGCGGCAGTGCCAGGAAGGTACCCTAGCCCTCGATTGTGTCGCGATAGTTCCACGATAGTACCGCAGGTGCTCCGTGATGATCACTGAGCCGTGGAGATTCTGTTGTAGTGTCTTGAGAGTCGACAATGCCGCGACAGTACCGCGGCAGTTCCGTGTTAGAACCGCACGTGCTCCGCGAACAAGTATCGGCGAACTCGCGTCGACTACGATGCCTTGTTCTGTGTGGTGGAACGCGAGTTTTACCAGTAAAGTATCCCAATTTTGAGTTGCGTCCCGTATCTCCTAGATCACAATAACGGGGCTACCCTCTGTCCCTATCAGACAGAGGACGTAGGGACCTCAGGTGTGTATTTTTGTGCTTAGGCCCCCAGTTGTATCATGACTCACTTCATATGAGATACTCGCAGTCAGTCCTATTTTTGTTAAAACTCGGCCACCAATCGCGGAGCCGCAGCGGCACTACCGAGGAGCCGCAGCAGGGCCGCCACGACACTGCCGCTGCGACTGCGCGTTAGTGTCGCTTCGGTGCCTGTAGAAACCGAGTCACCTTCCTCGCAAAGCCGCAGCGGCGATTTCTTTGATTTCCATACAGTCCCACATGTCTTGTTTCTGTTCATCTGATGCCTTGCATTGGAACTATTCCCTTGAATTGGAATTATCAGAATTTTGGCATACGTATGTTAAAAAAGGAAAAAAGTAGAGCGGCACAAGTGAATAACTTTTGGGTCAATCTAGGGGATGAGGTTTTTTGCCGTTTGTCGATTGCCGTTTGCCATTTGCCGGCCGTTTTTGGGATTTTCTTGCCGATTGCCGTTTGCCGAAATCTCAAAACCGTTTGCCGCACATCCCTGATCCCGATGGAAATCTCTGGAGAATTTGTTTAACAGGTTTTATTAACTACTTTACAGAATTCTAAGTGATCACAAGTCCCGGGCAAAACCAAACCTCTCCAGCCGCTTCGGGGCTGGAGCGATTTTGAAACGAAGTTTGGTGATTGGAAATTTTTCGACTTGGTCCGGACGGTTTTCGTGTGATTTGTGTGCAACGAAACAGGATTTTCAGGCGTCTATACCCTGACGATCCGGTCCGCTGCGGATCTGAAAAAATTTCGGGTTGTAGAGAAACTTGTTCTCATTCGAAAACTATCACGAAGTCCACCTCAACGGGCCCTCCTGGCTCTTGTGGACAGCCTATCGCGCTCTGCTCAGAATATGTTGAAGAACGCAAAAAACGATTTCAAACACATCTAGAAGAAGCCCCAGTGCTCACTTTGGAGAGGAACTCCAGACACGCAAAATAAAGCAGAAAAAACGGCTGCTGTCAGAAACCATTCGCAACTGAATATTATCTAACTGTTTTGCTTTGCTACTGATTAGTATGATTTGGAAATGTAACATTTGTGAGAAACTCGGTAAAAGAAGTGAAATGTCTTATGCTACTGATTTGGCATGGGAATAAACTCGGAAAAAACGCTAAAAACTCGTGAAATGATTCATCGTTGATTTGGCTGTGCACTTGTTTACTAAACAACAAAAATTGAGTGTGACATTGAAAAACCCAATCACGCACTTCTTACTGAGCATTTATATATTCGTGTGAGAGCAGTTCTCTTAGTTGACGACATTCGCATAAACACTCTACGTGATGTTATTTCCACTTTTGTTAATTGATAGTCAATCGGAAGCGAACGCGTCAAATAATTTTGTAATGCTTGAAAATCAATATTTCTGAATGATTGAGGTGGGAGACGCAGCATAATTTTGCAAGGACCTGAGACTTGTTAACCTAAACTGCAAGCATTAGCTTGAATTCAGAAGAGAAGCGCGTGATTTCGTTTTTCAATCTCACACTCAATTTTTGTTGTTTAGTAAACAAGTGCACAGCCAAATCTACGATGAATCATTTCACTGAGTTTTTAGGGCTTCTCTCGAGTTTATTCCCATGCCACATCAGTAGCATAAGACATTTCACTACTTTTAACGAGTTTCTCACAAATGTTACATTTGCGAATCATACTAATCCGTAGCAAAGCAAAACAGTTAGATAATTTCACTTTATTTTAGCAAAGGTTTCCCTTTAAAAAGGCACATTACACCCTCCGATATTACATTACACCCTCAGATACACTCTGCGCTTTGCGCGTTTTCATTCGGGTCCCGCGCACGTTCCCTGTCGCTTGGCGCACTTCCAATCGGATCCCACACACGTTTTGTGGTGTTAGGCACACTTCCAGTCAGGTCCCACACGCGTTCTGTAGCGCTTGGCACATTTCCGTTCGGGTTCCGCACACGTTCACTGGCGCTTGGCGCACTCACAGTTGGGTCCCGCTCACTTTTCCGAGCGCATGGTGCCCTTTCAGTCGAATCCCGCAGACGTTCCCCGGCGCTTGGCGCACTCTTGGTTGCACTCTCTCCCCTGCGCTTTGCGCATTTTCATCCGAGTCCCGCGCAGGCTCCCTGGCGCTTGGCGCACTTCCAGTCAGGTCCCACACACGTTTGTTTTGCGCATGGCACACTTCCAGTCGGACCCCGCACAATAAGCGGTGTGCATACGGTTCCTGATGGACGTAAAGGAGACCTACTCTAACGCTTGCAATCAATTCACTCTTAACACAATACCACTCCATTTCTCTCAATTGGCCAACCATGTTCCTTATCATTCAAAAGTTTCACGGGACTCACACACACACACATTTAAAAATTCACAAATTTTCAATATCTCGAGAACCACAAAGCAGGTTTTTCTGAAACTTTGGGCAGTGTTAAGAACCTTTACTGCTCTACATTTTGTAAAAATGCCAAGTTTGGAACCATCTTAAAAACCGAGATTCTGTAACGAGGGGTGTGCGCAGAAGCAATCCTTTTCCAAATCAGGTGCGCGTTTCGCGCGCACCACGATTTCCACTAGCTTTCAACTTTAGACCCCCATCTTAGAGATGAAGTAGCTTTTTTAAACCATCTATCGGAAAATCAGCTCACCCTGGGCCTATCCAAAATTTAATTTTTTTTCGCGAATTTTGTGACCGGGTTCAGACAGTGAAAAAAATTCAGATAAACCCAAAGTGAGTTAATTAATCGATAGAGGGTTCAAAAAAACTACTCCTGCTCGAATATGTTGATCTGAAATTGAAAGCTACCCGGAACATTTAGACTCTGGTTCATTTCAAGCGAACTCCTGTTTTCGATTATCACTGCGCGGAGCGGTAGCTTTTTCGTCTGAGCCTCCTTATCACTAGTTATATTTCACCGAAGCTCACCGCTCCGCTGCTGGTGATAATCGAAATCCACAGGTCACTAGGGGTTCGCCAGAGATTAGTTGCGGATGGATTCTGGGAGCAGCCGTTTGTTCAGCTCGATTTCGCGTGTCTGGATTACCTTTCCAAAGTGAGCACTGCAGCTGACTTTAGGTTTGTATTGAACCGTTTTCTGTTCACTGCAACGTACAATGTCGCTGCTATCCAAGAGAAAAATGGGGAAATCGCCAAAGTAGGAAACGAAAACGTCTCTCGACCACAACTCGTCTCAGAGTGCTCTATTTTCAATTCTGATGACCAAAATGATCGTTGTCCCACATTCTATCTAATTGCATGAACTAATTTCGGAATTTTCTAGTGAGAACCCTTTTTTAAACAGAGTAAGGTGTGAAAGTGATTGCGTTATCTCAAGATAACGAGCCCGTTCGATCAAACACAACCGCAGGCGATTTCTAGCACTGTCAAAATGGAAATCTTTTCCATCTTAAAAAAAAATTCTGCACATTTTGGCGTTTCGAAAACTCGAAACGGAGCACTTTGAAGCGAGGTGTGGCCGAAAGACGCTCTAGTTGCCCACTTTGGCAATTCCGCCCATTTTTTCACTTGGATAGCAGCGGTATTGTATTCTAAGCAGAGCCGGTTAGGTTCTCTACAAGAGCCAGGAGGGACTATTGAAGTAGTAATTCTCTCAAGACTTTCATGTTTTTAGCATTTCAGAAGCTCACGTTTATTACCTCTTTTTTACACTTACACTCCACTACACAATCTATTGAAACAAGCTTAACATGTAATCTGAGCCTTTCCTACCTGAATTTGTTCGTAAAAAAATTTATTCATTTTGAGCTTGTTCGTTGGTTTGGTCACCAATAATCACGTTTACACTAAGAATTTTTTTCGAGTTCCTATGACCCCCCTTTGGCACAACGCACCCCTTCCTTTGGTGTCTCAGGGCCTTTTTCGACCTCCCTCCTTGCGATAATCGCAACAGCTGCTGAACCCAGAGGCCGGATTCATCAACGATTTAACCCCGGGTATACGAGCGCATCGGAGTATAATCGCCTGCATACCCCCAGAAAATGTGATTCTTCAAAAATTATACCCTGCCGATTTGGGGTATAAATTGGAGCGTATTATACCTCGCTCTGGAGCTAGGGTATACAGTATACACCGGCTAGTATGCTCCACGAAAACAAGGCCCATGGTTTGTTGCACGCGCCATTCAACCGAATCAGCTGACTGGCAATTTTCGCGAGGTATTAAAATGAGTTTTTCGCGAGGCCTTAAAATGAGTTTTTCGCTTGTTTTTCTGTTTCCCATTTTCCTACAGTTTTTTTACCCTGTATTTATAGTTTTTATGACGTTTGTTTCGATATCTCGGCCCTTCTACTATATTCTTTCTCTTTTTCTCCGTTTATTCTTGCAAATCCACACTTCTTTTAATGTGACGATTTTGCTTTTTGATGATCAGTGTATCTCGCTTGCGGTTTCCCATTTTTATTTTCTTTCCCGCACCAAGATTCCAAAATCTTATGAGCGTTTAATTCAAAAAATGTTGAATATTGTGCACAAATATAATTATGTGTACTAGGTATATAAACGGAAAAACAATGATGTGGAAGTATATGGTGCATCAGTTTTCAAAAAAAAAAACCTAGTTTCTACTGCGGATAATCCTATAAGACAACGAAAACAGTAGGATTGCATCATTGCAGGTAACGAAGCAGTTGGTTTTTGAATCTGCTAGCTATTATCGATATTGGAACTTCCACGTTCTCAGACGTTCACCGTTGTCTACAGGACGTCGATCCGCCCAGAACGAGTGATCGCTGGAGAATAGGCAGCACTACGCGGGGCCGTCCCGGTGTGCTGTTGAGCAGGGTGCGACGGGCTGTTAAACAGCTCATCGCTGTTCCGCCCGCCATCCCGCCATCACGCACTCCCGCCGACTGCTCAAAATCGACGCAGACCGAGTTGTTGTCCACAGGACGACAATGCGGGTTGTCTGCGGCGGTGCAGGTCGATAGGCTGTTCTACAGAACATTCGTGGGAGGGGCGGTGGCAGCGTCCATCAATCGATGTATCACGAAGTTTGTGCTGTCCGAGTTCTCATATTTGGTTAAGTTAGATTCGCAATTCGTTCTCTTTTTCGATGATGCTGTAGACTTCTATAGAAATTCTTCTCATTTTTTAATTATGTGAGATCTGTGATTCGTTTTTTGATAACGTCTTTCCGTGGAAGGGGTGTTGGTGACATGCCGAGGGGTGCACCTCGCGGAGTTCCCCGTGATGGACCCGAAGGTTTCCGTGGTTTATGGAGCTTTCAGCAACTGCCTTCGTAGGCAGATTTCGGTTTTTTTTATCCGCTTATGTGTGTCGTTTGCGTCGTTTTTAGTTGTTTGTCAGGAATCTCTGATCATTCGGTGGTGTTTATTTACCCTAATTCCCATCCATGTTGTCAGTACTCGAGGAAAGGTAAATGTAGAGAGATGAAAAAAATTGGATTAGAAAAAATAAGCGTAGTTAGCCGATATCACCTTTTCTGGTTAACAAGGGAAGCCATTTTAGCGTAGTTCAGGATCAGCAAAATGGAGCACCTTGCGAGCTCAAAATTTTGCCATATTCAATGCGTGTCAAATTTGTATGTATCCAACTCGAGTGACCACACCCATTGAAAGGGTGGGTTGCCGATACACGTGCTCCAAACAGCAGCACGTGCTGCAAAATTTTCACGCAGGAGCACTTGTTGCAAAATTTAGTCGCAGGAGCACGTGCTGCAAGCTAGTCCAGCGTTATCGTAGCAACACATCGGCACGCGACGCGGCCGGCACACCGACATACAACTCGGTCAGCTCGCAGCGCACCATCTTGGGCCGCGACTGGTTGGATGAGGCCTCCAGCGCCTGGGAAAGCAAAGCACCGCAAACTCGTGTAATTGAACCAGCGAGGCTGCCGGCATCTATGTCCCGCCTAGAGTGTGTTGTATTCTTTCCTTTTTTGGGAAATCCTTTTTCATCGAGTGGAATGTGTATCATGCACTCATTGAAAGTTTTATTTGTTGGGGCACGTGCTGTAATTTGAAACACAATAAGAGCACGTGTTTCCCTAGCAGCACGTTCCCTGACTGTGCTCCTAACCGCCTTATCATCGAGTTGAATGCATATTCGGCGCGCATTGAATGCGGCCATAATCTGGGAGGATGTTCTTGCTACTAGTAGCGAAAAATGTGAGTGACTCTGGCATAACCGTAGCCTGCCTAGACTAACTCTGAAAGAAGTTATAAGCGTTTTGAAAGCTTCGCGGCAAGGTGAGTGTACCCACTATGGGATTTTTAAGGTGTTTTTTTATTTTTCTCCGGATATTGCTAAAAACATGTACTGCTGAACACGAATCTGGTACTCGCTTGTCGGTATTTTAAGGTTTACTGTAGGTTACGGTAGGTAACATGGTATTTAGGAGGCAACACCTAATAGTTCGAAAATAGACAAATGGACGTCGAATTCACATTCAGCTTCCCAAATAACCCTTACATAGAAACTTTGAGACAAATCTGTGACATTGACCGAACTACCGTGTAACCACCGTAATCTACCGTAAGCTGTCAAAAATCGATAAGCGGAACTCAGATTCGTGTTGAGCATTTTAGATAAACCCCAAAAGAACGATTTGAGTCACATCTGTTGTCACATTCCAGAAATCGTCGAAAGTCGATTTTCCCGTCAAATTATTCTGCCGGTGGGAAGCTTTGAACAATTTTCGTCGAAAACTTAGGAAAAACCACAAATAAACCTCAGATTCGTGATCAGCACCCAAAATCACCCCCCAGGGTGAATTTTAAGTCAAATCTGGAAAATGTTACTTCAACGCTTTCTGTACCTCGTAATTGATATAACTGAAAGTTGAACCGAAAATCCGTACGTGTCCAAAACGCTATCAGTCTGCACATAGCTCGGAGAATGCGCCTTCACCCAAACTTTGTCTAGGGGGCTGTTTCGGGCCCTGAACATGATTATGAGATCCTTTTCCGGATTTTCATAAAATTAGTGCGCTTTTTCGAGGGTACAATAGCTACAACCAGAAAGACTCTGGGCAGCTGCAAAGGGCATATTTGGACTCTACGTCCGAAATTGGTTCTAGAAAAGTACATTTCATTTGGAATGGTTAGTATGATTCACAGTAAATCCCTTGTAATCATAAGGACGTCATTATTAAAATAATGTTACGTCGGCAAGATCCTAATCGCTCCAGCCGCGAAGCAGCTGGAGAGGTTTGGTTTTGCCCGGGACTTGTGATCACTTAGAATTCTGTAAAGTAGTTAATAAAACCTGTTAAACAAAGTCTCCAGAGATTTCCATCGGGATATAGGTGAGAGGGTCCAGGAGGCACATGCTGACAAAATTCGAGTCAAATCGGTTCAAAACTAACAAAGTTAGATCGGCGAATCCTTATCAAAAATTCTTGTTGTGCGCGTGTTACTGCTTCGTCCTTCCTGCTTCCTGCTTCCTCGTGCGTTACGCACCCTTAGTAGTGGTCACTGCCAATGGTCGCAGGCGATCAGTTGAACAGGCAGGTAAGTTGGTATGTGGATAGATAAGCAGGCTGGTGAGTGGGTAGACAGTGAGTACTTACTGTTTAACATTAACTACTTCACTTATTACTGCTTATCATATCAAGTGATATTATCAGTTGGTAGATCAAATCGCTAAAACACGTTGCATGCTGTACTTTTCGATGGGAAGGGACAAGGAAAGTGACTAACAAGTTTGTTACTTACTGTTTAACATTAACTACTTCACTTATTACTGCTTATCATATCAAGTGATATTATCAGTTGGTAGATCAAATCGCTAAAACACGTTGTAGGCTGTACTTTTCGACGGGAAGGGACAAGGAAAGTGACTAACAAGTTTGTTACTTACAGATTAACATTAACTACTTTACTTATTACTTCTTATTATATCAAGTGATATTATCAGTTGGTACATCAAATCGCTAAAACACGTTGTAGGCTGTACTCTTTTTGTAGGGAAGGGACAGGGGAAGTGACTAACGAGTTTGTTACTTACTATTTAACATTAACTACATCGCTTATTACTGCTTATCATATCAAGTGATATTATCAGTTGGTAGATCAAATCGCTAAAACACGTTGTAGGCTGTACTTTTCGACGGGAAGAGACAAGGAAAGTGACTAACAAGTTTGTTACTTACTGTTTAAAATTAACTACTTCACTTATTACTGCTTATCATATCAAGTGATATTATCAGTTGGTAGATCAAATCGCTAAAACACGTTGTAGGCTGTACTCTTTTTGTAGGGAAGGGACAGGGGAAGTGACTAAAAAGTTTGTTACTTACTGTTCAACATTAACTACTTCACTTATTACTGCTTATCATATCAAGTGATATTATCAGTTGGTAGATCAAATCGTTAAAACACGTTGTAGGCTGTACTTTTCGACGGGAAGGGACAAGGAAAGTGACTAACAAGTTTGTTACTTACTGTTTAACATTACCTATTTCACTTATTACTGCTTATCATATCAAGTGATATTATCAGTTGGTACATCAAATCGCTAAAATGCGTTGTAGGCTGTACTTTTCGATGGGAAGGGACAAGGAAAGTGACTAACGAGTTTGTTACTTACTGTTTAAGATTAACTATTTCACTTATTACTGCTTATCATATCAAGTGATATTATCAGTTGGTAGATCAAATCGCTAAAACACGTTGTAGGCTGTACTTTTCGACGGGAAGGGACAAGGAAAGTGACTAACAAGTTTGTTACTTACTGTTTAACATTAACTACTTCACTTATTACTGCTTATCATATCAAGTGATATTATCAGTTGGTAGATCAAATCGCTAGAACACGTTGTAGGCTGTACTTTTCGATGGGAAGGGACAAGGAAAGTGACTAACGAGTTTGTTACTTACTGTTTAACATTAACTATTTCACTTATTACTGCTTATCATATCAAGTGATATTATCAGTTGGTACATCAAATCGCTAAAACACGTTGTAGGCTGCACTCTTTTTGTAGGGAAGGGACAGGGGAAGTGACTAACGAGTTTGTTTCTTAATATTCAACATTAACTACATCACTTATTACTGCTTATCATATCAAGTGATATTATCAGTTGGTAGATCAAATCGCTAAAACACGTTGTAGGCTGTACTTTTCGACGGGAAGGGACAAGGAAAGTGACTAACAAGTTTGTTACTTACTGTTTAACATTAACTACTTCACTTATTACTGCTTATCATATCAACTGATATTATCAGTTGGTACATCACATCGCTAAAACACGTTGTAGGCTGTACTCTTTTTGTAGGGAAGGGACAGGGGAAGTGACTAACGAGTTTGTTTCTTACTATTCAACATTAACTACATCACTTATTACTGCTTATCATATCAAGTGATATTATCAGTTGGTAGATCAAATCGCTAGAACACGTTGTAGGCTGTACTTTTCGATGGGAAGGGACAAGGAAAGTGACTAACGAGTTTGTTTCTTAATATTCAACATTAACTACATCACTTATTACTGCTTATCATATCAAGTGATATTATCAGTTGGTAGATCAAATCGCTAAAACACGTTGTAGGCTGTACTTTTCGACGGGAGGGGACAAGGAAAGTGACTAACGAGTTTGTTACTTACTGTTTAACATTAACTATTTCACTTATTACTGCTTATCATATCAAGTGATATTATCAGTTGGTACATCAAATCGCTAAAACACGTTGTAGGCTGTACTCTTTTTGTAGGGAAGGGACAGGGGAAGTGACTAACGAGTTTGTTTCTTACTATTCAACATTAACTACATCACTTATTACTGCTTATCATATCAAGTGATATTATCAGTTGGTAGATCAAATCGCTAAAACACGTTGTAGGCTGTACTTTTCGACGGGAAGGGACAAGGAAAGTGACTAACAAGTTTGTTACTTACTGTTTAACATTAACTACTTCACTTATTACTGCTTATCATATCAAGTGATATTATCAGTTGGTAGATCAAATCGCTAGAACACGTTGTAGGCTGTACTTTTCGATGGGAAGGGACAAGGAAAGTGACTAACGAGTTTGTTACTTACTGTTTAACATTAACTACTTCACTTTTTACTGCTTATCATATCAAGTGATATTATCAGTTGGTAGATCAAATCGCTAAAACACGTTGTAGGCTGTACTTTTCGACGGTAAGGGACAAGGAAAGTGACTATCAAGTTTGTTACTTACTGTTTAGCATTAACTACTTCACTTATTACTGCTTATCATATCAAGTGATATTATCAGTTGGTACATCAAATCGCTGAAACACGTTGTAGGCTGTACTCTTTTTGTAGGGAAGGGACAGGGTAAGTGACTAACAAGTTTGTTACTTTCTGATGATGTCATCAGAACGTCGTACCAAGCACATTGGGCTTCCGATAACGTTATCAGGACGTCGTGCCCAGGTTTGCCAAGTGCATAGGGCATCTGATGACGTCATCAGGACGTCGTGCCAACTACATAGGGCATCTGGTGACGTCATCAGGACGTCGTACCGAAGTCGTGCCAAGTACACAGGGCATCTGATGACGTCATCAGGATGTCATGTAAGGTACATAGGACATTTGATCATGTCATCAGGATGTCGTGTAAAGTACACACGGCATCTGATGACGTCATCAGGATGTCGTGTAAAGTACATAGAGCATCTTATGACGTCATCAGGACGTCGTAAAGTGAGTCGCGCGTCACTTGTAGCGTGCGGAACAAGTCGATTACTTACTGATTATCATATCAATCCGTCCTATTGGAAAAATTTTGAAGATTTTTCAGAGATATTACTTCGTAATATCAAGAAAAAGTGAACAATTCTATCACAAAGGGGTCTTCCAAGCGAAAGAGGTTTGGTTGGCGTCAGAAACGTTCCAACAAAAAGGGAACAATAGGCAAGTAGGATGAGGAGAGTCTACGAAAATTGAACAATATTTTCTGGACTGATTTTCTTGGCCGATACTTCTTAACAGCGAAAACAAACCGTTGTGGTAATCTACGAGGAAGAGTTTATTGTCTTTTGGAAAAAGGGCTTCTGTTCATTGCAAGAGATTTTACTGGAATACTCTTGCTTACTGCTAGTTTCGCTTCTCCTTACAGCTAGACCTAACCGCCTGCCTAAGTCTTTGCGACATCATCTTCTATTCTGATGGTAAGTGTTAGGTTCACATGCACATACATCTTAATGGTTCTCGCGTAGTCAGGACCATTTCTGGAACCAAAAAGTGCTTCCGTGTAGAACACCATAACGGTTTGCATTCGCTGTTAAGAAGTATCGGCCAAGAAAATCAGTCTCAGAAAATATTGTTAAATATTGTTCAATTTTTGTAGACTCTCCTCATCCTACTTGCCTATTGTTCCCTTTTTGTTGGAACGTTTCTGACGCCAACCAAACCTCTTTCGCTTGGAAGACCCCTTTTTGATAGATGAGACTTTGCGTTTACTATTGAAGGTTGGCGCAAACTTGGTGCCATATGCTATTACGTAGGTGCACCGAGTTCGCGCATACCTCCAAAGAGGAACGAAAAGTCTCATTATAATTCACGCCAATGTTATTTTTTGTCTAGAAAATTTGATTGAAAGGGTCCGATTTCTCTGTTCCGGTTAAATTAGAACCGAAATAAAGAAAATCGAGCCTCCTTATCAAGTTTCGAAAGGAGGCATACGGCGGTTTAAGGGGTGACATCATAAGGCGGCTGATGCTTCACCAGGATGGTAATATCAGGTCTACGGGATGTTGATAGGATGTGAACGCGGAATCGGGGACGGAGACCCTCCTCTGACGGGATGTCTACAGCAAAAGCGTTTCCGCGGACGGGTTGTCTACGGCACCAAGGAGGGGGGCGATGGGCAGTTCTCGAGGGGCGATTCCTGCCCGTTTTGGATGTCTACAGAGAGCATTGCGTGAGGTGACATCTCAGTCGTGTCCTGTGGACAACGGCTAACGTCTGAGTTCTTGAGTATTCCATCCGAGCTCGGCAGGTGACAAAGCCAGGTCTTAGCCAAGTGCGCCGGTTTACCAAGGACCGCGCGCCCTTGTTTCTAGATGAACGTAGCTTGATAAAAATTTTGCTTTCAAGACCTAGGGTGGTATTCTCCAATCTCCCCTAGCTTCTCCTAGCCTCCCCTGGAAATCATAAGAACACTTTTTTTTGTGCGATTCATTCCTTGACTCGGTCGTTGCTTTTGTCCACACCAATGTATTCTCACTGATAACTCTTCAGAGCAACCGAGCCAACACGTGAACCACGCAAAAATGCAAATTTTCATAAAGTCCAGATGAGGCTCATCTTTTCCAGAAGAGGCTCATCATTTCCAGAAGAGGCTTATCATTTCTAAGGGAGGCTAGGGGAGATTGAGGAATACCACTCCTATTCTCTGGTTGGGAGCATCATAGACAATGAGGAGTTGCTCCGTTCTTCTAGTAAAAGTCATGATTGGAACTGGAAGGAGTAATCTTTCCCAAACTCTGTGGATAGATAAGGATGTATTGAGAACTTTCGGAATTAATTGGCCTAACATCCTTGATCAGCACAATGGGTAATCTCTATAATTCGTCTGGAAAGGCTATTCTGTCGAATTTTACCCTCCTTGTGACACCGGATAATGAAAGTGCGCTACATATATTAACAGCATTTCTCTGTTTTCTTTTTTATTCTTGTACGATTGCAGATTTTTATTGTACTGTTGTAGATTTTCTTTTTCTTATCGCCATCGAAGCACGTTCGGCTAAAAACAATCATGTGCGTTGCCGTATGTCTGAAGACAACCGCATACCCGTAGTATAATATACCATGACTGGTCATCACGTTGTGAATCACATGATGGGAGTATAGGGTAATATACTGAGCTTCTCTGGGCCAAATTCCGATCCGCCATTGCGTCTCGACACGCTTTGCGGCCGCGCGCTGTCAAGTCGGAAGAGTTTCCAGCGCTGCAGCCGCCGATCTGTTGACTCTAGGTGGGTTTTGAAAAGTGGAAACTGAACGAAATTGGTGAAAACTGTATGAAAAAGCCACATCGAGTCGGCTTTGGCGCTGGAAACTCGACTGACTCAAGCGCGTGCGGCCGCAAAGAGTGTCGAGATGCATTTGCGGACCGGAATTTGGCCCTGAGAAGCACAGTACCTTGAAGAATATTTTTACCGGGGCATAATTATACTCGGGGTATAATTGATGAAGCCGGCCTCTGGATTCGAACCTTCATGCTGCATAGGCCAGTGTTGCGTTGTTTAGGCCTGTCCCGCACCGTCGGATTATCTTGGCCAGACGCATACCACCTATTATTTACCACCTCTTACTTACCACGTACCGCAGCAAGAAAAGTTTTTTTTCTAGAACGCTTCCAAAGCCCTCTAATCGGTATGAATAAAGGCCCAACCGAAAATCCGTACAAGTCCAAAACGCTGACAGTCTGGACAAAGTATGGAAAATGTGCCTTCACCCAAACTGTGCTCAGTGTGGTAGTTTTGGGCGCTGAACACATTTATGAGGTCTGTTTCCGGATTTTCCGAAGACTATTGCGCTTTTTGGAAGCCACAAAAAGCACAAAAAACTACCTTTTCGAGTTTGTAACTTTCCGGAACCTGCAGCTCGGGGCGGGATACTGCGCAGTTTTACTATTGAGCCACAAGAGATACTAACGATACTAGTCGTTTTGGCAGACCCGACCTACGCTTTGTATACTTCCCTTGTTAGGGTAAATGTCATATACACAGAAATGTACACATAAACACACATAGGTTTCGTGTCACCTGGCGACGAGCGGTTGTTTCATTAGCGCTCTGTCATTTTTCGCTCTTTGCATCGTATTTTGCACATTTATTCACTTTTAATCTTTTCGCATAACATTAAATTCTTGCCCATCCATCTTTAAAGTGAAAAGTTCTCTTAAAGCTCTACTTTACGCCGTTCTTCTGTCCCTTTTGTGAAAATCAGACACAAAAATTTTCCAATAATCTGTGGTAGATCAAAGATCAAAATCATGCAAATGAATCAACAACGGCTCGTCACCAGGAGCTTGACTTACTTACTTGACTTAATCGGTTGGCTTTCGCCTGACGCGGTCATTCCGCATCTTCACCGAGGTGTGCCGTCCTAGTAGTCAGCCGTGTCCATTTTTCACGGTCTTCAGCCACAATTTGAACACATTCCATCCAGCTGTCACTATTCCATTTCCTGCGAAACGAAACATCGCGCCTGAACTGTCTTTCGATGCCGAGTGACTTTAAATCCTCTTTAACCACATCCGTCCAGAACTTTCGCCTACGCCCAGGTGGCCGTTTCCAGACAGGATTTGGAAGCATTTTTAAAGCGTGTTGTACGAGACGATCCGGCGTTCTTCTTAGTATATGCCCGAGCAGTCGAAGTCGACTTTCCATTGCTGCTTGAGATGGCGTTAGGAGATGCTGGCACCTCCCTCGTGTCAAGCGTTGATGTACTGCGTCGATTTCCTTGTAAAGGTCTTCGTTATGGCATACACGCGGCCAGAAATATCCAAGCAAACGCCTAAAAGCTTCCTCTCCGTGCAATCCAACCTTTCCATCTGCGTTTTCGGTGCTGCCCACGTCTCCGATCCGTACATCATGATAGGGCGAATAGCGGATAGGTAGACGCGCAACTTGACTTCCTTCGCGATGGTGGTAGACCACAAACACTTGGTTAGAGAATTGAATGCAGACGTAGCTTTCGCACATCGTTGTCGAATATCCGCTGCATAACTACCATCGTTCTTCAGCAAACAGCCCAAATAACAGAAATCGTCCACCAGTTCGATACGTTGTCCGTCCACACAAACTCCAGTTGAAGGCCTCTGAGAGACCCACATCTGCTTGCATTTGTCGGGACGAAGACGAAGTCCATAGGCTGCGGCATACTTCGAAACGAGGTTCACAATCCTTTGCAGTTTTGCGTTGTTTTCAGCGAATAACACAATGTCGTCGGCGTACTCCAGGTCGACAAGGGAGCGTCCTGATGGTGTTAGGATCACATCCGCAGGAAACTGTTCTGCAACTCTACGCATGATGTCATCAACGGCGAAGTTGAAAAGAAAAGGTCCTGCAACGGCTCCTTGCCTTACTCCTGTTTTCACCTCGAAAGCTGACGTAAATCCGACAGGTGTACGAACTGCTGCTGTTGTTCCTTTGTTCATGTCCTCGATTAACCGAACATACTTTTCCGGGACTCCATCTGCTCGCAGAGCATTGAGCAATCGATCACGATGAGGAGAGTCGAACGCGGCTTCAAAGTCCAAAAAAGCAAGCTGTAATGGCTTCGAAAACCGCTGCCACGATTCAATTACTCTTCTCACGACGAACACTTGGTCGATGGTCGATCTTCCAGGTCGAAAACCGGCTTGCTCATCTCTGGTCGTTCCTTCACGATGTTTGATAAGTCGCTCGAGAATGATACGTTCTAAAACCTTGTACATGACACGAAGTAGAGAGATTCCTCTGTAGTTCTTAGGATCCGTGACGGATAGCTTCTTGTGAAGAGGTACGATGATCGCATGTCTCCACGAATCGGGTATCCTTTCGCTCATCCATATGGCACGGATGGTGTTGGTCATTTCACGAATCCCAGACGGAGGAAGAGCTTTCAGCATTTCAGCAGTGATGTTGTCATCTCCACCTGCCTTTCCATTCTTCATTTTCCGGACACAATCCAAAACTTCAGACTCAGTCGGCGGTTCCTCACTGACATCGTAATGTGCTCTCTGAACATGCGGGAGCTCAGGTACTGATGGCGCTGGACGATTCAGTAGTGAACTGAAGTAATCCTTCCATATTGGAGCAATCAAGTTATTCTGCCGAATTACCACAGGTTTACTACAGAAATTCTACAATCTTCTGGACTGTCGAAAAATCACTAAAATTTCGGACGTTTACTACAAAATTACTCTAAAATTCTCCGTAGCAGAGGTAATCTGTCCGATTTAACCCGATTTTTGGTAAATTTCACATTTCCAGGAATTTTGAGCGAAAACGCCAGGAGAAGGGATCTGGCTTGCAATAGACCGAGTAAACGCTTGTGAAATGGGTGTAACGTGCTCAGCAGTCGTGGAAAGTAGCGAGCAATGTGAACAGGGCATACAGAATAGCGGATGGCAAGTAGTGAGAAAGACGTGCAGCGTGTGCGAAAAAATGAAAAGAGATCCTGCAGTCAGAAAAATTAGCGGATTTCGTCGACTGAAGGAGCGGAGCAAAACTAATATTGGTATGTGAACGTTGATAATGGGGTGGGGCGCGCATAATGGTGCTCAGGTGTCGGTTATAGGCGAGATTGATTGGATTGCGATAAAAATTAGTGAAGGTACATACCAGAAAATCGCTGGGCTTGTGGTAAATTTCGTAGAGGGAAGGCCGTATGCGTGGTAAGTGTGCGATGCGTGTAGACCATTTTTAGAGTCAGGCCAGTGTTCTGCACAATGTGGCGACTTAGGTACAAGTCGACGCGCGGTGCGAGATCGACTGGAACCCGTTGAAATGAGCTAATCGCGCAGCGCAGCGCGTTTAACAGGCACTCTTTTTGCTGTATCTGCGTGAGTAGTGTTTGCAGAGCATTTCCATCACTGGCGGACAACGCGCGCGGCAAGGGGACGCTGTGCGCTGTACATCATACCATGCACGTTTACCGCTGCATGCACGCTTATCGCTGCACGCATAGTTAAGTAATGCTGCAGAGGTGAGCGGACGAGCAGCGCCGCACGATTTTTTGGGCGCGGCGCAACACATGTTCCGGCTCCTTATGCATTACTAACCGAATAATGCTGCAGTGGTATGGCTCGGTGCAACACGCAGCGCGCGTCACACGAGTTGTTTTGTACTCAATTTTGACGCTTACGGCTTTCGTTATGAAATCAAGCGTCGCATTTTAAAATCGCATTGTTAGTTATAGTTTTTTTTTGATGAATGAAGTTTTTTAGTGATCTCATATTTGCTGTAATGCTCGATGCTGACCTCTCGCTTCACGCTCGCTCGTGACTGTCATTATCTTACCAGGATCGGTCTCTCCCACAGAAATCTTTCAGGATTGCTTTTCTAGGTTTCGAGGTTTTTGGAGACTTCCAAGATCATTCTCGGACAATACGCCGAGCAGAGCACAAGCAGTGGATGCGATCGCCGCCTTCTGGTGTGCGGTTTCGTCAAGAAGCTGGTTCAAAACACCACGAAGGATGTGTTGAATTGCAAATCTCTCCGCGCTGCGTCAAGTGTTCCAAGACGGTTCATTCGGATTATGGGAATACGATGAAACAAAAATGTTCCACCTTCCTTGCTTCACGCGCGCTTATCGCTTCAAGCCTTTTGGCACTGAAACGCTCTCTGACGCGCCGCTCGGAGTCTAGAGTATGAACGACGGCTAAAAGGCGTCACAGAAACAAGCGACGCGATTTATTAAGAGGTGCGCCCCGACGCGAACGTGCGCGGCGGAAGTATAATCATACAGCAATGCAGCTGTTCTTCACTCATTCATTTCAATGTTTCAATGATTTTATTGATATTTTGTCATCTTCAGTGTTCATCGCTCGCTCGTGCACGAGATGGAGACAAGCAGTGAAACTGTTTTGGAATAGAGAGTACTTTTTTTCTCGTAATCGCCGTTTTTCATGTCGTTTCTTCCATTTCGCTTTTCGAACTATTGGTTTCACGTTTCTGACTTTATTAAATGACATGGCATCGATTTCCTATAGAATCAGTGGAATCGTATGCTCACGTCTCCGCGAAGACTAACATAGAGTTGTTGCGGACACTTTTGACTTTGAATGTTATGATTTTAGGTGTTTGATTGAATTACAATCTCTGCAACGGGCGGTATATTCATGACCTTTGATCCGTAGAGAATTTTTTTCGACTGTTTCCAATTTGTAGTGATAGTCGTCCGTCGTTGAACGGATCCTAGAAGGAGCCGTTACTCAAAAAGTTCCTTAGGCGTCGTATGTTCACTACCCTTCTGAAGGAAACATGTCAAACCAGGTAAATTGCGGACGGTGAGTGATATCATCAATTATCGCTTCGACGTGATCGCTGCTCGGTTGGTCATTTCAACCAGCAGCCGACAGCCCGGTGTTCTCCTCCCTGCTTGTGTTTGGCAATTTGCTGTTTTTTTTTCATCTCAAATGTGAGTTTTCTCTCTAGTTTTTTTTTTCGTTAATGTTCATCACTTTAGCAGTGCTTATTTCCAGGGGCCGCAAGCTACTCAACAAAACATAGAACACTGATGGTGAGAGCAACTGCATAACCTGTCATCTCTGGGAAAAATGCGAAGTGAGTTCATCCATATTTTTTATTGCCACGATTTGCTCCGACACTGAGAGAGGTCATCTACTGGACTTATCCGGAGGATCTAATGTTATCAGCTGTAGATGAACGGAATTCTCCTGTAGATGACCGAAACCTAACATGTTTTTACAGGTATACTAGCTCTGCAGTTGAGCAGAACTCGATTTTGGGGGGAATTTCAAATTCGGTGTAGGCGGTAACCTAACGTGTTTTTACAAGGATACACTGTTTCCGGGTTCACACAGGGGACCCCGGGGACATGACACTGAGGTAATCCCCTTTGGGGTCCCCACTGGGGGGGGGTGACCCCACCGCCACGGTCCGCAGTGGGGTGCACCCCACAGTGGACCGTGGGGAGATGGCCCCACAGTTGGATACCACCCCCCCCCCGTCCCCTAAGCCGTGGGGAGCCCCCTCCCCTTCGCGAAAAAACTTATCCTACGGTATCCGGTGGATCTTCTGGTGAGTGACTCGAGGCCACCTTCCAGGCCCGGCTCCGAAGAGTCGACTGAGGCACACTGTGAGATTAAAAGCCTTTTATACCAGCAACATTGTTAATACTTTTGTCTGAACATGTTAATGATCCTGGCGAATGTCTGGCGTCACATATGTAGTTTGTGGGTGTTGATTGCGTTCAGTACATTTGAAATGGCATTATAACGGTTCGCGTCGCGGCTGTGGAGCGGCGATTACTCCAGTAGTTTACCTCATCATCTTCATTCGTTCATCTGTTGTACAATATACCTCCTGTAGTTCCTCCACCGCGTCAATTTCTCCCGTAGATCTCCTCTCCCAGTGCCGGAGTGCACATGGCGTAGTAAGCGTGCCATAAACTGCACATGGTGTAGTAGCACACAACACGTGCGCTTTCACGCGCAAGTACAAATATTGGGCTACCACTGCTGACTTTCCAGCATTCGTTCATTCCCTCATTATTCGTTTTTAGTTGATCGAAAAATCCATCTTCTACGTTCTCTTTGTGCCACTTGTGTGACTGGAACACACAAATGATGAGGGTCTAAAAGAATGCTGAAAAATCTGAATCTTATACTATTAGCTTGGCTTGAATGTTCTGCAATCGTCTAAAGCAAGGATGTAAACTTGGTGTTTCATGAAATTCAGGAACGCTAGAAATTTATATTTTTTGGCTGCTTTAGATTTTTTTTGCTTTCTAAAAATTAGCAAGAATCAGGGACGGTAGTAATCCATGCGAAACTACGAGTTTTATGTCGCGAGCTGACGTTCGAAACTCGCAGAATGCACTGATTGAAACCGGGACCTTACACGCATTGTCATGCGAGGTGTTGCGTTTATTTGCAAAACTTCGTCACTCTAAGGAGTTGAACCCTCAGTGCTTTTAACCATAGCGGCGATCACTGGCATTGCACCAAGATTGCACTTCGCACTGATGATGTTTTCATTGTAGGTGTCTCCCATTGCGAGCACAGCATTGTGTTTCCGGCCACAGCAGAGGCTCAAACTAGTAGTTAACGTCATAGTACCTACTTTTAAATTGATAGAAAAATGAAGCATTGAAAATTGTACACTCAAGGCGTTTATAATGGAATGGAGTGGTTGGTTAAGCGGAACTCAAAACTCAATTCCTACATACTTACTTGTATAAGACATGTGAAAGAATCTATTAAATTCGTTCCTCATTCGAGTAAATTCGATCGGCCTTCTGGACTACAATGAAAGGACCTCAATAACTACACGCCTAGACATTTTCCTGAACGTTCTTCGACGGACTCTATTTGTTCTATAAATATGATTGCTGTTAATCCTTCCCGCATTTTTCACCTCTCAAGTCTTGTGTCAAACCTACTGTTTCCTATTTCTTGTCAGCACCTACTACCCTCGCACAAAAGCAGGACTTTCTAATCTCTGACTTTTTTCTATCGCTTGAACGACCGCATGAGCGAAAGTTTTTGTTGGTTCGAAAAAAAGTTTTCTCACCCATCCGGTAAAAATCATGCTTCTCCTGATAACTTGGGCATAGCAAAACTAATCTTTTTTTTGCACACTTCGGGTACTGATACCTTATCGAATCGGACTGATAAGATCATAACTCTAATGAAAAGTGCAAATGCCCTACCAACTTTCGCAGCTTTGAGTTTTGCTAGAAAATTTGTAGACACTGTGAAAAAATTGTAAAAACGTTTGATTACGCTCAGCCCATACCCTGAGTTTTGTGAAATTCCGAAATGAATTTCCGCTTATCCTCCCGAACAACCAGCAACGTGTTCCGGAATTTTATTTTTGTGAATTCAGAAATTGAGCATGTTGATGGAGACATATGAAATCACGAATTGAACTTCATGAAAAATTCAAATCATATGATCCTCGCACTTGACGAGAAATCATTTTTTATCAAATAAAAAACTTTTTTTTTCGACTACTTCCTCAGACCACGGATTTACAGAAAATTGAGGATCTCCTTGAGAAAATTAGGAAGTTATAGAATTGTGAAAATTTTGATAAGTTAAAGATTTTTGTTTTTTTTGCACCTATATATATTTACACTTGTACTCACTGTCCGAGTTCGTGGCGTATCAAAATCTGCCTGGTAAACTCAGTCGAACGAGCAAAGCAATGCTCGATAATTTCTGCATCACCCTTATACATGACTCCGATTAGGATCTCCGAGAAATTGAATATTGAATAACAAAATTTAAAACACCACACTTCGATCACTTTTTGGAAATCGAAGAATCAAAAAAAGAAGCTTCTGAACGTAATCGAAAACCGAATGATATAAAAAGAAATAAGAAAATCGAAAATTCGCGTTCTAACATCAATTCGATCGGAAAAAATCTAAGGAACAACTTCGGTTCACATTGCTCGACATCGTAGAGTTATGACCTCATAAATTTGATTTGGTAACGTTTCAGTGTCTGAATTGTAGTAAGTAAGATTAATTTTGCTATGCTTAGCCTATCAGTAGCAAATACCCGCGCCTTCCAGCTGAAAACGTGAAAGTCATGGATATATGACATCATCAGACCAGTTTCATAAGGTATCAATTTATTACTTGTGTCAAAAGGAATTAATTTTGCGATTCCCTGATCATCAGGAGCAATTTATCGCTCCACTGGTGTGAAAACTTAAAACTAAACTCGAAGAGCTATAATCCTATCAGTTGAGTTTGATATGGTGTCAACGCCTGACTTCTGCCAAAAAAAATAATTTCGCTATTTCCAAGTTAATCAAACCTAATACTCGCTTTTCCGGCTCAAAATGCTCCAAATCTTATGGATATGCTCATATCACTTCGACTTCATAACTTATCAAAGCTAGATTAGTGTTAAAATAGTCTACAATCAAGTTTTTCCCCGCTAACGTGACCAAATCCGGCTTTTTCCGCGTTAAAAACGCGCGATCTACTGATTTTTGCCGAGGTATCCGAGGTGCATTCTTGGAGGTCGGCTGTCAATAATTTTATGTCAGCCACTGTCTGCGCGCTTGCTGACAGCCTGTGCAAAACAGCACCCACCTCGCATGATGGACGAAAAAGTCCTCCGCAACACTTTTTCTCCCCGAAACTGGGAGTCTCTCGCGTCTCCTCCACCGCTGCGCTGTTTCGCGTTTCGCTGCCCACCTCGCCTAGAGACAGAGCCTGCTGCCAGTTTCAGCGATCTCGGGAGGGTGCCCGAAACCAAGAGGCAAACCCGCAATAAGCTCCATAGAACGGAGTACAGAATAGGGAGCGGTTGACCATTTTGCACCAGATTTGGAATATAGGTCATTTTGAGGTGGGGGTACCCTATGGATACGGATTGAAGTCTGTTTATTGCCATATCGCCTCAAAATTGGCTCTTCTTTTGAGGTCGAAACTCGCAGAATACCTGCATGTTTCGATCTTTTCGAAACTCGCAGTTTCGAAGGAATTACTACCACACCAGGGAAACGAAACCTGCTCGTAGCCGCCTTTTTTTCAAAGCTAGCATGAAATTACTTGGGTGGATAGCACCAGTACCAATAAAAGGCTTAGGTTCTGCTCTCTTTGATGCCTTAAACGCTTTTCTGTACATAATTAGAGAAAAATGCGACGTCCCACGAGAGCCTGAGAACTAGCTTGACACGAAATGTGGCGGACACTTTGCGCACTACTTTTGCTGGTGATGCTTTGGCATGGCTGTAGCCTGGGGCCGCATGCATCAACGCGCCGGGTTGGGGCAGGGGCAGGGCAGTCGGCACCTTTGACCATCGCAGTGCGAGGGCAGTAGATCATCCAATCAATCGTGCCCCAGCAGTGTTTCCGGCTGGTCTAGCTGCCCCAGCCTCCTAGCTGGGGCAGCGGGGCCACGATTGATTTTGTAATTTACGGAGATCTTCAAGGGCGCAGACTGCCCAGCCCCTGCACCGACCCGGCGCGTTGATGCATCCGCCACCTGGAATTCGGTGTTTTCACAGCCTGTACAACGTGAGCTGGCCGGGTCGTCCGCTACCATTTCTCTCCTAATACTGTAAGAAGTGCTCTAGTTATCGGCGAAACACTACATAGTCTTTCCGCGAAAAGGTGCCCAATGTAGCGACGTCACCATCAGAGAAATACTCAAGTCCTACCTTGATGACCAATATAATGAACATATGTGGAAATCTATTTCATCAGTTACTCAGTTGTGGGCCGGCATTCGGGACGGTTATGGAATTTAGAAGAGTCATCACCAGTGCCTAAGGCAATTTAGACCAATGATTGCTCAATCAAGAGGTATAGGGTGCTTTTTTGGTGAAAGTAGAATGCCAAAGTTATCGCCATAACTATGGTACACTGAAATCATAGCTTTAACACCAATTTTTTCAAATACTTGCTACTACTACTGTGCAGTTTCCAGGAACGCGGGGATAAATGGTAACTGTGCCTTCACGCTAAACTCTGTGTGGACATCGGAAGCGGTGTCACCGGAGTTTCACTGTAACTACTTTGCATGTATGTGCCTATTTTCTTATGTCTTAATACATAATATATCGTTACGATTAGATGAGATTAGTTAGTAGTACTAGAAGCTGATAAATGAACTAAGTTTAGAAAATCGCTCCCGTTTTTTTGCTGATTACAAGAATCAGATCTTGGTATACGGGTGTTTTTGTTTTGATTCTTTGTTGACAATTTCTATTATCTGTGTCCTAGTTGTTCTGTGTATTGATTGAACCGTTACTTCCTGTCTAATAGTTCACGTATATGGTATAAAAAAATGTTCATAAAGTTCTCTGCCATGATTTATAACATCAGAGTTGTACTAAAGTAGGAGTCGAATACGAGTGTGGAACAAAATAAGTCAGGCGAGTGAAATTTAAGGAGGACGAGTGAAATACCAGTATGTTTTAGAAAACAAGACCAGCAAAAAACCAATAGGTTCGAATCCGAGTTTTTTTTTGCCGTACAACAGGATGAGAGAGCACAATGTGCACAGTGTAAAATGGGGCGAGTTTGAACAAGCTGACTGAAGTTGGCTCCTCAGAATGTGCCAGTATTGTGCAGCTTTGTTACAGAGGAATTTTCCAATTTTGGGCAATAACCAGGACTCGAGCTCAACTGGAGCATTCGTGCGTAAGTCGTGTTTTCTGCACTTTCGCCATCCCATCGCGGTCTGATAGGATTGTGAAGCTCCGGGACCTGTATAACACGAAATTTTCCAAATTTTGGCATGAACAATTTAGCTCGAGATGAGCTACATTGCAATGAGGCTCGATGACTTGAGCTTCATTGGAATGCAACCCATCTCGAACTTCATTGATAATGCCGAAATTTGGAAAATTTTGCGTTATATTGGGCGCGAACCTTGAAAATGCTTTCAGATCTTGAGAGGATGGCGAAAATGGAAAAAAACAACAATTAACAGAATACGAGAGAGTTCTAGTGAAACACTGGAGAATTCTAGAAGACTACTGGGGAATTTTGGGAAATTACGTTAGAATTCTAGCAGAATACCAGAGAATTTTGCCAAAATTTCTCCCTTTTTTGCCAAATTTCTCTGGTAATCTACAAAATTTTGGTGGTAATCTCCAGACCTGAGAAGCTTCAAATTCTCAGACCGCTGGGGCTGGAGCTGTCAGCCAGGACGATTTTCCTGATATCTCCGGGCTGTCAGCTATGGACCTCGTGAAAAAAGCGTTGGAAGTGAACAGCAATCCTTTGGTCGGCCTCATTCTCAATGCTCTCGCGGCGAAAAGTCCTGCGGATTTTTCTGAGGCCATCGAGAGCATAAGCGGCCTCGACGAAGCTGCACAAAATCTTCCAGCACCGGAGCGCCAAAAGGACGTGGAGGAGAAGGTGGAAAAAATCTTTGGGATTCTGGACGTCGAATGTCGGCCATCAGAGATCTACAGGATTGGGAAACCTGATCCTCTACGGCCACGGCTTGTGAATATTGTTCTCCCGACCAGGTCCCACTGGCGTCGGACCCTTGCTCAAGCTCGTTTGCTGCGTGGTTCTGATTTCTCCATTGTCTACATACGGCGAAGCATGACGAAGGAGGAAAGAGATCAGGACTACGAGCTACTTCAGCAGGCAAAGGAGCTGAACAAGGGGAAAGAGACGCGTGAGTGGGTGGTGTATGGAGGCAAACTCACCCAGGTTTCAAAGATCCCACTCAAGGGCTCGGAAAACATTTAAGCCCGCATGGTAGGTTCACTCTGATCTGTAGTCTTATGAATGCGCGTAGTTTGAAAAACAAGATTCACTATTTACACTACTTTTTGCGTCAAAAAAATCCTGATTTTCTTTTCATTACTGAAACATGGCTTACAGAGAGTATTCTTGATTCGGAATTGGTAGGTGGCCTTCCGTATTGGGTGTATCGCTCTGACCGTTCCATGCGCGTTGGTGGGGGAGTGTGTTGTTTGGTAAAATGCAACCTCAGTGTTAATTCTGTTGAGTTTAGAGCGTCCCTCAAAGCTGATGTCCTATGCATCGAAATAGTTTTCCCGGTGAAAAGGTCCCATACTCGTCTCATTACTGTTTATCGTCCTCCAAACTCTATGAAAAATGACGACGAAGCGCTCATTGAACTTCTTCGAGACCTCTCCTCTTTTCGGGCTAGCACTGTACTTGAGGGTGTAAAAATTGATTGGACCAACAACTGTGCCCTCAACTTTACATCCAAACCTTTTCTAGATTTTTTTAAAGAAGATGGCTTCAAACAATTTGTGTCGCAACCCACGCATGGAAATAACGTACTTGACCTAGTATTATCTTCACAGCCTAACATTTCCAATATTGGTCTATCGGCACCTCTTGGCTTGTCTGACCACGTCACTGTTTCCTTTCAGTTGCTGGAAGAAACTCGCGACTCGTACGAAATTCCCCTCCCGGATTTTATGAAAACAGATTTTTCTGCTCTTGACAGCTTTCTTTCTAACGTGAAATGGTTTGAAGTATTCGATCAGTACTCCTGCGTAACTGAGGATTACGAACGTTTTTGGCATGTTATTTATAGTGCTTTGACCGTCTTTGTTCCTATGAAGCTTCCAAAATCTCCATGTGTAGCTTATCCTCAACACATAGTCGATCTTTTTGAACAAAAAGAGCGCTTATTTCGTTGTCTAAGAAAGCCGGCTTGTCAGCTTCTTTATAAGAAAAGGTGTGATGATCTCAACCGTCAATTGAAAAGGTTTCTTGCGAACTTTGAAAAAAGGCTCGCCTCCGGACGGCACATGAAGCATCTTTATCAGTACTTGCGGTGTATCGTTAGACCCAAAACTTCTTTCCCACCGTTGCTCGTTCACAATGATCTTACATATTCCACAGATCAAGAAAAAGCAGATGCTCTAGGAAGTTACTTTGCCGGTGTTTTCTCTTCGAATGGTCCTACCGACGTACCACAAATGACTGGTAATTATGCCCAACAGTTCAACGCTGATATCTACTTTCATCCACATGAATTTTCAACTATATTGGAAGTTCTCAAACCGTCCATGACCGAGCCCTATGACGGTATCCCTCCAATTGTGTATAAAATGCCATAAATCGTTATCTACACCCCTTGCACATCTGTTTAATCTTTCACTGATGCTCGGAGAGGTTCCACACATTTGGAAGCAGGCAATAGTTACAGCCATTCCTAAGATTTCTGGAGCCAAAGATTTGGATAATTTTCGGCCCATCAGCCTCACTCCTACACCTATCAAGGTAATGGGGAAAATTTCAAGTAGAACTATGCTCTCCTGTCTTAGTCAGGCTTCACTGATTCCTCCTGAGCAACACGGATTCTTACCCGGTGCTTCAACTTCTACGAACTTACTCGATGCCTTTTATGACTGGAGTCGGGCGGTGAATACCAGTGAGTCTGTTGACATAATTTTCTTTGATTTTTCGAAAGCGTTCGATAAGGTCTGTCACAGCAAACTCCTGACAAAACTAGAGTTTCTTGAATTTCGAGGTTGTCTTCTTGAGTGGTTAAATTCGTATTTAGTTGATAGGCACATGGTTGTCAAGGTGGGTAGTAACTTCTCCTCGGAGTACTCTTGTACCAGCGGGGTGCCCTAAAGAGAAGTATTATCACCTCTTTTGTTCCTAATTTATACAATTGAACTGCCTCAGCGTTTGAAAGTACATCAAAATATTGGAGTCCAGGCCTATGCCGATGACATCAAAATCTATGGCTCCTATGGTCGAGATAATAAGGAGGAAGTACTTTCTGCGCTCAGAGCTTCAATTGAAGGTATGGTTGAATGGGCTGCTAGCTGGAATATACCGCTCAATATTGAAAAATGTTCGACTATGCATATTGGCGACCTCGAGTCCCCTGAATTTCAAGTTAACGGTGTCACATTTTCTGCGTGCAACTCTATCAAAGACCTTGAAGTTTATCTGAATTCGAACCTTGAGTTTTCAGATCACTTTGACAAGATAGTTACAAAGGCATATGCCACACTGTTTATGATGCTCAGGAATATAAAATGCGCGGATTTCCGAATTTGGACATGTCTTTACAAATCCCTAGTTATACCTCACCTTGAATATTGTTCACCACTGTGGAACCCGTTTCTTAAAAAGGATATCGTCAAAATTCAAAAGGTTCAGCACCTCTTCACCCGAGTTTTGTGGTTAAGAAGCGTTAGCTCCGATGGCAGCACCTTGCCTAGTTACACTGAGCGCCTGAGACATTTTTCTTTAGTCTCTCTGCAAAAAAGACGGATATTTTCCGACCTAACACTGTGCTTTCGGATTCTCAAAAGGCAAGTTAAGCTGCGGACAGGAAAATACTGTATATTTATACCATCGAGCTCCGGGTCATCTAGGTTTGCCGTCCAGAATTCCACATTGGGGAATAAAAGACGCAATCATATGCTCCACAACTTCTTTGATCGATGCGCACGTTGTATGGGGCAGCTGTCAATCGAAGTGTTCACGTCGAAAGATAGGTCTATGTTCATGAAAAGACTGCTTAAATTCAATGTGACCGTATAAGCCGATGTTCCTGAGGGAAATTAGAAGTTTATCAGTCGTCTGTCGTACGAAGTTTGCTAGTTTTTGCTCGCAAAAAATCTCGTTTCTTCTCGTTTTTCTTGCAAAATAAGCCAAATCAGCTCCTTCTAATTGACCACTACCAAAACAGGTTTGAAAATGAGATGGTGAACGACAAATAGTGCATTTGGCGGTCTCTTAGCTAGTTGGGACTCTTTTTTATATTTCTGATTTAACTACTATTCTCTTATCGTATTCTGTTCCAGTGACAAAAGATGCTCTAATTGGTGCTAAATTGGTTGTTCTACATGAACGGACGTCCATTGTCAACCGGGATACCAGTACTATCCGGTTTAGGCAGGCCACTCTTATTGCATTGTAGACTTATATGTAGTTCTTTTCGTTGCTGGTACTTCTGATTATGACTGAAAGCTGCATTGAATTTGTATTCACGATTTTGTTTGGTCCAACGAGGAGCAGCATAGCAGCCAAGAGACGCTTCAGTCTTTGCTTTGGCTGTCTCCTTTACGTTAATCTGCAGTTAGACTCTGTTTCATTCCAAGTGAACTCATGTTTTCGGTTATCACAGCGCGGAGCGGTGGCTTTTTCGTCGAAACCTCCTTATCACTAGTTATATTTCAATGAGGCCCACCGCTCCGCTGCTGGTGATAATCGAAATCAACAGGTCACTACGGCTGTACCAGAGCTTAGGTAGTCTTTAAACGTCTCTAGTCCCAGGGTAATGACGCCGAAGTTGCAGGTGCTTGAAAATTTACACCGTATCGACACGCTCAAAGCAATTTTTGTCCAGGATTTCATATAGCAATTAGCTAGTTAACTTTGACTGTATTCTTAGATTATTGGACAAAAAACACAGGAGTCCAACAAAATTCTAATCGGTCACTATTTGGGTAGGCTTGCATTTTCGTTAATGGTGCTTCCGAGTATTACGATACCTTCTGACGTGCTCTACCTGATGCTGCAGTAAACACATATTGCGATCTGTAGAGGCTGCCTGCAAGCCATCGCCTGGGGTGCGTATTCAGTTCAAAGAGGTTCCTCTGAATCCGCCCCGGTATGGCGTCGTCCAGTTGCGTGCTTGCATCTACCCGGGAATAGCCTCCGGTATTCGCTGTGTTGTTTTGGTGTGCAGGTATTGCTACGAATTCACCCAAATTCCGAGGAAAGCCGTATCGTTTAGCATATGTAGCCGGTGATACTTGACTCTGGTTACTCGTTCCAGAATCTAACCTGTTACTTCTAGCTTTGAGGGTTTTGGGAAATTCTCTCACCTACTTCTTCCTGATCGGATTCTTTTACCTGAGGCCTTGCGTATCTCTACCCCTGCAAGTTGATGCTACTTGTTGATGTATTACTCAACGACGCCATGTGCTTAGTCAATTTTTTGTGTTGTTTTTCTGTTATTTTTTTCGTCATCATTTGAATGTAACCTTTTGATTTCTTTGTTGTTGGCATGCCCGAAAGGGCGTATATAAATAAATAAATAATTAGGTGCGATAAAAGATGATGATTTCTGAGACATGAATGGGGAAGAAGAAAAAGTATATGGTATACTACGGCTTCAAAATAACTTAACGGCGAATTGGCGTTCAAAACGTAAAGGGCTCTGCAGAGTTGCACCGCGGCGAGTCTCGCTGCGGCAGGGCAACGATGGAGAATGGGGGGGGGGCGCCACGCAGCGGGCGATGGCGGCGGCGTGTCGCGCGGCAGCAGCGACATGGTTACCTCGCAGAGTGTTTCCGCCGCCACGACAACAGCGACTCCCGGAGCGACGCCGTCACCGAGCAGCGGCGGGGAATAGTCTCGACCATTTCCATCGCTGGCGACGAGCGCCGCGGACGATCGATTCGAGCTTCTTCTTTTTGTTCCTTTCATGAATTCAACACTCTGAGGAACTTTTTTTCTATTTTAGCACAAATTGAAGGTAAAATTATTGGAGCATACTTCAAATCGTCCAAATTCGCATTTTCATCTCGAATTGGTTTTGTTTCCAGTTTTGTTTAGTATTTTGTTATTACAATGTCGTCTAGTGCCAATGTTTTCAAAGCGATTGCCACAAACCGTCCACTGATTTCATTATCTCGAAAACTATTCATTAAGGCATCACTCTACTGGTCGCAAACTTGAATTTTTTCTCTGCTTTCTGATCACAATATTTTGTAGAAGTTTTTGGTAGACATTTACTCAAGTTTCGAATCATATCAAACCAACAAAAACTGTGTATAGCGAGATGCGACTTCAAATGAATGAGATCGTACGCAGCGGTAGAATGCGATGCTGACGACAACGACGCTACAACTCTGCGAGGTCTTTGTGCTCATCGCGTCGGGTTTCGACCACGCCCCAAAGATCTCGCTCGGCGGCGTGCCGCTGGTCGCTGCAACTCTGCAAAGCCCTTAGGAGTGTGAGCGGCGATGTTTCGCGCTTGGTGAGCTTCAAGTATATCGTGCCTGCGCGGTTTGTAAAGAATCTAAATCGCCAGGAGGTCTAGGCCCTTTGACAGGCGATTTTATTAGAAAGTTCCTGCCATTATAAGATATCTGATAGCGTTATCGGTCGTTATTGTTCGAAAAACTCCATAGCAATACTTCGATTTCTTATGAGCGCGGAGCGTTATTTCCGATTTCTTCCGATTTCGCGATCTGCTAGAGGTTAACTTTTTAGAAGAGCCAAATTTACTTGGTGTATTTGAGATGATAAGTGATTACGTGTTCAGGCAAGTCTTGACAGTCCAAAGCTTGAACTATAATCGGAACAGATCGAAAATATGAACACTGACACCGCCGTAGTGGGATACGTCATCGAGCCTCATCGTCTGCGTGCGAACGCTCGCCGTGGTCACTTAGGCTAGATAGCCAGCAGTAGGATGACAAATCAGAAATTGGAGAATACTAAGAATAGACTCAGAATGCATCAGAGATAAGATCCTATTGCAAGCTCTATAGCAGAAGCGGGCACGCGGCGCGACTGCACGCAGCCGGTAAAGCTTGATCGCGTAGCCCTTCGCGGCGGTGTCAGGGGTTAGCTACCCATTTCTAATTTGTGTCATGCATTCTTCACTCAAATCCTGAGTGGCCTCCCCAACTAGGTCTGCATCGGCGACAAGTATATCACCTTCTCTACGGTTTGCGGTGAGGAACTTCCCCCCTGATTGTGAGTACCACTGGAGTGATCCCTGGTCAAAGCCGGTCATTGAAAGTGACCTTGAGCTCTGTTACATATAGCGGGTCCTCCAGGTTTTAGAGGTTATTCTAAAGGGAGACTCAACGTCACCTTCCGTTGCCGGATGCGATGTGCCGAGTGGGTCTCAGCGGGATGAGGCAGCACATGAGAGGCATAACGCATAAGACTCGAGACGGTTTGAAACGCTGATTTTTTATCGCAGTTTTGAGGTTATGGATCGATAGAGGGTGCAAAATAGGCAAGATATCCACTTTCAGAATTCTAGAAAAAAAAACTTTCGTATTGATATCTTCAGCATTCAGAGGCAGCAGAAACGCTCGAAGTTGCTCCGGGGTCGTAAGACCTCTAGTGGAACGCTCACGACGTTGGAAGCGTCGAAAACCAGTCAAAACTACCAAAGTTGAGCAATGCAAGACGAAAAACTCTGACAACCCGCCCATGACCTTCGACAGCTCTGCCCCCCCCCCCCCAATATACGAATACGCTTACTCTGGCTGGTTTTTTTAAGCTTCCAACAAGGTGAGCGTTCTATCACAGGCTGTAAAGGGGCCTGCAGAGTCCAAGTTGCGGCGTTGCTCGCAGCAACGAACATCGCTTACAAGGGAGGCTTACCACCTTCCGGTGGCGATTTGGAAAATCATGTTGTCGTTGTTGTAGGTTTGTGACAGTACACGAATGACCCGTGCTTGAAATTAGCTAAATGGCTGCGGGAATTCCGAAAATGGCATTTTCCTTTCTTCACAATCTTCACAAAAAGGTAAGGGTAAATCAGGGAATTTTTGGGGCGTCCATAAAAAATTTTTCGGATTCGACTCGAAACTTTCAACTAGGGGTTATTTAGGGCGCTGAACCCGAATCTGGGGTCTATTAATCGCAAGACTTGGGGTTACTGTAGATTACGATAGGCATAATGCTTTTAACTGGCGTTACTTACCTTAAATTTTCTAAAGTCGAAAAATGGACCTCAATTTCGTCTTCAGCGTCCCAAATAACACCCACAGTCAAATTTTGAGTCAAATCTGAGACTTCAACCGGGCTACCGTATACCCACCGTAACCAACCGTAATTTATCGAAAATCGATAAATGAGTGGCAGATTCGTGTTAGGCAGCACAGGTAACCTTTATGTATGGTAGCATTCTCGAAATCGTCAAAAATCGCGTTTCGCCAGCAAAGTTTTCCCAATTTTGAAGCTTCGGTCCAGATCAGATGGAATTTTTCAAACGTTGACAAATGGGCCTCAGATTCGTAGTTAGCGCCCAAAACAATCGCTATAATTCAGAGTTGAGTTTGAAGCGAGTTATTCGAAAATAACGAAAAAGACGCGAGACGCGTCTTCGCACGCTTTCTTACCAAATCCTACGAGCGGTATTGCATTATGGGCAGACAAGAGGAAGCCGAGACCGACACTGCGACCCATGCCGACTGTATATTCAGTGCATTGGCCGCAAACACACCATAGCCTTTTACCCGACTGAGAACTATAGGCAGCGGAGTCGCCAATGAATACCGTTATCGACAAAGAGCACCAGAAACTTCATATGAGAAATTTAAAAACTAATAAAACCAAACAACAGACTCGACAACAGGAGACGAGGAGATGAACCAACCTTTCAGTGCTGCCTGAAAATAAAATAAGGACATGGTCTTCCGCAAAATCACCGCCTCGCTAAAGTTTGCAAGAATGGGAGCATTTGCCAAACTCGACAAAAAACGTCCGATGCTTGGAACTTTGTAGAACGAGGATTTTTAGATTCTGAAAACACTGTTTTAATTATAGCTCAAATTCCTACCTAATAATGTGCTTCTTGGACCGAATTTTCATGAAGTCGTTTTCTTAATGAATTGTTTTTGCCGTCGTTTCTAAGAAACGCTGCGCGCCGCAGGGTGAGACAATACTCCGAGTAGTAGTGAGTAATAGAAGAGCAGCTTCTGTATTTACTTAATGAACTAAATATAAGTGGGATAATCTCGAGATTTGTGCAGGCAGAATTTTGGATTTCCTTCATTAAATACGCTTGGGAAATTCCTGAAGAGTCGGACTTTCTTTGCGAAATCCACAGAATTTTGAATGAAAGAGTTTAAAAGTTTCAAACCTGCACAAGTCTTTAGATAGTCCCACCTGCATCTAATTTATGAAGAAAACACATAGATTGATCTTCTATCGCTCGTACAATTACTACTCAACGTTTCGCTGCACTTCGCCGCGCGCGACGTTATTGAGAAACGACTGCAAAACATCTTCATTCGAAACATCCAGAAACAAAGTGATTTTAGGAAGCTTCGGTCCACAAAGCACATTTTTAGGTTTCAGAGCGGAATATGTATTAAAAATTGAATAATCTCGAACTGGGGGGGGGGGGAGTGGGCTTAAAATTGTGAAGCGCATTGTATATGAGGCGGATCGCTAAGAATCGAGACCGTTTGGAGCACAGGACTTATTTCGCGGTCTTTCCGTTATGGGTAGATATAGAGTACAAAAATTGAGATCCTCACTCCTAAATGTCAAAAAAGCTCTCGTATGAAACTTATGAGCCTCTGAAATTATGCAACTTCGATGACCTTTTCTATATGTTTAGAGGCAGTGTTCAAAAGAAAAAGTTGCTCGTTTTTTAATCTAAAACGTAAGCTTTGGGTCCCTCTAAGATGGTTAAGAAAGGAAGTGCGACGAAAAACGGCCGTTAAATGGGTTAAAATCTCGTGGGCCAGCCAACCCATTGGGCCACTCCGCCCACGTCCTACAACAGTTGCCTTGGATTCGTAGTTAGACGAGCGATGGTTTCCGATCGAAAGCCACGTTCTTCCCTTCATTCTCAACTTCTCTCTTTACTCAGGTCAGCTCGCACACATCGGCTGCAAAAAAACGGGAGTTGCAAGCCTCGGATAACTCATCCACGATGCTTCCCTTGCTGAATTTCGAAGGGCCATAACTCCGTTTCCAGGGGGTCTTGTACGATTCCAGGGACATCATTAAAATCAGCATGGAACCGTTTTCAAAAGAGGCGGAAAAACAGAAAAACGACTTCTATCGTGAACGCTGCCTTTAACGCAAACGGTTTTTCCTAAAATCGAAATGCCGATATAGATTATCAGCTTTGAAGAACCTGTCGGCGTTATGTGCGTTCATTGACGCGAATCGGTTGGACCCCGTTCGGTGAGGGACGGGTTCACCCGCTCACCCTACTCTATTATAGCTGTATTAAATATGTATTACCTACCCTCTAACCCAGGGGACTTAAGACCTAACCCTCCCACTCTGGGGAAACATCAAACACAAGATAGCAAAATATAAAGTACGATCGGATGCGATCCGATAATCACAAACACGACACCAGAATGATTACTGTTTATTAATGAGAGGTTAATATGTGAGAGCAATTAGTAGGGTCAATGTGAGTACAGACGAAATCATGTCTGTACTAAATTAGTTAGGAATTAAACCTACGGGCTTACGGCTGCAAGGAGGGCCGGACCAATGTCCGGCTAGAAGATGGCTGTAGTAATATGTAATATATAGTTCTAAGGGCTGAGTAGCCCCTCGAACAGCGACGGAAGAAAAAAGGAGGAAGACAGCACAAAAGGTGGCCGGCTGCCGACGGCGGAGAGGGTGGAGTCGCGAATGACCGCCGTCCCTCCTCGCCCGACAGCATCGACCCGGCTTGTTGGTCGCCGCTGATCGACGGGTTGGTCACGCTGCAGACCAACCTTGGGAAAGGAAGCTCGCCTTCGCGACATTCATTCAAATTTAGCATTTCTTCTTCAGTTTTTCTGAGTAAAATTCCTGCAGATTGTGACCGCGCTTACTATTACGTCCTGTCACTTTGGCGAGGGCTTCTACAAAACCGTGTTTTGATAGTTGTAGGTGAGGGAGACGTCATTGATTTTTTTCTTAATCCCCTTAATGCCTCAGAGATCTCCAGAGATTTTACAAGAGATTTCCAGAGGTGGTCATTTTCATAGCCTTACGAGTAGACAAGAGATACACGAATGGCAGCTTTTATGGTGTACAAAAATTTTCTCGGATTGAGCCTGAAGGGTTTATTCAGGGGTTTACTTTGGTGCTGATTACGGATATGAGGTCCATTTGTCAAACTTTGAAATTTTCGACTGATTTTGTCCAAAGCTTTAATAGGGGGAAATTTTGTTACCCAAACGCGGTTGAAATTTTCTGCCCAAACGCGACTCTTGACGATTTCGAGAATGCTGCGACTTGAAACTTCTATATAGTGGTTATTCGGGCTGCCTAACACAAATCTTTTGTCGGTCTATAGACTTTCGTCAGATCGGTATGCAACGGTGGGAATACGATGACTCGGTCAAAGTTTCAGATTTTGCTCCAAATTTGTCTGTGGGTGTCATACGGGACGCTGAACATGAACTTGAAGTCCATTTTTCGATTTCCAAAATCATAAGGTAAGTAATGCCCGTTAAGGAAATTATGCCTTCTGTAACCTACACTAACCCTATGTCTGGCTAGAAATATACCCCGAATTCCTAAATAACCCCCAGATGAAAGTTTTGAGCCGATTCCGAAGAATGTTCCACAGAGCACCCCGAAAATTTCCTAAAGGGTATACTTACCTTTTCGTGAAGCAATGAAAATTCCCTTTTTTGATATCCCGGAGCCAGTTATGGAATATCAGTTATTCAGGTTAATGGTGAATTCGAACATTCAAAGCAGTGGATTACTCAAATTATTCTTTTATTCGAACATTCAAAAAAATTATTTGATGCTATTCTCTAGTGCGCAGTGTTGACATGCTGTCTCTTGAATGCTAAGATTCAGGCGTGGAGGGCTATCTAATAACAAGGTGCACACCCACGTCGCTTCGCGGCGTACTTGTAGACGCATAGAATAATCCAATCATTTCAAAATGAGAAGATGGTGATCATCAATCCTCCAAACCCAGTTAGGCCCACCACTCCCTATGGCGCATGGCGCACTCCCAGTTGAGTCCCGCAACTTTTCTCGCCGCTTGGCACACTCCCAATTGGGTCCCACACACTTTTTTCAGGCGCTCTGCGCACTTCGAATTTTGTCCCACACACTTTCCACGGTGCGTGGCGCACTTCCAGTCGGGTTCAGCACACTTTGAACGACGCGTGGCGTGTTTCCAGTCGGGTCGCGCGCATTTTGCACGAAGCGTGGCGTGTTTCCAGTAGCGTCGCGCACATTTTCCACGGCGCGTTTCGAACTTCCAGTTGGGTCCCGCACACTTTACACGACACGTGGTGCACTTCCAGATGGGTCGCGCACACTTTACACGGTGCGTGGCGCACTTCCATTTGGGTCCCGTACACTTTCCACAGCGCGTGGCGCACTTCCGGTTGGGTCCCGCACACTTAACACGGCGCGTTGCGCACTTCCAGTTGGGTCCTGCACACTTTACACGACGCGTGGTGCACTTCCAGTGGGGACCCGCACACTTTACACGGCGCGTGGCGCACTTCCAGTTGGGTGGCGCACAAATCCCACAGCGCGTGGCGCACTTCAAGTTAGGTCGCGAACACTTGACACGACGCGTGGCGCCCTTCCAGTTGGGTACCGCACACTTTACACGACGCGTGGTGCACTTCAAGTTAGGTCGCGCACACTTTACACGGCGCGTGGCGCACTTCCAGTTGGGTGGCGCACAATTTCCACAGCGCGTGGCGCACTTCCAGTTGGGCCCTGCACACTTTACACGGCGCGTTGCGCACTTCCAGTACGGTCCCGCACACTTTCCACAGCGCGTGGTGCACTTCCAGTTGGGTCCCGCACACTTTCCACAGCGCGTGGTGCACTTCCGTTTTGGTCGCGCACACTTTACACGGCGCGTCGCGCACTTCCAGTTGGGTCGCGCACACTTTCCACGGCGCGTCGCGCACTTCCATTTGGGTCGCGCACTTTCCACGGCGCGTGGCGCACTTCCAGTTGGGTGCCGCACACTTTACACGGCGCGTTGCGCACTTCCATTTGGGTCCTGCACACTTTCCACGGCGCGTGGCGCACTTCCAGTTGGGTCCCGCACACTTTACACGGCGCGTCGCGCACTTCCATTTGGGTCGCGCACACTTATACGGCGCGTGGCGCACTTCCAGTTGGGTGGCGCACAATTTCCACAGCGCGTGGCGCACTTCCAGTTGGGTGCCGAACACTTTACACGGCGCGTTGCGCACTTCCAGATGGGTCCTGCACTTTTTCCACGGCGCGTGGTGCACTTCCAGTTGGGTCCTGCACACTTTCCACGGCGCGTGGTGCACTTCCAGTTGGGTCCCGCACACTTTACACGGAGCGTCGCGCACTTCCTTTTGGGTCGCGTACACTTTACACGGCGCGTCGCGCACTTCTAGTTGGGTCGCGCACACTTTCCACGGCGCGTCGCGCACTTCCATTTGGGTCGCGCACACTTTCCACGGCAAGTGGCGCACTTCCAGTTGGGTCCTGCACACTTTCCACGGCGCGTGGCGCACTTCCAGTTGGGTCCCGCACACTTTACACGGCGCGTCGCGCACTTCCATTTGGGTCGCGCACACTTTACACGGCGCGTGGCGCACTTCCAGTTGGGTGGCGCACAATTTCCACAGCGCGTGGCGCACTTCCAGTTGGGTCCCGCACACTTTACACGGCGCGTCGCGCACTTCCATTTGGGTCGCGCACACTTTACACGGCGCGTGGCGCACTTCCAGTTGGGTGGAGCACAATTTCCACAGCGCGTGGCGCACTTCCACTTGGGTGCCGCACACTTTACACGGCGCGTTGCGCACTTCCAGATGGGTCCTGCACACTTTCAACGGCGCGTGGTGCACTTCCAGTTGGGTCGCGCACACCTTACACGGCGCGTCGCGCACTTCTATTTGGGTCGCGCACACTTTCCACGGCGCGTGGCGCACTTCCAGTTGGGTCCCGCACACTTTCCACGGCGCGTGGTGCACTTCCAGTTGGGTCCTGCACACTTTCCACGGCGCGTGGTGCACTTCCAGTTGGGTCCCGCACACTTTACACGGCGCGTCGCGCACTTCCATTTGGGTCGCGTACACTTTCCACGGCGCGTGGTGCACTACCAGTTGGGTCCCGCACACTTTACACGGCGCGTGGCGCACTTCCAGTTGGGTCCTGCACACTTTCCACGGCGCGTGGTGCACTTCCGGTTGGGTCCCGCACACTTTACACTGCGCGTCGCGCACTTCCATTTGGGTCGCGCACACTTTACACGGCGCGTGGCGCACTTCCAGTTGGGTGGCGCACAATTTCCACAGCGCGTGGCGCACTTCCGGTTGGGTCCCGCACACTTTACACGGCGCGTTGCGCACTTCCAGTTGGGTCCTGCACACTTTACACGACGCGTGGTGCACTTCCAGTGGGGACCCGCACACTTTACACGGCGCGTGGCGCACTTCCAGTTGGGTGGCGCACAAACCCCACAGCGCGTGGCGCACTTCAAGTTGGGTCGCGCACACTTGACACGACGCGTGGCGCACTTCCAGTTGGGTCCCGCACACTTTACACGACGCGTGGTGCACTTCAAGTTGGGTCGCGCACACTTTACACGGCGCGTGGCGCACTTCCAGTTGGGTGGCGCACAATTTCCACAGCGCGTGGCGCACTTCCAGTTGGGTCCTGCACACTTTACACGGCGCGTGGCGCACTTCCAGTTGGGTGCCGCACACTTTCCACGGCGCGTGGCGCACTTCCAGTTGGGTGCCGCACACTTTACACGGCGCGTTGCGCACTTCCAGTTGGGTCCTGCACACTTTCCACGGTGCGTGGCGCACTTCCAGTTGGGTCCCGCACACTTATACGGCGCGTGGCGCACTTCCAGTTGGGTGCCGCACACTTTCCACAGCGCGTGGCGCACTTCTACTTGGGTGCCGCACACTTTACACGGCGCGTTGCGCACTTCCAGATGGGTCCTGCACACTTTCAACGGCGCGTGGTGCACTTCCAGTTGGGTCGCGCACACCTTACACGGCGCGTCGCGCACTTCTATTTGGGTCGCGCACACTTTCCACGGCGCGTGGCGCACTTCCAGTTGGGTGGCGCACAATTTCCACAGCGCGTGGCGCACTTCCAGTTGGGTCCTGCACACTTTACACGGCGCGTGGCGCACTTCCAGTTGGGTGCCGCACACTTTCCACAGCGCGTGGCGCACTTCTACTTGGGTGCCGCACACTTTACACGGCGCGTTGCGCACTTCCAGATGGGTCCTGCACACTTTCAACGGCGCGTGGTGCACTTCCAGTTGGGTCGCGCACACCTTACACGGCGCGTCGCGCACTTCTATTTGGGTCGCGCACACTTTCCACGGCGCGTGGCGCACTTCCAGTTGGGTGGCGCACAATTTCCACAGCGCGTGGCGCACTTCCAGTTGGGTGCCGAACACTTTACACGGCGCGTTGCGCACTTCCAGATGGGTGTTGCACTTTTTCCACGGCGCGTGGTGCACTTCCAGTTGGGTCCTGCACACTTTCCACGGCGCGTGGTGCACTTCCAGTTGGGTCCCGCACACTTTACACGGAGCGTCGCGCACTTCCTTTTGGGTCGCGTACACTTTACACGGCGCGTCGCGCACTTCCAGTTGGGTCGCGCACACTTTCCACGGCGCGTCGCGCACTTCCATTTGGGTCGCGCACACTTTCCACGGCGCGTGGCGCACTTCCAGTTGGGTGCCGCACACTTTACACGGCGCGTTGCGCACTTCCAATTGGGTCCTGCACACTTTCCACGGCGCGTGGCGCACTTCCAGTTGGGTCCCGCACACTTTACACGGCGCGTCGCGCACTTCCATTTGGGTCGCGCACACTTTACACGGCGCGAAGCGCACTTCCAGTTGGGTGGCGCACAATTTCCACAGCGCGTGGCGCACTTCCACTTGGGTGCCGCACACTTTACACGGCGCGTTGCGCACTTCCAGATGGGTCCTGCACACTTTCAACGGCGCGTGGTGCACTTCCAGTTGGGTCGCGCACACCTTACACGGCGCGTCGCGCACTTCTATTTGGGTCGCGCACACTTTCCACGGCGCGTGGCGCACTTCCAGTTGGGTCCCGCACACTTTACACGGCGCGTGGCGCACTTCCAGTTGGGTCCTGCACACTTTCCACGGCGCGTGGTGCACTTCCAGTTGGGTCCCGCACACTTTACACGGCGCGTCGCGCACTTCCATTTGGATCGCGTACACTTTCCACGGCGCGTGGTGCACTACCAGTTGGGTCCCGCACACTTTACACGGCGCGTGGCGCACTTCCAGTTGGGTCCTGCACACTTTCCACGGCGCGTGGTGCACTTCCGGTTGGGTCCCGCACACTTTACACGGCGCGTCGCGCACTTCCATTTGGGTCGCGCACACTTTACACGGCGCGTGGCGCACTTCCAGTTGGGTGGCGCACAATTTCCACAGCGCGTGGCGCACTTCCGGTTGGGTCCCGCACACTTTACACGGCGCGTTGCGCACTTCCAGTTGGGTCCTGCACACTTTACACGACGCGTGGTGCACTTCCAGTGGGGACCCGCACACTTTACACGGCGCGTGGCGCACTTCCAGTTGGGTGGCGCACAATTTCCACAGCGCGTGGCGCACTTCCAGTTGGGTCCTGCACACTTTACACGGCGCGTGGCGCACTTCCAGTTGGGTGCCGCACACTTTACACGGCGCGTTGCGCACTTCCAGTTGGGTAGCGCACAATTTCCACAGCGCGTGGCGCCCTCCCAGTTGGGTCCTGCACACTTTACACGGCGCGTGGCGCACTTCCAGTTGGGTGCCGCACACTTTCCACGGCGCGTGGCGCACTTCCAGTTGGGTGCCGCACACTTTACACGGCGCGTTGCGCACTTCCAGTTGGGTCCTGCACACTTTCCACGGCGCGTGGCGCACTTCCAGTTGGGTCCCGCACACTTTACACGGCGCGTCGCGCACTTCCATTTGGGTCGCGCACAAACCCCACAGCGCGTGGCGCACTTCCAGTTGGGTCCCGCACACTTTACACGGCGCGTGGCGCACTTCCAGTTGGGTGGCGCACAATTTCCACAGCGCGTGGCGCACTTCCGGTTGGGTCCCGCACACTTAACACGGCGCGTTGCGCACTTCCAGTTGGGTCCTGCACACTTTACACGACGCGTGGTGCACTTCCAGTGGGGACCCGCACACTTTACACGGAGCGTGGCGCACTTCCAGTTGGGTGGCGCACAAACCCCACAGCGCGTGGCGCACTTCTAGTTGGGTCCCGCACACTTTACACGGCGCGTCGCGCACTTCCATTTGGGTCGCGCACACTTTACACGACGCGTGGTGCACTTCCAGTGGGGACCCGCACACTTTACACGGAGCGTGGCGCACTTCCAGTTGGGTGGCGCACAAACCCCACAGCGCGTGGCGCACTTCAAGTTGGGTCCCGCACACTTTACACGGAGCGTCGCGCACTTCCTTTTGGGTCGCGTACACTTTACACGGCGCGTCGCGCACTTCCAGTTGGGTCGCGCACACTTTCCACGGCGCGTCGCGCACTTCCATTTGGGTCGCGCACACTTTCCACGGCGCGTGGCGCACTTCCAGTTGGGTGCCGCACACTTTACACGGCGCGTTGCGCACTTCCAATTGGGTCCTGCACACTTTCCACGGCGCGTGGCGCACTTCCAGTTGGGTCCCGCACACTTTACACGGCGCGTCGCGCACTTCCATTTGGGTCGCGCACACTTTACACGGCGCGTGGCGCACTTCCAGTTGGGTGGCGCACAATTTCCACAGCGCGTGGCGCACTTCCACTTGGGTGCCGCACACTTTACACGGCGCGTTGCGCACTTCCAGATGGGTCCTGCACACTTTCAACGGCGCGTGGTGCACTTCCAGTTGGGTCGCGCACACCTTACACGGCGCGTCGCGCCCTTCTATTTGGGTCGCGCACACTTTCCACGGCGCGTGGCGCACTTCCAGTTGGGTCCCGCACACTTTACACGGCGCGTGGCGCACTTCCAGTTGGGTCCTGCACACTTTCCACGGCGCGTGGTGCACTTCCAGTTGGGTCCCGCACACTTTACACGGCGCGTCGCGCACTTCCATTTGGATCGCGTACACTTTCCACGGCGCGGGGTGCACTACCAGTTGGGTCCCGCACACTTTTACACGGCGCGTGGCGCACTTCCAGTTGGGTCCTGCACACTTTCCACGGCGCGTGGTGCACTTCCGGTTGGGTCCCGCACACTTTACACGGCGCGTCGCGCACTTCCATTTGGGTCGCGCACACTTTACACGGCGCGTGGCGCACTTCCAGTTGGGTGGCGCACAATTTCCACAGCGCGTGGCGCACTTCCGGTTGGGTCCCGCACACTTTACACGGCGCGTTGCGCACTTCCAGTTGGGTCCTGCACACTTTACACGACGCGTGGTGCACTTCCAGTGGGGACCCGCACACTTTACACGGCGCGTGGCGCACTTCCAGTTGGGTGGCGCACAAACCCCACAGCGCGTGGCGCACTTCAAGTTGGGTCGCGCACACTTGACACGACGCGTGGCGCACTTCCAGTTGGGTCCCGCACACTTTACACGACGCGTGGTGCACTTCAAGTTGGGTCGCGCACACTTTACACGGCGCGTGGCGCACTTCCAGTTGGGTGGCGCACAATTTCCACAGCGCGTGGCGCACTTCCAGTTGGGTCCTGCACACTTTACACGGCGCGTTGCGCACTTCCAGTTGGGTCCTGCACACTTTCCACGGCGCGTGGCGCACTTCCAGTTGGGTCCCGCACACTTTACACGGCGCGTCGCGCACTTCCATTTGGGTCGCGCACAGTTATACGGCGCGTGGCGCACTTCCAGTTGGGTGGCGCACAATTTCCACAGCGCGTGGCGCACTTCCACTTGTGTGCTGCACACTTTACACGGCGCGTTGCGCACTTCCAGATGGGTCCTGCACTTTTTCCTTGGCGCGTGGTGCACTTCCAGTTGGGTCGCGCACACTTTACACGGCGCGTCGCGCACTTCTATTTGGGTCGCGCACACTTTCCACGGCGCGTGGCGCACTTCCAGTTGGGTCCCGCACACTTTACACTGCGCTTTGCGCACTTCCAGTTGGGTCCCGCACACTTTCCACAGCGCGTGGTGCACTTCCAGTTGGGTCCCGCACACTTTCCACAGCGCGTGGTGCACTTCCATTTGGGCCGCACACACTTTACACGGCGCGTCGCGCACTTCCAGTTGGGTCGCGCACACTTTCCACGGCGCGTCGCGCACTTCCATTTGGGTCGCGCACACTTTCCACGGCGCGTGGCGCACTTCCAGTTGGGTGCCGCACACTTTACACGGCGCGTTGCGCACTTCCAGTTGGGTCCTGCACACTTTCCACGGCGCGTGGCGCACTTCCAGTTGGGTCCCGCACACTTTACACGGCGCGTGGCGCACTTCCAGTTGGGTGGCGCACAATTTCCACAGCGCGTGGCGCACTTCCAGTTGGGTGCCGCACACTTTACACGGCGCGTTGCGCACTTCCAGATGGGTCCTGCACTTTTTCCACGGCGCGTGGTGCACTTCCAGTTGGGTCCTGCACACTTTCCACGGCGCGTGGTGCACTTCCAGTTGGGTCGCGCACACTTTACACGGCGCGTCGCGCACTTCCAGTTGGGTCCTGCACACTTTCCACGGCGCGTGGTGCACTTCCAGTTGGGTCCCGCACACTTTACACGGCGCATCGCGCACTTCCATTTGGGTCCTGCACACTTTACACGACGCGTGGTGCACTTCCAGTGGGGACCCGCACACTTTACACGGAGCGTGGCGCACTTCCAGTTGGGTGGCGCACAAACCCCACAGCGCGTGGCGCACTTCAAGTTGGGTCGCGCACACTTGACACGACGCGTGGCGCACTTCCAGTTGGGAGGCGCACAATTTCCACAGCGCGTGGCGCACTTCCGGTTGGGTCCCGCACACTTTACACGGCGCGTTGCGCACTTCCAGTTGGGTCCTGCACACTTTACACGACGCGTGGTGCACTTCCAGTGGGGACCCGCACACTTTACACGGAGCGTGGCGCACTTCCAGTTGGGTGGCGCACAAACCCCACAGCGCGTGGCGCACTTCAAGTTGGGTCGCGCACACTTGACACGACGCGTGGCGCACTTCCAGTTGGGTCGCGCACACTTTACACGGCGCGTGGCGCACTTCCAGTTGGGTGGCGCACAATTTCCACAGCGCGTTGCGCACTTCCAGTTGGGTCCTGCACACTTTACACGGCGCGTGGCGCACTTCCAGTTGGGTGCCGCACACTTTACACGGCGCGTTGCGCCCTTTCAGTTGGGTCCCGCACACTTTCCACAGCGCGTGGTGCACTTCCAGTTGGGTCCCGCACACTTTCCACAGCGCGTGGTGCACTTCCATTTGGGTCGCGCACACTTTACACGGCGCGTCGCGCACTTCCAGTTGGGTCGCGCACACTTTCCACGGCGCCTCGCGCACTTCCATTTGGGTCGCGCACACTTTTCGCGGCGCGTGGCGCACTTCCAGTTGGGTCCTGCACACTTTCCACGGCGCGTGGCGCACTTCCAGTTGGGTCCCGCACACTTTACACGGCGCGTCGCGCACTTATATTTGGGTCGCGCACACTTTTACGGCGCGTGGCGCACTTCCAGTTGGGTGGCGCACAATTTCCACAGCGCGTGGCGCACTTCCAGTTGGGTGCCGCACACTTTACACGGCGCGTTGCGCACTTCCAGATGGGTCCTGCACTTTTTCCACGGCGCGTGGTGCACTTCCAGTTGGGTCGCGCACACTTTGCACGGCGCGTCGCGCACTTCTATTTGGGTCGCGCACACTTTCCACGGCGCGTGGTGCACTTCCATTTGGGTCACGCACACTTTACACGGCGCGTCGCGCACTTCCAGTTGGGTCGCGCACACTTTCCTTGGCGCGTGGTGCACTTCCAGTTGGGTCGCGCACACTTTACACGGCGCGTCGCGCACTTCTATTTGGGTCGCGCACACTTTCCACGGCGCGTGGCGCACTTCCAGTTGGGTCCCGCACACTTTACACTGCGCTTTGCGCACTTCCAGTTGGGTCCCGCACACTTTACACGGCGCGTGGTTGCACTTCCAGTTGGGTCCCGCACACTTTCCACAGCGCGTGGTGCACTTCCATTTGGGCCGCACACACTTTACACGGCGCGTCGCGCACTTCCAGTTGGGTCGCGCACACTTTCCACGGCGCGTCGCGCACTTCCATTTGGGTCGCGCACACTTTCCACGGCGCGTGGCGCACTTCCAGTTGGGTGCCGCACACTTTACACGGCGCGTTGCGCACTTCCAGTTGGGTCCTGCACACTTTCCACGGCGCGTGGCGCACTTCCAGTTGGGTCCCGCACACTTTACACGGCGCGTGGCGCACTTCCAGTTGGGTGGCGCACAATTTCCACAGCGCGTGGCGCACTTCCAGTTGGGTGGCGCACAATTTCCACAGCGCGTGGCGCACTTCCAGATGGGTCCTGCACTTTTTCCACGGCGCGTGGTGCACTTCCAGTTGGGTCCTGCACACTTTCCACGGCGCGTGGTGCACTTCCAGCTGGGTCGGGCACACTTTACACGGCGCGTCGCGCACTTCCAGTTGGGTCCTGCCCACTTTCCACGGCGCGTGGTGCACTTCCAGTTGGGTCCCGCACACTTTACACGGCGCATCGCGCACTTCCATTGGGTCCTGCACACTTTACACGACGCGTGGTGCACTTCCAGTGGGGACCCGCACACTTTACACGGAGCGTGGCGCACTTCCAGTTGGGTGGCGCACAAACCCACAGCGCGTGGCGCACTTCAAGTTGGGTCGCGCACACTTGACACGACGCGTGGCGCACTTCCAGTTGGGAGGCGCACACTTTCCACGGCGCGTGGCGCACTTCCAGTTGGGTGCCGCACACTTTACACGGCGCGTTGCGCACTTCCAGTTGGGTCCTGCACACTTTCCACGGAGCGTGGCGCACCTCCAGTTGTGTGGCGCACAAACCCCACAGCGCGTGGCGCACTTCAAGTTGGGTCGCGCACACTTGACACGACGCGTGGCGCACTTCCAGTTGGGTCCCGCACACTTTACACGGCGCGTGGCGCACTTCCAGTTGGGTGGCGCACAATTTCCACAGCGCGTGGCGCACTTCCAGTTGGGTCCTGCACACTTTACACGGCGCGTGGCGCACTTCCAGTTGGGTGCCGCACACTTTACACGGCGCGTTGCGCCCTTTCAGTTGGGTCCCGCACACTTTCCACAGCGCGTGGTGCACTTCCAGTTGGGTCCCGCACACTTTCCACAGCGCGTGGTGCACTTCCATTTGGGTCGCGCACACTTTACACGGCGCGTCGCGCACTTCCAGTTGGGTCGCGCACTTTCCACGGCGCCTCGCGCACTTCCATTTGGGTCGCGCACACTTTTCGCGGCGCGTGGCGCACTTCCAGTTGGGTCCTGCACACTTTACACGGCGCGTGGCGCACTTCCAGTTGGGTGCCGCACACTTTACACGGCGCGTTGCGCCCTTTCAGTTGGGTCCCGCACACTTTCCACAGCGCGTGGTGCACTTCCAGTTGGGTCCCGCACACTTTCCACAGCGCGTGGTGCACTTCCATTTGGGTCGCGCACACTTTACACGGCGCGTCGCGCACTTCCAGTTGGGTCGCGCACACTTTCCACGGCGCGTCGCGCACTTCCATTTGGGTCGCGCACACTTTCCACGGCGCGTGGCGCACTTCCAGTTGGGTGCCGCACACTTTACACGGCGCGTTGCGCACTTCCAGTTGGGTCCTGCACACTTTCCACGGCGCGTGGCGCACTTCCAGTTGGGTCGCGCACACTTTCCACGGCGCGTCGCGCACTTCCATTTGGGTCGCGCACACTTTCCACGGCGCGTGGCGCACTTCCAGTTGGGTGCCGCACACTTTACACGGCGCGTTGCGCACTTCCAGCTGGGTCCTGCACACTTTCCACGGCGCGTGGCGCACTTCCAGTTGGGTCCCGCACACTACACGGCGCGTCGCGCACTTCCATTTGGGTCGCGCACACTTATACGGCGCGTGGCGCACTTCCAGTTGGGTGGCGCACAATTTCCACAGCGCGTGGCGCACTTCCAGTTGGGTGCCGCACACTTTACACGGCGCGTCGCGCACTTCTATTTGGGTCGCGCACACTTTCCACGGCGCGTGGCGCTCTTCCAGTTGGGTCCCGCCCACTCTACACGGCGCGCGGCGCACTTCCAGTTGGGTCCTGCCCCCTTTCCGCGGCGCGTGGCGCACTTCCAGTTGGGTACCGCACACTTTACACGGCGCGTCGCGCACTTCCAGTTGGGTCGCGCACACTTTCCACGGCGCGTCGCGCACTTCCATTTGGGTCGCGCACACTTTCCGCGGCGCGTGGCGCACTTCCAGTTGGGTCCTGCACACTTTCCACGGCGCGTGGCGCACTTCCAGTTGGATCCCGCACACTTTACACGGCGCGTCGCGCACTTATATTTGGGTCGCGCACACTTTTACGGCGCGTGGCGCACTTCCAGTTGGGTGGCGCACAATTTCCACAGCGCGTGGCGCACTTCCAGTTGGGTGCCGCACACTTTACACGGCGCGTTGCGCACTTCCAGATGGGTCCTGCACTTTTTCCACGGCGCGTGGTGCACTTCCAGTTGGGTCGCGCACACTTTGCACGGCGCGTCGCGCACTTCTATTTGGGTCGCGCACACTTTCCACGGCGCGTGGCGCACTTCCAGTTGGGTCCCGCACACTTTACACTGCGCGTTGCGCACTTCCAGTTGGGTCCCGCACACTTTCCACAGCGCGTGGTGCACTTCCAGTTGGGTCCCGCACACTTTCCACAGCGCGTGGTGCACTTCCATTTGGGTCGCGCACACTTTACACGGCGCGTCGCGCACTTCCAGTTGGGTGCCGCACACTTTACACGGCGCGTTGCGCACTTCCAGATGGGTCCTGCACTTTTTCCACGGCGCGTGGTGCACTTCCAGTTGGGTCGCGCACACTTTGCACGGCGCGTCGCGCACTTCTATTTGGGTCGCGCACACTTTCCACGGCGCGTGGCGCACTTCCAGTTGGGTCCCGCACACTTTACACTGCGCGTTGCGCACTTCCAGTTGGGTCCCGCACACTTTCCACAGCGCGTGGTGCACTTCCAGTTGGGTCCCGCACACTTTCCACAGCGCGTGGTGCACTTCCATTTGGGTCGCGCACACTTTACACGGCGCGTCGCGCACTTCCAGTTGGGTCGCGCACACTTTCCACGGCGCGTCGCGCACTTCCATTTGGGTCGCGCACACTTTCCACGGCGCGTGGCGCACTTCCAGTTGGGTGCCGCACACTTTACACGGCGCGTTGCGCCCTTTCAGTTGGGTCCCGCACACTTTCCACAGCGCGTGGTGCACTTCCATTTGGGTCGCGCACACTTTACACGGCGCGTCGCGCACTTCCAGTTGGGTCGCGCACACTTTCCACGGCGCGTCGCGCACTTCCATTTGGGTCGCGCACACTTTCCACGGCGCGTGGCGCACTTCCAGTTGGGTGCCGCACACTTTACACGGCGCGTTGCGCACTTCCAGTTGGGTGGCGCACAATTTCCACAGCGCGTCGCGCACTTCCATTTGGGTCGCGCACACTTTCCACGGCGCGTGGCGCACTTCCAGTTGGGTGCCGCACACTTTACACGGCGCGTTGCGCACTTCCAGTTGGGTCCTGCACACTTTCCACGGCGCGTGGCGCACTTCCAGTTGGGTCCCGCACACTTTACACGGCGCGTCGCGCACTTCCATTTGGGTCGCGCACACTTATACGGCGCGTGGCGCACTTCCAGTTGGGTCCTGCACACTTTACACGGCGCGTGGCGCACTTCCAGTTGGGTGCCGCACACTTTACACGGCGCGTTGCGCCCTTTCAGTTGGGTCCCGCACACTTTCCACAGCGCGTGGTGCACTTCCAGTTGGGTCCCGCACACTTTCCACAGCGCGTGGTGCACTTCCATTTGGGTCGCGCACACTTTACACGGCGCGTCGCGCACTTCCAGTTGGGTCGCGCACACTTTCCACGGCGCGTCGCGCACTTCCATTTGGGTCGCGCACACTTTCCACGGCGCGTGGCGCACTTCCAGTTGGGTGCCGCACACTTTACACGGCGCGTTGCGCACTTCCAGTTGGGTCCTGCACACTTTCCACGGCGCGTGGCGCACTTCCAGTTGGGTCCCGCACACTTTCCACAGCGCGTGGTGCACTTCCATTTGGGTCGCGCACACTTTACACGGCGCGTCGCGCACTTCCAGTTGGGTCGCGCACACTTTCCACGGCGCGTCGCGCACTTCCATTTGGGTCGCGCACACTTTCCACGGCGCGTGGCGCACTTCCAGTTGGGTGCCGCACACTTTACACGGCGCGTTGCGCACTTCCAGTTGGGTCCTGCACACTTTCCACGGCGCGTGGCGCACTTCCAGTTGGGTCCCGCACACTACACGGCGCGTCGCGCACTTCCATTTGGGTCGCGCACACTTATACGGCGCGTGGCGCACTTCCAGTTGGGTGGCGCACAATTTCCACAGCGCGTGGCGCACTTCCAGTTGGGTGCCGCACACTTTACACGGCGCGTCGCGCACTTCTATTTGGGTCGCGCACACTTTCCACGGCGCGTGGCGCACTTCCAGTTGGGTCCTGCACACTTTCCACGGCGCGTGGCGCACTTCCAGTTGGGTCCCGCACACTACACGGCGCGTTGCGCACTTCCAGTTGGGTCCCGCACACTTTCCACAGCGCGTGGTGCACTTCCAGTTGGGTCACGCACACTTTCCACAGCGCGTGGTGCACTTCCATTTGGGTCGCGCACACTTTACACGGCGCGTCGCGCACTTCCAGTTGGGTGCCGCACACTTTACACGGCGCGTTGCGCACTTCCAGATGGGTCCTGCACTTTTTCCACGGCGCGTGGTGCACTTCCAGTTGGGTCGCGCACACTTTGCACGGCGCGTCGCGCACTTCTATTTGGGTCGCGCACACTTTCCACGGCGCGTGGCGCACTTCCAGTTGGGTCCCGCACACTTTACACTGCGCGTTGCGCACTTCCAGTTGGGTCCCGCACACTTTCCACAGCGCGTGGTGCACTTCCAGTTGGGTCCCGCACACTTTCCACAGCGCGTGGTGCACTTCCATTTGGGTCGCGCACACTTTACACGGCGCGTCGCGCACTTCCAGTTGGGTCGCGCACACTTTCCACGGCGCGTCGCGCACTTCCATTTGGGTCGCGCACACTTTCCACGGCGCGTGGCGCACTTCCAGTTGGGTGCCGCACACTTTACACGGCGCGTTGCGCCCTTTCAGTTGGGTCCCGCACACTTTCCACAGCGCGTGGTGCACTTCCATTTGGGTCGCGCACACTTTACACGGCGCGTCGCGCACTTCCAGTTGGGTCGCGCACACTTTCCACGGCGCGTCGCGCACTTCCATTTGGGTCGCGCACACTTTCCACGGCGCGTGGCGCACTTCCAGTTGGGTGCCGCACACTTTACACGGCGCGTTGCGCACTTCCAGTTGGGTGGCGCACAATTTCCACAGCGCGTCGCGCACTTCCATTTGGGTCGCGCACACTTTCCACGGCGCGTGGCGCACTTCCAGTTGGGTGCCGCACACTTTACACGGCGCGTTGCGCACTTCCAGTTGGGTCCTGCACACTTTCCACGGCGCGTGGCGCACTTCCAGTTGGGTCCCGCACACTTTACACCGGCGCGTCGCGCACTTCCATTTGGGTCGCGCACACTTATACGGCGCGTGGCGCACTTCCAGTTGGGTCCTGCACACTTTACACGGCGCGTGGCGCACTTCCAGTTGGGTGCCGCACACTTTACACGGCGCGTTGCGCCCTTTCAGTTGGGTCCCGCACACTTTCCACAGCGCGTGGTGCACTTCCAGTTGGGTCCCGCACACTTTCCACAGCGCGTGGTGCACTTCCATTTGGGTCACGCACACTTTACACGGCCCCTCGCCCACTCCCAGGTGGGTCGCGCACACTTTCCACGGCGCGTCGCGCACTTCCATTTGGGTCGCGCACACTTTCCACGGCGCGTGGCGCACTTCCAGTTGGGTGCCGCACACTTTACACGGCGCGTTGCGCACTTCCAGTTGGGTCCTGCACACTTTCCACGGCGCGTGGCGCACTTCCAGTTGGGTCCCGCACACTTTCCACAGCGCGTGGTGCACTTCCATTTGGGTCGCGCACACTTTACACGGCGCGTCGCGCACTTCCAGTTGGGTCGCGCACACTTTCCACGGCGCGTCGCGCACTTCCATTTGGGTCGCGCACACTTTCCACGGCGCGTGGCGCACTTCCAGTTGGGTGCCGCACACTTTACACGGCGCGTTGCGCACTTCCAGTTGGGTCCTGCACACTTTCCACGGCGCGTGGCGCACTTCCAGTTGGGTCCCGCACACTACACGGCGCGTCGCGCACTTCCATTTGGGTCGCGCACACTTATACGGCGCGTGGCGCACTTCCAGTTGGGTGGCGCACAATTTCCACAGCGCGTGGCGCACTTCCAGTTGGGTGCCGCACACTTTACACGGCGCGTCGCGCACTTCTATTTGGGTCGCGCACACTTTCCACGGCGCGTGGCGCACTTCCAGTTGGGTCCCGCACACTTTACACGGCGCGTGGCGCACTTCCAGTTGGGTCCTGCACACTTTCCGCGGCGCGTGGCGCACTTCCAGTTGGGTCCCGCACACTTTACACGGCGCGTCGCGCACTTCCAGTTGGGTCCCGCACACTTTCCACAGCGCGTGGTGCACTTCCAGTTGGGTCCCGCACACTTTCCACAGCGCGTGGTGCACTTCCATTTGGGTCGCGCACACTTTACACGGCGCGTCGCGCACTTCCAGTTGGGTCCCGCACACTTTCCACAGCGCGTGGTGCACTTCCAGTTGGGTCCCGCACACTTTCCACAGCGCGTGGTGCACTTCCATTTGGGTCGCGCACACTTTCCACGGCGCGTGGCGCACTTCCAGTTGGGTGCCGCACACTTTACACGGCGCGTTGCGCACTTCCAGTTGGGTCCCGCACACTTTACACGGTGCGTCGCGCACTTCCAGTTGGGTGGCGCACAAACCCCACAGCGCGTGGCGCACTTCCAGTTGGGTCCCGCACACTTTCCACAGCGCGTGGTGCACTTCCATTTGGGTCGCGCACACTTTACACGGCGCGTCGCGCACTTCCAGTTGGGTCCCGCACACTTTCCACAGCGCGTGGTGCACTTCCAGTTGGGTCCCGCACACTTTCCACAGCGCGTGGTGCACTTCCATTTGGGTCGCGCACACTTTCCACGGCGCGTGGCGCACTTCCAGTTGGGTGCCGCACACTTTACACGGCGCGTTGCGCACTTCCAGTTGGGTCCCGCACACTTTACACGGTGCGTCGCGCACTTCCAGTTGGGTGGCGCACAAACCCCACAGCGCGTGGCGCACTTCAAGTTGGGTCGCGCACACTTTGCACGGCGCGTCGCGCACTTCTATTTGGGTCGCGCACACTTTCCACGGCGCGTGGCGCACTTCCAGTTGGGTCCCGCACACTTTACACTGCGCGTTGCGCACTTCCAGTTGGGTCCCGCACACTTTCCACAGCGCGTGGTGCACTTCCAGTTGGGTCCCGCACACTTTCCACAGCGCGTGGTGCACTTTCATTTGGGTCGCGCACACTTTACACGGCGCGTCGCGCACTTCCAGTTGGGTCGCGCACACTTTCCACGGCGCGTCGCGCACTTCCATTTGGGTCGCGCACACTTTCCACGGCGCGTGGCGCACTTCCAGATGGGTGCCGCACACTTTACACGGCGCGTTGCGCACTTCCAGTTGGGTCCTGCACACTTTCCCCGGCGCGTGGCGCACTTCCAGTTGGGTCCCGCACACTACACGGTGCGTCGCGCACTTCCATTTGGGTCGCGCACACTTATACGGCGCGTGGCGCACTTCCAGTTGGGTGGCGCACAATTTCCACAGCGCGTGGCGCACTTCCAGTTGGGTGCCGCACACTTTACACGGCGCGTCGCGCACTTCTATTTGGGTCGCGCACACTTTCCACAGCGCGTGGCGCACTTCCAGTTGGGTGCCGCACACTTTACACGGCGCGTCGCGCACTTCTATTTGGGTCGCGCACACTTTCTACGGCGCGTGGCGCACTTCCAGTTGGGTCCCGCACACTTTACACGGCGCGTGGCGCACTTCCAGTTGGGTCGCGCACACTTTCCACGGCGCGTGGCGCACTTCCAGTTGGGTGCCGCACACTTTACACGGCGCGTTGCGCACTTCCAGTTGGGTCCCGCACACTTTCCACAGCGCGTGGTGCACTTCCAGTTGGGTCCCGCACACTTTCCACAGCGCGTGGTGCACTTCCATTTGGGTCGCGCACACTTTACACGGCGCGTCGCGCACTTCCAGTTGGGTCGCGCACACTTTCCGCTGCGCGTCGCGCACTTTCATTTGGGTCGCGCACTTTCCACGGCGCGTGGCGCACTTCCAGTTGGGTGCCGCACACTTTACACGGCGCGTGGTGCACTTCCAGTTGGGTCCCGCACACTTTCCACGGCGCGTCGCGCACTTCCAGTTGGGTCCCGCACACTTTACACGGCGCGTCGCGCACTTCCATTTGGGTCGCGCACACTTTACACGGCGCGTGGCGCACTTCCAGTTGGGTGGCGCACAATTTCCACAGCGCGTGGCGCACTTCCAGTTGGGTGCCGCACACTTTACACGGCGCGTCGCGCACTTCTATTTGGGTCGCGCACACTTTCCACGGCGCGTGGCGCACTTCCAGTTGGGTCCCGCACACTTTACACGGCGCGTGGCGCACTTCCAGTTGGGTCCTGCACACTTTCCGCGGCGCGTGGTGCACTTTCATTTGGGTCGCGCACACTTTACACGGCGCGTCGCGCACTTCCAGTTGGGTCGCGCACACTTTCCACGGCGCGTCGCGCACTTCCATTTGGGTCGCGCACACTTTCCACGGCGCGTGGCGCACTTCCAGATGGGTGCCGCACACTTTACACGGCGCGTTGCGCACTTCCAGTTGGGTCCTGCACACTTTCCACGGCGCGTGGCGCACTTCCAGTTGGGTCCCGCACACTACACGGCGCGTCGCGCACTTCCATTTGGGTCGCGCACACTTATACGGCGCGTGGCGCACTTCCAGTTGGGTGGCGCACAATTTCCACAGCGCGTGGCGCACTTCCAGTTGGGTGCCGCACACTTTACACGGCGCGTCGCGCACTTCTATTTGGGTCGCGCACACTTTCCACGGCGCGTGGCGCACTTCCAGTTGGGTCCCGCACACTTTACACGGCGCGTGGCGCACTTCCAGTTGGGTCCTGCACACTTTCCGCGGCGCGTGGCGCACTTCCAGTTGGGTCCCGCACACTTTACACGGCGCGTCGCGCACTTCCAGTTGGGTCCCGCACACTTTACACGGCGCGTCGCGCACTTCTATTTGGGTCGCGCACACTTTCTACGGCGCGTGGCGCACTTCCAGTTGGGTCCCGCACACTTTACACGGCGCGTGGCGCACTTCCAGTTGGGTCCCGCACACTTTACACGGCGCGTCGCGCACTTCCATTTGGGTCGCGTACACTTTACACGGCGCGTCGCGCACTTCCAGTTGGGTCGCGCACACTTTCCACGGCGCGTCGCGCACTTCCATTTGGGTCGCGCACACTTTCCACGGCGCGTGGCGCACTTCCAGTTGGGTGCCGCACACTTTACACGGCGCGTTGCGCACTTCCAGTTGGGTCCCGCACACTTTCCACAGCGCGTGGTGCACTTCCAGTTGGGTCCCGCACACTTTCCACAGCGCGTGGTGCACTTCCATTTGGGTCGCGCACACTTTACACGGCGCGTCGCGCACTTCCAGTTGGGTCGCGCACACTTTCCACGGCGCGTCGCGCACTTTCATTTGGGTCGCGCACACTTTCCACGGCGCGTGGCGCACTTCCAGTTGGGTGCCGCACACTTTACACGGCGCGTGGTGCACTTCCAGTTGGGTCCCGCACACTTTCCACGGCGCGTCGCGCACTTCCAGTTGGGTCCCGCACACTTTACACGGCGCGCCGCGCACCTCCATTTGGTCGCGCACACTTTACACGGCGCGTGGCGCACTTCCAGTTGGGTGGCGCACAATTTCCACAGCGCGTGGCGCACTTCCAGTTGGGTGCCGCACACTTTACACGGCGCGTCGCGCACTTCTATTTGGGTCGCGCACACTTTCCACGGCGCGTGGCGCACTTCCAGTTGGGTCCCGCACACTTTACACGGCGCGTGGCGCACTTCCAGTTGGGTCCTGCACACTTTCCGCGGCGCGTGGCGCACTTCCAGTTGGGTCCCGCACACTTTACACGGCGCGTCGCGCACTTCCAGTTGGGTCCCGCACACTTTACACGGCGCGTCGCGCACTTCTATTTGGGTCGCGCACACTTTCCACGGCGCGTGGTGCACTTCCAGTTGGGTCCCGCACACTTTACACGGCGCGTGGCGCACTTCCAGTTGGGTCCCGCACACTTTACACGGCGCGTCGCGCACTTCCATTTGGGTCGCGTACACTTTACACGGCGCGTCGCGCACTTCCAGTTGGGTCGCGCACACTTTCCACGGCGCGTCGCGCACTTCCATTTGGGTCGCGCACACTTTCCACGGCGCGTGGCGCACTTCCAGTTGGGTGCCGCACACTTTACACGGCGCGTTGCGCACTTCCAGTTGGGTCCTGCACACTTTCCACGGCGCGTGGCGCACTTCCAGTTGGGTCCCGCACACTTTACACGGCGCGTGGCGCACTTCCAGTTGGGTCCTGCACACTTTCCACGGCGCGTGGTGCACTTCCAGTTGGGTCCCGCACACTTTCCACGGCGCGTCGCGCACTTCCATTTGGGTCGCGTACACTTTACACGGCGCGTCGCGCACTTCCATTTGGGTCGCGTACACTTTACACGGCGCGTCGCGCACTTCCAGTTGGGTCGCGCACACTTTCCACGGCGCGTCGCGAACTTCCATTTGGGTCGCGCACACTTTCCACGGCGCGTGGCGCACTTCCAGTTGGGTGCCGCACACTTTACACGGCGCGTTGCGCACTTCCAGTTGGGTCCCGCACACTTTCCACAGCGCGTGGTGCACTTCCAGTTGGGTCCCGCACACTTTCCACAGCGCGTGGTGCACTTCCATTTGGGTCGCGCACACTTTACACGGCGCGTCGCGCACTTCCAGTTGGGTCGCGCACACTTTCCACGGCGCGTCGCGCACTTTCATTTGGGTCGCGCACACTTTCCACGGCGCGTGGCGCACTTCCAGTTGGGTGCCGCACACTTTACACGGCGCGTGGTGCACTTCCAGTTGGGTCCCGCACACTTTCCACGGCGCGTCGCGCACTTCCAGTTGGGTCCCGCACACTTTACACGGCGCGTCGCGCACTTCCATTTGGGTCGCGCACACTTTACACGGCGCGTGGCGCACTTCCAGTTGGGTGGCGCACAATTTCCACAGCGCGTGGCGCACTTCCAGTTGGGTGCCGCACACTTTACACGGCGCGTCGCGCACTTCTATTTGGGTCGCGCACACTTTCCACGGCGCGTGGCGCACTTCCAGTTGGGTCCCGCACACTTTACACGGCGCGTGGCGCACTTCCAGTTGGGTCCTGCACACTTTCCGCGGCGCGTGGCGCACTTCCAGTTGGGTCCCGCACACTTTACACGGCGCGTCGCGCACTTCCATTTGGGTCCCGCACACTTTACACGGCGCGTCGCGCACTTCCATTTGGGTCGCGCACACTTTACACGGCGCGTGGCGCACTTCCAGTTGGGTGGCGCACAATTTCCACAGCGCGTGGCGCTTTTCCAGTTGGGTGCCGCACACTTTACACGGCGCGTTGCGCACTTCCAGATGGGTCCTGCACACTTTCCACGGCGCGTGGTGCACTTCCAGTTGGGTCGCGCACACCTTACACGGCGCGTCGCGCACTTCTATTTGGGTCGCGCACACTTTCCACGGCGCGTGGCGCACTTCCAGTTGGGTCCCGCACACTTTACACGGCGCGTCGCGCACTTCCATTTGGGTCGCGTACACTTTACACGGCGCGTTGCGCACTTCCAGATGGGTCCTGCACACTTTCCACGGCGCGTGGTGCACTTCCAGTTGGGTCGCGCACACCTTACACGTCGCGTCGCGCACTTCTATTTGGGTCGCGCACACTTTCCACGGCGCGTGGCGCACTTCCAGTTGGGTCCCGCACACTTTACACGGCGCGTGGCGCACTTCCAGTTGGGTCGCGCACACTTTCCACGGCACGTCGCGCACTTCCATTTGGGTCGCGCACACTTTCCACGGCGCGTGGCGCACTTCCAGTTGGGTGCCGCACACTTTACATGGCGCGTGGCGCACTTCCAGTTGGGTGCCGCACACTTTACACGGCGCGTTGCGCACTTCCAGATGGGTCCTGCACTTTTTCCACGGCGCGTCGCGCACTTCTATTTGGGTCGCGCACACTTTCCACGGCGCGTGGCGCACTTCCAGTTGGGTCCCGCACACTTTACACGGCGCGTGGCGCACTTCCAGTTGGGTGGCGCACAAATTCCACAGCGCGTGGCGCACTTCCAGTTGGGTGCCGCACACTTTACACGGCGCGTTGCGCACTTCCAGATGGGTCCTGCACTTTTTCCACGGCGCGTGGTGCACTTCCAGTTGGGTCCCGCACACTTTACACGGCGCGTCGCGCACTTCTATTTGGGTCGCGCACACTTTCCACGGCGCGTGGCGCACTTCCAGTTGGGTCCCGCACACTTTACACGGCGCGTGGCGCACTTCCAGTTGGGTCCCGCACACTTTACACGGCGCGTCGCGCACTTCCATTTGGGTCGCGTACACTTTACACGGCGCGTCGCGCACTTCCAGTTGGGTCGCGCACACTTTCCACGGCGCGTCGCGCACTTCCATTTGGGTCGCGCACACTTTACACGGCGCGTGGCGCACTTCCAGTTGGGTGCCGCACACTTTACACGGCGCGTTGCGCACTTCCAGTTGGGTCCTGCACACTTTCCACGGCGCGTGGCGCACTTCCAGTTGGGTCCCGCACACTTTACACGGCGCGTGGCACACTTCCAGTTGGGTCCTGCACACTTTCCACGGCGCGTGGTGCACTTCCAGTTGGGTCCCGCACACTTTACACGGCGCGTCGCGCACTTCCATTTGGGTCGCGTACACTTTACACGGCGCGTCGCGCACTTCCATTTGGGTTGCGCACACTTTACACGGCGCGTGGCGCACTTCCAGTTGGGTGGCGCACAATTTCCACAGCGCGTGGCGCACTTCCAGTTGGGTGCCGCACACTTTACACGGCGCGTTGCGCACTTCCAGTTGGGTCCTGCACACTTTCCACGGCGCGTGGCGCACTTCCAGTTGGGTCCCGCACACTTTACACGGCGCGTCACGCACTTCCATTTGGGTCGCGCACACTTTACACGGCGCGTGGCGCACTTCCAGTTGGGTGGCGCACAATTTCCACAGCGCGTGGCGCACTTCCAGTTGGGTGCCGCACACTTTACACGGCGCGTCGCGCACTTCTATTTGGGTCGCGCACACTTTCCACGGCGCGTGGCGCACTTCCAGTTGGGTCCCGCACACTTTACACGGCGCGTGGCGCACTTCCAGTTGGGTCCTGCACACTTTCCGCGGCGCGTGGCGCACTTCCAGTTGGGTCCCGCACACTTCACACGGCGCGTCGCGCACTTCCAGTTGGGTCCCGCACACTTTACACGGCGCGTCGCGCACTTCTATTTGGGTCGCGCACACTTTCCACGGCGCGTGGCGCACTTCCAGTTGGGTCCCGCACACTTTACACGGCGCGTGGCGCACTTCCAGTTGGGTCCCGCACACTTTACACGGCGCGTCGCGCACTTCCATTTGGGTCGCGTACACTTTCCGCGGCGCGTGGCGCACTTCCAGTTGGGTCCGCACACTTCACACGGCGCGTCGCGCACTTCCAGTTGGGTCCCGCACACTTTACACGGCGCGTCGCGCACTTCTATTTGGGTCGCGCACACTTTCCACGGCGCGTGGCGCACTTCCAGTTGGGTCCCGCACACTTTACACGGCGCGTGGCGCACTTCCAGTTGGGTCCCGCACACTTTACACGGCGCGTGGCGCACTTCCATTTGGGTCCCGCACACTTTACACGGCGCGTCACGCACTTCCATTTGGGTCGCGCACACTTTACACGGCGCGTGGCGCACTTCCAGTTGGGTCGCGCACACTTTCCACGGCGCGTCGCGCACTTCCATTTGGGTCGCGCACACTTTCCACGGCGCGTCGCGCACTTCCAGTTGGGTGCCGCACACTTTACACGGCGCGTTGCGCACTTCCAGTTGGGTCCTGCACACTTTCCACGGCGCGTGGCGCACTTCCAGTTGGGTCCCGCACACTTTACACGGCGCGTGGCGCACTTCCAGTTGGGTCCTGCACACTTTCCACGGCGCGTGGTGCACTTCCAGTTGGGTCCCGCACACTTTACACGGCGCGTCGCGCACTTCCATTTGGGTCGCGTACACTTTACACGGCGCGTCGCGCACTTCCATTTGGGTCGCGCACACTTTACACGGCGCGTGGCGCACTTCCAGTTGGGTGGCGCACAATTTCCACAGCGCGTGGCGCACTTCCAGTTGGGTGCCGCACACTTTACACGGCGCGTTGCGCACTTCCAGATGGGTCCTGCACACTTTCCACGGCGCGTGGTGCACTTCCAGTTGGGTCGCGCAAACCTTACACGGCGCGTCGCGCACTTCTATTTGGGTCGCGCACACTTTCCACGGCGCGTGGCGCACTTCCAGTTGGGTCCCGCACACTTTACACGGCGCGTCGCGCACTTCCATTTGGGTCGCGTACACTTTACACGGCGCGTTGCGCACTTCCAGATGGGTCCTGCACACTTTCCACGGCGCGTGGTGCACTTCCAGTTGGGTCGCGCACACCTTACACGTCGCGTCGCGCACTTCTATTTGGGTCGCGCACACTTTCCACGGCGCGTGGCGCACTTCCAGTTGGGTCCCGCACACTTTACACGGCGCGTGGCGCACTTCCAGTTGGGTCGCGCACACTTTCCACGGCACGTCGCGCACTTCCATTTGGGTCGCGCACACTTTCCACGGCGCGTGGCGCACTTCCAGTTGGGTGCCGCACACTTTACATGGCGCGTGGCGCACTTCCAGTTGGGTGCCGCACACTTTACACGGCGCGTTGCGCACTTCCAGATGGGTCCTGCACTTTTTCCACGGCGCGTCGCGCACTTCTATTTGGGTCGCGCACACTTTCCACGGCGCGTGGCGCACTTCCAGTTGGGTCCCGCACACTTTACACGGCGCGTGGCGCACTTCCAGTTGGGTGGCGCACAAATTCCACAGCGCGTGGCGCACTTCCAGTTGGGTGCCGCACACTTTACACGGCGCGTTGCGCACTTCCAGATGGGTCCTGCACTTTTTCCACGGCGCGTGGTGCACTTCCAGTTGGGTCCTGCACACTTTCCACGGCGCGTGGTGCACTTCCAGTTGGGTCCCGCACACTTTCCACGGCGCGTCGCGCACTTCCATTTGGGTCGCGCACACTTTCCACGGCGCGTGGCGCACTTCCAGTTGGGTGCCGCACACTTTACACGGCGCGTTGCGCACTTCCAGTTGGGTCCTGCACACTTTCCACGGCGCGTGGCGCACTTCCAGTTGGGTCCCGCACACTTTACACGGTGCGTCACGCACTTCCATTTGGGTCGCGCACACTTTACACGGCGCGTGGCGCACTTCCATTTGGGTGGCGCACAATTTCCACAGCGCGTGGCGCACTTCCAGTTGGGTGCCGCACACTTTACACGGCGCGTTGCGCACTTCCAGATGGGTCCTGCACACTTTCCACGGCGCGTGGTGCACTTCCAGTTGGGTCGCGCACACCTTACACGGCGCGTCGCGCACTTCTATTTGGGTCGCGCACACTTTCCACGGCGCGTGGCGCACTTCCAGTTGGGTCCCGCACACTTTACACGGCGCGTGGCGCACTTCCAGTTGGGTCCTGCACACTTTCCACGGCGCGTGGTTCACTTCCAGTTGGGTCCCGCACACTTTACACGGCGCGTCGCGCTTTTCCATTTGGGTCGCGTACACTTTCCACGGCGCGTGGTGCACTACCAGTTGGGTCCCGCACACTTTACACGGCGCGTGGCGCACTTCCAGTTGGGTCCTGCACACTTTCCACGGCGCGTGGTGCACTTCCAGTTGGGTCCCGCACACTTTGCACGGCGCGTCGCGCACTTCCATTTGGGTCGCGCACACCTTACACGGCGCGTGGCGCACTTCCAGTTGGGTGGCGCACAATTTCCACAGCGCGTGGCGCACTTCCGGTTGGGTCCCGCACACTTTACACGGCGCGTTGCGCACTTCCAGTTGGGTCCTGCACACTTTACACGACGCGTGGTGCACTTCCAGTGGGGACCCGCACACTTTACACGGCGCGTGGCGCACTTCCAGTTGGGTGGCGCACAAACCCCACAGCGCGTGGCGCACTTCAAGTTGGGTCGCGCACACTTGACACGACGCGTGGCGCACTTCCAGTTGGGTCCCGCACACTTTACACGACGCGTGGTGCACTTCAAGTTGGGTCGCGCACACTTTACACGGCGCGTGGCGCACTTCCAGTTGGGTGGCGCACAATTTCCACAGCGCGTGGCGCACTTCCAGTTGGGTCCTGCACACTTTACACGGCGCGTGGCGCACTTCCAGTTGGGTGCCGCACACTTTACACGGCGCGTTGCGCCCTTCCAGTTGGGTCCCGCACACTTTCCACAGCGCGTGGTGCACTTCCAGTTGGGTCCCGCACACTTTCCACAGCGCGTGGTGCACTTCCATTTGGGTCGCGCACACTTTACACGGCGCGTCGCGCACTTCCAGTTGGGTCGCGCACACTTTCCACGGCGCGTCGCGCACTTCCATTTGGGTCGCGCACACTTTCCACGGCGCGTGGCGCACTTCCAGTTGGCTGCCGCACACTTTACACGGCGCGTTGCGCACTTCCAGTTGGGTCCTGCACACTTTCCACGGCGCGTGGCGCACTTCCAGTTGGGTCCCGCACACTTTACGCGGCGCGTCGCGCACTTCCATTTGGGTCGCGCACACTTATACGGCGCGTGGCGCACTTCCAGTTGGGTGGCGCACAATTTCCACAGCGCGTGGCGCACTTCCAGTTGGGTGCCGCACACTTTACACGGCGCGTTGCGCACTTCCAGATGGGTCCTGCACTTTTTCCACGGCGCGTGGTGCACTTCCAGTTGGGTCGCGCACACTTTACACGGCGCGTCGCGCACTTCTATTTGGGTCGCGCACACTTTCCACGGCGCGTGGCGCACTTCCAGTTGGGTCCCGCACACTTTACACTGCGCGTTGCGCACTTCCAGTTGGGTCCCGCACACTTTCCACAGCGCGTGGTGCACTTCCAGTTGGGTCCCGCACACTTTCCACAGCGCGTGGTGCACTTCCATTTGGGTCGCGCACACTTTACACGGCGCGTCGCGCGCTTCCAGTTGGGTCGCGCACACTTTCCACGGCGCGTGGCGCACTTCCAGTTGGGTGCCGCACACTTTACACGGCGCGTTGCGCACTTCCAGATGGGTCCTGCACACTTTCCACGGCGCGTGGTGCACTTCCAGTTGGGTCGCACACACCTTACACGGCGCGTCGCGCACACTTTCCACGGCGCGTGGCGCACTTCCAGTTGGGTCCCGCACACTTTACACGGCGCGTGGCGCACTTCCAGTTGGGTCCTGCACACTTTCAACGGCGCGTGGTTCACTTCCAGTTGGGTCCCGCACACTTTACACGGCGCGTCGCGCACTTCCATTTGGGTCGCGTACACTTTCCACGGCGCGTGGTGCACTACCAGTTGGGTCCCGCACACTTTACACGGCGCGTGGCGCACTTCCAGTTGGGTCCTGCACACTTTCCACGGCGCGTGGTGCACTTCCAGTTGGGTCCCGCACACTTTACACGGCGCGTCGCGCACTTCCATTTGGGTCGCGCACACTTTACACGGCGCGTGACGCACTTCCAGTTGGGTGGCGCACAATTTCACAGCGCGTGGCGCACTTCCGGTTGGGTCCCGCACACTTTACACGGCGCGTTGCGCACTTCCAGTTGGGTCCTGCACACTTTACACGACGCGTGGTGCACTTCCAGTGGGGACCCGCACACTTTACACGGCGCGTGGCGCACTTCCAGTTGGGTGGCGCACAAACCCCACAGCGAGTGGCGCACTTCAAGTTGGGTCGCGCACACTTGACACGACGCGTGGCGCACTTCCAGTTGGGTCCCGCACACTTTACACGACGCGTGGTGCACTTCAAGTTGGGTCGTGCACACTTTACACGGCGCGTGGCGCACTTCCGGTTGGGTGGCGCACAATTTCCACAGCGCGTGGCGCACTTCCAGTTGGGTCCTGCACACTTTACACGGCGCGTGGCGCACTTCCAGTTGGGTGCCGCACACTTTACACGGCGCGTTGCGCCCTTCCAGTTGGGTCCCGCACACTTTCCACAGCTCGTGGTGCACTTCCAGTTGGGTCCCGCACACTTTCCACAGCGCGTGGTGCACTTCCATTTGGGTCGCGCACACTTTACACGGCGCGTCGCGCACTTCCAGTTGGGTCGCGCACACTTTCCACGGCGCGTCGCGCACTTCCATTTGGGTCGCGCACACTTTCCACGGCGCGTGGCGCACTTCCAGTTGGGTGCCGCACACTTTACACGGCGCGTTGCGCACTTCCAGTTGGGTCCTGCACACTTTCCACGGCGCGTGGCGCACTTCCAGTTGGGTTCCGCACACTTTACACGGCGCGTCGCGCACTTCCATTTGGGTCGCGCACACTTATACGGCGCGTGGCGCACTTCCAGTTGGGTGGCGCACAATTTCCACAGCGCGTGGCGCACTTCCAGTTGGGTGCCGCACACTTTACACGGCGCGTTGCGCACTTCCAGATGGGTCCTGCACTTTTTCCACGGCGCGTGGTGCACTTCCAGTTGGGTCGCGCACACTTTACACGGCGCGTCGCGCACTTCTATTTGGGTCGCGCACACTTTCCACGGCGCGTGGCGCACTTCCAGTTGGGTCCCGCACACTTTACACTGCGCGTTGCGCACTTCCAGTTGGGTGCCGCACACTTTACACGGCGCGTTGCGCACTTCCAGTTGGGTCCTGCACACTTTCCACGGCGCGTGGCGCACTTCCAGTTGGGTCCCGCACACTACACGGTGCGTCGCGCACTTCCATTTGGGTCGCGCACACTTATACGGCGCGTGGCGCACTTCCAGTTGGGTGGCGCACAATTTCCACAGCGCGTGGCGCACTTCCAGTTGGGTGCCGCACACTTTACACGGCGCGTTGCGCACTTCCAGATGGGTCCTGCACTTTTTCCACGGCGCGTGGTGCACTTCCAGTTGGGTCGCGCACACTTTACACGGCGCGTCGCGCACTTCTATTTGGGTCGCGCACACTTTCCACGGCGCGTGGCGCACTTCCAGTTGGGTCCCGCACACTTTACACGGCGCGTGGCGCACTTCCAGTTGGGTCCTGCACACTTTCCACGGCGCGTGGTGCACTTCCAGTTGGGTCCCGCACACTTTACACGGCGCGTCGCGCACTTCCATTTGGGTCGCGTACACTTTACACGGCGCGTCGCGCACTTCCAGTTGGGTCGCGCACACTTTCCACGGCGCGTCGCGCACTTCCATTTGGGTCGCGCACACTTTCCACGGCGCGTGGCGCACTTCCAGTTGGGTGCCGCACACTTTACACGGCGCGTTGCGCACTTCCAGTTGAGTCCTGCACACTTTCCACGGCGCGTGGCGCACTTCCAGTTGGGTCCCGCACACTTTACACGGCGCGTCGCGCACTTCCATTTGGGTCGCGCACACTTTACACGGCGCGTGGCGCACTTCCAGTCTGGTGGCGCACAATTTCCACAGCGCGTGGCGCACTTCCAGTTGGGTGCCGCACACTTTACACGGCGCGTTGCGCACTTCCAGATGGGTCCTGCACACTTTCCACGGCGCGTGGTGCACTTCCAGTTGGGTCGCGCACACCTTACACGGCGCGTCGCGCACTTCTATTTGGGTCGCGCACACTTTCCACGGCGCGTGGCGCACTTCCAGTTGGGTCCCGCACACTTTACACGGCGCGTGGCGCACTTCCAGTTGGGTCCTGCACACTTTCCACGGCGCGTGGTGCACTTCCAGTTGGGTCCCGCACACTTTACACGGCGCGTCGCGCACTTCCATTTGGGTCGCGTACACTTTACACGGCGCGTTGCGCACTTCCAGATGGGTCCTGCACACTTTCCACGGCGCGTGGTGCACTTCCAGTTGGGTCGCGCACACCTTACACGTCGCGTCGCGCACTTCTATTTGGGTCGCGCACACTTTCCACGGCGCGTGGCGCACTTCCAGTTGGGTCCCGCACACTTTACACGGCGCGTGGCGCACTTCCAGTTGGGTCCTGCACACTTTCCACGGCGCGTGGTGCACTTCCAGTTGGGTCCCGCACACTTTACATGGCGCGTCGCGCACTTCCATTTGGGTCGCGTACACTTTCCACGGCGCGTGGTGCACTACCAGTTGGGTCCGCACACTTTCCACAGCCCATTGCGCACTACCAGTTGGATCGTGCACACTTTCCACGGCGCGTGGCGCACTTCCAGTTTGGTCCCGAACACTTTCTACGGTGCGTGGCGCACTAGCAGTTGGGTCCTGCACACTTTCCACGGCTTTGGAGCACTTACAGTCGGGTCGCACACACGTTACAAGGCGCGTGGCGCACTTCCAGTTGGGTCCCGCACACTTTCCACGGCGCGTGGTGCACCTCCAGTTGGGTCCTGCACACTTTCCACGACGCGTGGTGCACTTTCAGTTGGGTCGCGCACACTTTACACGGCGCGTGGCGCACTTCCAGTGGGGACCCGCACACTTTGCACGGCGCGTGGCGCACTTCCAGTTGAGTGGCGCACAAATTCCACAGCGCGTGGCGCACTTCCAGTTGGGTGCCGCACACTTTACACGGCGCGTTGCGCACTTCCAGTTGGGTCCCGCACACTTTCCACAGCGTGTGGTGCACTTCCAGTTGGGTCCCGCACACTTTACACGGCGCGAGATGAACTTCCAGTTGGATCCCGCACACTTTACACGGCGCGTTGCGCACTTCATTTGGGTCGCGCACACTTTCCACGGCGCGTGGCGCACTTCCAGTTGGGTCCCGCACACTTTCCACAGCGCGTGGCGCACTTCCAGTTGGGTCCCGCACACTTTACTCGGCGCGTGGCGCACTTCCAGTTGGGTCCTGCACACTTTCCACGGCGCGTGGTGCACTTCCAGTTGAGTCCTGCACACTTTACACGGCGCGTTGCGCACTTCCAGTTGGGTCCCGCACACTTTACACGGCGCGTGGCGCACTTCCAGTTTGGTCCCGTACACTTTCCACAGCGCGTGGCGCACTTCCAGCTGGGTAGCGCACACTTTACACGGCGCGTGGTGCACTTCCAGTTGGGTCCCGCACACTTTCCACGGCGCGAGGCGCACTTCCAGTGGGAGACCAAACACTTTACACGGCGCGTGGCGCACTTCCAGCTGAGTGGCGCACAAATTCCACAGCGCGTGGCGCACTTCCAGTTGGGTGGCGCACAAATTCCACAGCGCGTGGCGCACTTCCAGTTGGGTGCCGCACACTTTACACGGCGCGTTGCGCACTTCCAGTTGGGTCCCGCACACTTTCCACAGCGTGTGGTGCACTTCCAGTTGGGTCCCGCACACTTTACACGGCGCGAGATGAACTTCCAGTTGGATCCCGCACACTTTACACGGCGCGTTGCGCACTTCCATTTGGGTCGCGCACACTTTCCACGGCGCGTGGCGCACTTCCAGTTGGGTCCCGTACACTTTCCACAGCGCATGGCGCACTTCCAGTTGGGTCCCGCACACTTTACACGGCGCGTGGCGCACTTCCAGTTGGGTCCTGCACACTTTCCACGGCGCGTGGTGCACTTCCAGTTGGGTCCTGCACACTTTCCACGACGCGTGGTGCACTTTCAGTTGGGTCGCGCACACTTTGCACGGCGCGTGGCGCACTTCCAGTGGGGACCCGCACACTTTACACGGCGCGTGGCGCACTTCCAGTTGAGTGGCGCACAAATTCCACAGCGCGTGGCGCACTTCCAGTTGGGTGGCGCTCAATTTCCACAGCGCGTGGCGCACTTGCAGTTGGGTGCCGCACTCTTTACACGGCGCGTTGCGCTCTTCCAGATGGGTCCTGCACACACTTTCCACGGCGCGTGGTGCACTTCCAGTTGGGTCGCGCACACCTTTACACGGCGCGTGGTGCACTTCCAGTTGGGTCCTGCACACTTTCCACAACGCGTGGTGCACTTTCAGTTGGGTCGCGCACACTTTACACGGCGCGTGGCGCACTTCCAGTGGGGACCGCACACTTTGCACGGCGCGTGGCGCACTTCCAGTTGAGTGGCGCACAAATTCCACAGCGCGTGGCGCACTTCCAGTTGGGTGCCGCACACTTTACACGGCGCGTTGCGCACTTCCAGTTGGGTCCCGCACACTTTCCACAGCGTGTGGTGCACTTCCAGTTGGGTCCCGCACACTTTACACGGCGCGAGATGAACTTCCAGTTGGATCCCGCACACTTTACACGGCGCGTTGCGCACTTCCATTGGGTCGCGCACACTTTACACGGCGCGTGGCGCACTTCCAGTTGGGTCCCGTACACTTTCCACAGCGCGTGGCGCACTTCCAGTTGGGTCCCGCACACTTTACACGGCGCGTGGCGCACTTCCAGTTGGGTCCTGCACACTTTCCACGGCGCGTGGTGCACTTCCAGTTGGGTCCTGCACACTTTACCACGGCGCGTCGCGCACTTCCAGTTGGGTCGCGCACACTTTCCACGGCGCGTGGCGCACTTCCAGTGGGGACCCGCACACTTTACACGGCGCGTGGCGCACTTCCGCGCACAATTTCCACAGCGCGTGGCGCACTTCCAGTTGGGTGCCGCACACTTTACACGGCGCGTTGGCGCACTTCCAGTTGGGTCCCACGGCGCGTGGTGCACTTCCAGTTGGGTCCTGCACACTTTCCACGGCGCGTGGTGCACTTTCAGTTTAGTCCCGCACACTTTACACGGCGCGTGGCGCACTTCCATTGGGTGGCGCACACTTTCCGCGGCGCGTGCTGCACTTCCAGCTGGGTGGCGCACACTTTCCACAGAGTGTGGGGCACTCCCAGTCGGGTCCCGCACACTTTACACGGCGCGTGGCGCACTTCCAGTTGGGTGGCGCGCACTTTCCACGGCGCGTGGTGCACTTCCAGTTGGGTCGCGCACACTTTCCACCGCCCGTGGTGCACTTCCAGTTGGGTCGCGCACACTTACCGCGGCGCGTGGTGCACTTCCAGTTGGGTGGCGCGCACTTTCCACGGCGCGTGGTGCACTTCCAGTTGGGTCGCGCACACTTTCCACCGCCCGTGGTGCACTTCCAGTTGGGTCGCACACACGTTACACGGCGCGTGGCGCACTCCCAGTTGGGTCCCACACACTTTCCACGGCGCGTGACGCACTTGCAGTTAGGTCCCGCACACTTTCCACGGCGCGTTGCGCACTTCCAGTTGGGTCGCGCACACTTTCCACGGCGCGTGGCGCACTTCCAGTTTGGTCCCGAACACTTTCCACGGCGCGTGGCTCACTTCCACTTGGGTCCGGCACACTTTACACGGCGCGTGGCGCAGTTCCAGTTGGGTCCGGCACACTTTACACGGCGGGTGGCGCTCTTCCAGTTGGGTCCGGCACACTTTACACGGCGCGTGGCGCACTTCCAGTTGGGTCCGCGCACAAATTCCACAGCGCGTGGCGCACTTCCAGTTGGGTCGCGCACACTTTCCACGGCGCGTGGCGCACTTCCAGTTGGGTGCCGCACACTTTACACGGCGCGTTGCGCACTTCCAGTTGGGTCCCGCACACTTTCCACGGCGCGTGGTGCACTTCCAGTTGTGGTCGCACAATTTCCACAGCGCGGCGCACTTCCAGCTTGGGCGGCGCACACTTTACACGGCGCGTGGCGCACTTCCAGCTTGGGCTCGCACACTTTCCACGGCGCGTGGCGCACTTCCAGTTGGGAATCCCGCACACTTTCCACAGCGCTGGCGCACTTCCAGTTGGGTCCCGCACATTCCACGGCGCGTGGCGCACTTCCAGTTGATCCTGCACAATCCACGCGCGTGCGTGCACTTCCAGTTGGGTCCGCACACTTACACGGCGCGTGGCGCACTTCCAGTTGGGTCCGCACACTTTCCACTGGCGCGTGGCCCACTTCCAGTTGGGTCCCGCAAACTGTACACGGCGCGTGGCGCATTTCCAGTTGATCCCGCACACTTTCCACGGCGCGTGGCGCACTTCCAGTTGGGTCGCACACTTTCCACGTGGCGCGTGGCGCACTTCCAGTTGGGTCCGCACACTTTGCCACGGCGCGTGGCGCACTTCCAGTTGGGTCCCGCACACTTTACACGGCGCGTGGCGCACTTCCAGTTGAGTGGCGCATTGGCCAAATTTCCACGGCGCGTGGTGCACCTCCAGTTGGGTGGCGCACACTTTCCACGGCGCGTGGCGCACTTCAGTTGGGTCGCCGCACACTTTACACGGCGCGCGGCGCACTTCCAGATGGGGACCCGCACACTTTCCACGGCGCGTGGCGCACTTCCAGTTGGGTGGCGCACAATTCCACACGGCGCGTGGCGCACTTCCAGTTGGGTGCCGCACACTTTCCACGGCGCGTGGCGCACTTCCAGTTGGGTCCCGCACACTTTACACAGTGCGTGCCGCACTTCCGGTTGGGTAGCGCACACTTTCCACGGCGCGTGGTGCACTTACAGTTATGTCCCGCACACTTTACACGGCGCGTGGCGCACTTCCATTTGGGTCGCGCACACTTTCCACGGCGCGTGGCGCACTTCCAGTTGGGTCCTGCACACTTTCCACGGCGCGTGGCGCACTTCCAGTTGGGTCGCGCACACTTTACACGGCGCGTCGCGCACTTCCAGTTGGGTCCGCACACTTTCCACGGCGCGTGGCGCACTTCCAGTTGGGTCCCGCACTTTACACGGCGCGTGGCGCACTTCCAGTTGGGTCCTGCACACTTTCCACGGCGCGTGGTGCACTTCCAGTTGGGTCCCGCACACTTTACATGGCGCGTCGCGCACTTCCAGTTGGGTCGCGTACACTTTCCACGGCGCGTGGTGCACTTCCAGTTGGGTCTCCGCACTTTACACGGCGCGTGGCGCACTTCCAGTTGGGTCTGCACACTTTCCACGGCGCGTGGTGCACTCCCAGTTGGGTCCCGCGTACTTTACACGGCGCGTGGCGCACTTCCAGTTGGGTCCCACACACTTCCCCGGCGCTACACGCTCTCCCAGTTGGGTCCCGCACACTTTACACGGCGCGTGGCGCACTTCCAGTTGGGTCTCACACTTTCCACGGCGCGTGGCGCACTTCCAGTTGGGTCCTGCACACTTTCCACGGCGCGTGGTGCACTTCAGTTGGGTCGCGCACACTTTACACGGCGCGTGGCGCACTTCCATTTGGGTCCCGCACACTTTACACGGCGCGTTGCGCACTCCAGTTGGGTCCGCACACTTTCCACAGCGCGTGGTGCACTTCCAGTTGGGTCCCGCACACTTTACACGGTGCGTGGCGCACTTCCAGTTGGGTCCTGCACACTTTCCACGGCGCGTGGCGCACTTCCAGTGGGGACCCGCACACTTTACACGGCGCGTGGCGCACTTCCAGTTGAGTGGCGCACAAATTCCACAGCGCGTGGCGCACTTCCAGTTGCGGCGCACAAATTCCACAGCGCGTGGCGCACTTCCAGTTGGGTGCCGCACACTTTACACGGCGCGTTGCGCACTTCCAGTTGGGTCCTGCACACTTTCCACGGCGCGTGGTGCACTTCCAGTTGGGTCGCGCACACTTTACACGGCGCGTCGCGCACTTCCATTGGGTCCCGCACACTTTCCACGGCGCGTGGCGCACTTCCAGTTGGGTCCCGCACACTTTACACGGCGCGTGGCGCACTTCCAGTTGGGTCCTGCACACTTTCCACGGCGCGTGGTGCACTTCCAGTTGGGTCCTGCACACTTTCCACGGCGCGTCGCGCACTTCCATTTGGGTCGCACACTTTGCACGGCGCGTGGCGCACTTCCAGTGGGGACCCGCACACTTTACACGGCGCGTGGCGCACTTGGCGTGCACTCCAGTTGGGTCCCGCACAAATTCACGTTTGGTGCGTCAGCGCGTGGCGCACTTCCAGTTGGGTGCGCACAATTTCCACAGCGCGTGGCGCACTTCCAGTTGGGTCCGCACACTTTACACGGCGCGTTGCGCACTTCCAGTTGGGTCCTGCACACTTTCCACGGCGCGTGGTGCACTTCCAGCTGGGTCGCGCACACCTTACACGGCGCGTCGCGCACTTCTATTTGGGTCGCGCACACTTTCCACGGCGCGTGGCGCACTTCCAGTTGGGTCCCGCACACTTTACACGGCGCGTGGCGCACTTCCAGTTGGGTCCTGCACACTTTCCACGGCGCGTGGTGCACTTCCAGTTGGGTCCCGCACACTTTACACGGCGCGTCGCGCACTTCCATTTGGGTCCTGCACACTTTCCACGGCGCGTGGTGCACTTTCCAGTTGGGTCGCGCACACTTTCCACGGCGCGTGGCGCACTTACAGTTGGGTCGCGCACACTTTCCACGGCGCTTGGCGCACTTCCAGATGGGTCCCGCACACTTTACACGACGCGTGGGACACTTCCAGTTGGGTCCTGCACACTTCGCAGGGCGCGTAGTGCACTTCCAATTCGGTCGCGCACACTTTACACGGCGCGCAGCGCACTTCCAGCTGGGTCGAGCACACTTTACACGTCGCGTGGCGCACTTCCAGTTGGGTCCCGCTCGCTTTACACGGCGCGTGGCGCACTTCCAGTTGGGTCCCGCACACTTTTCCACGGCGCGTGGTGCACTTCCAGTTGGGTCCCGCACACTTTACACGGCGCGTGGCGCACTTCCGTCCTGCACACTTTCCACGGCGCGTGGCGCACTTCCAGTTGGGTCCCGCACACTTTACCACGGCGCGTGGCGCACCCTCCAGTTGGGTCCCGCACACTTTCCATCGGCGCGTGGCGCACTTCCAGTTGGGTCCTGCACACTTTCCACGACTTCCAGTTGGGTCCCGCACACTTTACACGGCGCGTGGCGCACTTCCAGTTGGGTCCCGCACACTTTACACGGCGCGTTGCACTTCCAGTTGGGTCGCGCACACTTTCCACAGCGCGTGGTGCACTTCCAGTTGGGTCCCGCACACTTTACACGGCGCGTGGCGCACTTCCAGTTGGGTCCTGCACACTTTCCACGGCGCGTGGCGCACTTCCAGTGGGGACCCGCACACTTTACACGGCGCGTGGCGCACTTCCAGCCGAGTGGCGCACAAATTCCACAGCGCGTGGCGCACTCCAGTTGGGTGGCGCACACTTTCCACGGCGCGTATGCACCTCAGTTGGGTGCCGCACACTTTACGAAGTGTCGCCAACGGCGCGTGGCGCACTTCCAGCTGGGTCACACCACACGCGCGTGGCGCACTTCCAGTTGGGTCCGCACACTTTACAGCACGGCGCGTGGGTCGCGCACCTTTCCAGCGGCTGGTGCGCACACCAATTTCCGCCACGCGCGTGCGCACTTCCAGTTGGGTCCCGCACACTTTACACGGCGCGTGGCGCACTTCCAGTTGGGTCCCGCACACTTCCACGGCGCGTGGTGCACTTCCAGTTGGGTCGCGCACACTTTCCACACAGACGCGTGGTGCACTCCAGTTGGTCGCGCACACTTTGCCACGGCGCGTGGCGCACTTCCAGTTGGGTCCCGCACACTTTACACGGCGCGTGGCGCACTTCCAGTTGAGTGGCGCACAAATTTCCACAGCGCGTGGCGCACTTCCAGTTGGGTCCGCACATTTTCCACGCGCGTGGTGCACTTCCAGTTGGGCCGCACACTACCTTACACCGGCGCGTCGCGCACACTTTCCACGGCGCGTGGCGCACTTCCAGTTGGGTCCCGCACACTTTACACGGCGCGTGGCGCACTTCTGTGCTGGGTCCCGCACACTTTACACGTGGCGCGTGGCGCACTTCCATTGGGTCGCGCACACTTTCCACGACGCGTCGCGCACTTCCAGTTGGGTCCCGCACACTTTCCACGGCGCGTGGCGCACTTCCAGTTAGGTCGCGCACACTTTACACGACGCGTCGCGCACTTCCAGTTGGGTCCCGCACACTTTCCACGGCGCGTGGCGCACCTCCAGTTGGGTCCCACACACTTTTCCCGGTGCGTGGCGCGCTTCCAGTTGGGTCGCGCACACTTTACATGGCGCGTGGCGAACTTTCAGTGGGTCGCGCACTCTATACACGGCACGTGACGCACTCCCAGTTGGGTCCCGCACACTTTACACGGCGCGTTGCGCACTTCCAGTTGGGTCCTGCACTTTCCACGGCGCGTGGTGCACTTCCAGTGGGGTCCCGCACAAATTTACACGGCGCGTGGCGCACCTCCAGTTGGGTGGCGCACAAACCCACGGCGCGTGGCGCACTTCCAGCTGGGTCGCGCACACTTGACACGACGCGTGGCGCACTTCCCAGTTGGGTCCCGCACACTTTACACGGCGCGTGGATGCACTTCGTTGGGTCGTCCCGCACACTTTACACGGCGCGTGGCGCACTTCCGGTTGGGTGGCGCACATTCCAGCCAGCGCGTGGCGCACTTCCAGTTGGGTGGCGCAATACTTTCCACAGCGCGTGGCGCACTTCCAGTTGGGTGCCGCACACTTTACACGGCGCGTTGCGCACTTCCAGTTGGGTCCCGCACACTTTCCACAGCTCGTGGTGCACTTCCAGTTGGGTCCCGCACACTTTCCACAGCGCGTGGTGCACTTCCATTTGGATCGCGCACACTTTACACCGGCGCGTCGCGCACTTCCAGTTGGGTCGCGCACACTTTCCACGGCGCGTCGCGCACTTCCATTTGGGTCGCGCACACTTTCCACGGCGCGTGGCGCACTTCCAGTTGGGTGCCGCACACTTTACACGGCGCGTTGCGCACTTCCAGTTGGGTCCTGCACACTTTCCACGGCGCGTGGCGCACTTCCAGTTGGGTTCCGCACACTTTACACGGCGCGTCGCGCACTTCCATTTGGGTCGCGCACACTTATACGGCGCGTGGCGCACTTCCAGTTGGGTGGCGCACAATTTCCACAGCGCGTGGCGCACTTCCAGTTGGGTGCCGCACACTTTACACGGCGCGTTGCGCACTTCCAGATGGGTCCTGCACTTTTTCCACGGCGCGTGGTGCACTTCCAGTTGGGTCGCGCACACTTTACACGGCGCGTCGCGCACTTCTATTTGGGTCGCGCACACTTTCCACGGCGCGTGGCGCACTTCCAGTTGGGTCCCGCACACTTTACACGGCGCGTGGCGCACTTCCAGTTGGGTCCTGCACACTTTCCACGGCGCGTGGTGCACTTCCAGTTGGGTCCCGCACACTTTCCACGGCGCGTGGCGCACTTCCATTGGGTCGCGCACACTTTGTCACGGCGCGTCGCGCGCTTCCAGTTGGGTCGCTGCACACTTTCACGGCGCGTGCCGCACTTCCGATTGGGTAGCGCACACTTTCCACGGCGCGTGGCGCACTTTCAGTTGGGTGCCGCACACTTTACACGGCGCGTTGCGCACTTCCAGTTGGGTCCTGCACACTTTCCACGGCGCGTGGCGCACTTCCAGTTGGGTCCCGCACACCACACGGCGCGTCGCGCACTTCCAGTTGGGTCGCGCACACTTTCCACGGCGCGTGGCGCACTTCCAGTTGGGTCGCGCACACTTTCCACGGCGCGTGGCGCACTTCCAGTTGGGTGCCGCACACTTTACACGGCGCGTTGCGCACTTCCAGTTGGGTCCTGCACTTTTTCCACGGCGCGTGGCGCACTTCCAGTTGGGTCGCGCACACTTTACATCGGCGCGTCGCGCACTTCCATTTGGTCGCGCACACTTTCCACGGCGCGTGGCGCACTCCAGTTGGGTCCTGCACACTTTCCACGGCGCGTGGTGCACTTCCAGTTGGGTCCCGCACACCTTTACACGGCGCGTCGCGCACTTCCATTTGGGTCGCGCACACTTTACACGGCGCGTCGCGCCCAGTTGGGTCGCGCACACTTTCCACGGCGCGTGGCGCCCAGTTGGGTCGCGCACACTTTCCACGGCGCGTGCTTCCAGTTGCGCACACTTTACACGGCGCGTTGCGCACTTCCAGTTGAGTCCTGCACACTTTCCACGGCGCGTGGCAGCACTTCCAGTTGGGTCGCGCACACTTTACACGGCGCGTGGCGCACTTCCAGTTGGGTGGCGCACAATTTCCACAGCGCGTGGCGCACTTCCAGTTGGGTGCCGCACACTTTACACGGCGCGTTGCGCACTTCCAGATGGGTCCTGCACACTTTCCACGGCGCGTGGTGCACTTCCAGTTGGGTCCCGCACACTTTACATGGCGCGTCGCGCACTTCTATTTGGGTCGCGCACACTTTCCACGGCGCGTGGCGCACTTCCAGTTGGGTCCCGCACACTTTACACGGCGCGTTGCGCACTTCCAGATGGGTCCTGCACACTTTCCACGGCGCGTGGTGCACTTCCAGTTGGGTCGCGCACACCTTACACGTCGCGTCGCGCACTTCTATTTGGGTCGCGCACACTTTCCACGGCGCGTGGCGCACTTCCAGTTGGGTCCCGCACACTTTACACGGCGCGTGGCGCACTTCCAGTTGGGTCCTGCACACTTTCCACGGCGCGTGGTGCACTTCCAGTTGGGTCCCGCACACTTTACATGGCGCGTCGCGCACTTCCATTTGGGTCGCGTACACTTTCCACGGCGCGTGGTGCACTACCAGTTGGGTCCCGCACACTTTACACGGCGCATGGCGCACTTCCAGTTGGGTCCTGCACACTTTCCACGGCGCGTGGTGCACTTCCAGTTGGGTCCCGCACACTTTACACGGCGCGTGGCGCACTTCCAGTTGGGTCCTGCACACTTTCCACGGCGCGTGGCGCACTTCCAGTTGGGTCCCGCACACTTTACACGGCGCGTGGCGCACTTCCAGTTGGGTCCTGCACACTTTCCACGGCGCGTGGTGCACCTCCAGTTGGGTCCTGCACACTTTCCACGACGCGTGGTGCACTTTCAGTTGGGTCGCGCACACTTTACACGGCGCGTGGCGCACTTCCAGTGGGGACCCGCACACTTTGCACGGCGCGTGGCGCACTTCCAGTTGAGTGGCGCACAAATTCCACAGCGCGTGGCGCACTTCCAGTTGGCTGCCGCACACTTTACACGGCGCGTTGCGCACTTCCAGTTGGGTCCCGCACACTTTCCACAGCGTGTGGTGCACTTCCAGTTGGGTCCCGCACACTTTACACGGCGCGAGATGAACTTCCAGTTGGATCCCGCACACTTTACACGGCGCGTTGCGCACTTCCATTTGGGTCGCGCACACTTTCCACGGCGCGTGGCGCACTTCCAGTTGGGTCCCGTACACTTTCCACAGCGCGTGGCGCACTTCCAGTTGGGTCCCGCACACTTTACACGGCGCGTGGCGCACTTCCAGTTGGGTCCTGCACACTTTCCACGGCGCGTGGTGCACTTCCAGTTGAGTCCTGCACACTTTACACGGCGCGTTGCGCACTTCCATTTGGGTCGCGCACACTTTCCACGGCGCGTGGCGCACTTCCAGTTGGGTCCCGTACACTTTCCACAGCGCGTGGCGCACTTCCAGTTGGGTCCCGCACACTTTACACGGCGCGTGGCGCACTTCCAGTTGGGTCCTGCACACTTTCCACGGCGCGTGGCGCACTTCCAGTGGGGACCCGCACACTTTACACGGCGCGTGGCGCACTTCCAGTTGAGTGGCGCACAAATTCCACAGCGCGTGGCGCACTTCCAGTTGGGTGGCGCACAAATTCCACAGCGCGTGGCGCACTTCCAGTTGGGTGCCGCACACTTTACACGGCGCGTTGCGCACTTCCAGTTGGGTCCCGCACACTTTCCACAGCGTGTGGTGCACTTCCAGTTGGGTCCCGCACACTTTACACGGCGCGAGATGAACTTCCAGTTGGATCCCGCACACTTTACACGGCGCGTTGCGCACTTCCATTTGGGTCGCGCACACTTTCCACGGCGCGTGGCGCACTTCCAGTTGGGTCCCGTACACTTTCCACAGCGCATGGCGCACTTCCAGTTGGGTCCCGCACACTTTACACGGCGCGTGGCGCACTTCCAGTTGGGTCCTGCACACTTTCCACGGCGCGTGGTGCACTTCCAGTTGGGTCCTGCACACTTTCCACGACGCGTGGTGCACTTTCAGTTGGGTCGCGCACACTTTGCACGGCGCGTGGCGCACTTCCAGTGGGGACCCGCACACTTTACACGGCGCGTGGCGCACTTCCAGTTGAGTGGCGCACAAATTCCACAGCGCGTGGCGCACTTCCAGTTGGGTGGCGCACAATTTCCACAGCGCGTGGCGCACTTCCAGTTGGGTGCCGCACACTTTACACGGCGCGTTGCGCACTTCCAGATGGGTCCTGCACACTTTCCACGGCGCGTGGTGCACTTCCAGTTGGGTCGCGCACACCTTACACGGCGCGTGGTGCACCTCCAGTTGGGTCCTGCACACTTTCCACGACGCGTGGTGCACTTTCAGTTGGGTCGCGCACACTTTACACGGCGCGTGGCGCACTTCCAGTGGGGACCCGCACACTTTGCACGGCGCGTGGCGCACTTCCAGTTGAGTGGCGCACAAATTCCACAGCGCGTGGCGCACTTCCAGTTGGGTGCCGCACACTTTACACGGCGCGTTGCGCACTTCCAGTTGGGTCCCGCAGACTGTCCACAGCGTGTGGTGCACTTCCAGTTGGGTCCCGCACACTTTACACGGCGCGAGATGAACTTCCAGTTGGATCCCGCACACTTTACACGGCGCGTTGCGCACTTCCATTGGGTCGCGCACACTTTCCACGGCGCGTGGCGCACTTCCAGTTGGGTCCCGTACACTTTCCACAGCGCGTGGCGCACTTCCAGTTGGGTCCCGCACACTTTACACGGCGCGTGGCGCACTTCCAGTTGGGTCCTGCACACTTTCCACGGCGCGTGGTGCACTTCCAGTTGAGTCCTGCACACTTTACACGGCGCGTTGCGCACTTCCATTTGGGTCGCGCACACTTTCCACGGCGCGCGGCGCACCTCCAGATTGGTCCCGCACACTTTCCACAACGCGTGGCCCACTCCGAGTTGAGTCCCGCACACTTTCCATGGCGCGTAGCGCACTTCCAGTTCGGTCCCGCACAATTTCCACGGCGCGTGGCGCACTTCCAGTGGGGACCCGCACACTTTACACGGCGCGTGGCGCACTTCCAGTTGGAGTGGCGCACAAATTCCACAGCGCGTGGCGCACTTCCAGTTGGGTGGCGCACAAATTCCACAGCGCGTGGCGCACTTCCTGTTGGGTGCCGCACACTTTACACGGCGCGTTGCGCACTTCCAGTTGGGTCCCGCACACTTTCCACAGCGTGTGGTGCACTTCCAGTTGGGTCCCGCACACTTTACACGGCGCGAGATGAACTTCCAGTTGGATCCCGCACACTTTACACGGCGCGTTGCGCACTTCCATTTGGGTCGCGCACACTTTCCACGGCGCGTGGCGCACTTCCAGTTGGGTCCCGTACACTTTCCACAGCGCATGGCGCACTTCCAGTTGGGTCCCGCACACTTTACACGGCGCGTGGCGCACTTCCAGTTGGGTCCTGCACACTTTCCACGGCGCGTGGTGCACTTCCAGTTGGGTCCTGCACACTTTCCACGACGCGTGGTGCACTTTCAGTTGGGTCGCGCACACTTTGCACGGCGCGTGGCGCACTTCCAGTGGGGACCCGCACACTTTACACGGCGCGTGGCGCACTTCCAGTTGAGTGGCGCACAAATTCCACAGCGCGTGGCGCACTTCCAGTTGGGTGGCGCACAATTTCCACAGCGCGTGGCGCACTTCCAGTTGGGTGCCGCACACTTTACACGGCGCGGTGCGCACTTCCAGGTGGGTCTTGGACCCCTTCCACGGCGCGTGGAGCACTGACAGTCGGTCGCACACACGTTACACGGCGCGTGGCGCACTTCCAGTTGGGTCGCGCACAGTTTACACGGCGCGTGGCGCACTTCAAGTTGTCCCACACACTTTTCACGGTGCGTGGCTCACTTCCAGTTGGGTCCGCACACTTTACACGGCGCGTCGCGCACTTCCATTTGGGTCGCGTACACTTTACACGGCGCGTTGCGCACTTCCAGATGGGTCCTGCACACTTTCCACGCCGCGTGGTGCACTTCCAGTTGGGTCGCGCACACCTTACACGTCGCGTCGCGCTCTTCTATTTGGGTCGCGCACACTTCCCACGGCGCGTGGCGCACTTCCAGTTGGGTCCCGCACACTTTACACGGCGCGCGGCGCACTTCCAGTTGGGTCCTGCACACTTTCCACGCCGCGTGGTGCACCTCCAGTTGGGTCCCGCACACTTTACATGGCGCGTCGCGCACTTCCATTGGGTCGCGTACACTTTCCACGGCGCGTGGTGCACTACCAGTTGGGTCCCGCACACTTTACACGGCGCATGGCGCACTTCCAGTTGGGTCCTGCACACTTTCCACGGCGCGTGGTGCACTTCCAGTTGGGTCCCGCACACTTTACACGGCGCGTGGCGCACTTCCAGTTGGGTCCTGCACACTTTCCACGGCGCGTGGCGCACTTCCAGTTGGGTCCCGCACACTTTACACGGCGCGTGGCGCACTTCCAGTTGGGTCCTGCACACTTTCCACGGCGCGTGGTGCACTTCCAGTTGGGTCCTGCACACTTTCCACGACGCGTGGTGCACTTTCAGTTGGGTCGCGCACACTTTACACGGCGCGTGGCGCACTTCCAGTGGGGACCCGCACACTTTACACGGCGCGTTGCGCACTTCCAGTTGGGTCCCGCACACTTTCCACAGCCCGTGGTGCACTTCCAGTTGGGTCCCGCACACTTTACACGGCGCGTGGCGCACTTCCAGTTGGGTCCTGCACACTTTCCACAGCGCGTGGCGCACTTCCAGTGGGGACCCGCACACTTTACACGGCGCGTGGCGCACTTCCAGTTGAGTGGCGCACAAATTCCACAGCGCGTGGCGCACTTCCAGTTGGGTGGCGCACAAATTCCACAGCGCGTGGCGCACTTCCAGTTGGGTGCCGCACACTTTACACGGCGCGTTGCGCACTTCCAGTTGGGTCCCGCACACTTTCCACAGCGTGTGGTGCACTTCCAGTTGGGTCCCGCACACTTTACACGGCGCGAGATGAACTTCCAGTTGGATCCCGCACACTTTCCACGGCGCGTGGCGCACTTCCAGTTGGGTCCCGTACACTTTCCACAGCGCATGGCGCACTTCCAGTTGGGTCCCGCACACTTTACACGGCGCGTGGCGCACTTCCAGTTGGGTCCTGCACACTTTCCACGGCGCGTGGTGCACTTCCAGTTGGGTCCTGCACACTTTCCACGACGCGTGGTGCACTTTCAGTTGGGTCGCGCACACTTTGCACGGCGCGTGGCGCACTTCCAGTGGGGACCCGCACACTTTACACGGCGCGTGGCGCACTTCCAGTTGAGTGGCGCACAAATTCCACAGCGCGTGGCGCACTTCCAGTTGGGTGGCGCACAATTTCCACAGCGCGTGGCGCACTTCCAGTTGGGTGCCGCACACTTTACACGGCGCGTTGCGCACTTCCAGATGGGTCCTGCACACTTTCCACGGCGCGTGGTGCACTTCCAGTTGGGTCGCGCACACCTTACACGGCGCGTCGCGCACTTCTATTTGGGTCGCGCACACTTTCCACGGCGCGTGGCGCACTTCCAGTTGGGTCCCGCACACTTTACACGGCGCGTGGCGCACTTCCAGTTGGGTCCTGCACACTTTCCACGGCGCGTGGTGCACTTCCAGTTGGGTCCCGCACACTTTACACGGCGCGTCGCGCACTTCCATTTGGGTCCTGCACACTTTCCACGGCGCGTGGTGCACTTCCAGTTGGGTCGCGCACACCTTACACGTCGCGTCGCGCACTTCTATTTGGGTCGCGCACACTTTCCACGGCGCGTGGCGCACTTCCAGTTGGGTCCCGCACACTTTACACGGCGCGTGGCGCACTTCCAGTTGGGTCCTGCACACTTTCCACGGCGCGTGGTGCACTTCCAGTTGGGTCCCGCACACTTTACATGGCGCGTCGCGCACTTCCATTGGGTCGCGTACACTTTCCACGGCGCGTGGTGCACTACCAGTTGGGTCCCGCACACTTTACACGGCGCATGGCGCACTTCCAGTTGGGTCCTGCACACTTTCCACGGCGCGTGGTGCACTTCCAGTTGGGTCCCGCACACTTTACACGGCGCGTGGCGCACTTCCAGTTGGGTCCTGCACACTTTCCACGGCGCGTGGCGCACTTCCAGTTGGGTCCCGCACACTTTACACGGCGCGTGGCGCACTTCCAGTTGGGTCCTGCACACTTTCCACGGCGCGTGGTGCACTTCCAGTTGGGTCCTGCACACTTTCCACGACGCGTGGTGCACTTTCAGTTGGGTCGCGCACACTTTACACGGCGCGTGGCGCACTTCCAGTGGGGACCCGCACACTTTACACGGCGCGTTGCGCACTTCCAGTTGGGTCCCGCACACTTTCCACAGCGCGTGGTGCACTTCCAGTTGGGTCCCGCACACTTTACACGGCGCGTGGCGCACTTCCAGTTGGGTCCTGCACACTTTCCACGGCGCGTGGCGCACTTGCAGTGGGGACCCGCACACTTTACACGGCGCGTGGCGCACTTCCAGTTGAGTGGCGCACAAATTCCACAGCGCGTGGCGCACTTCCAGTTGGGTGGCGCACAAATTCCACAGCGCGTGGCGCACTTCCAGTTGGGTGCCGCACACTTTACACGGCGCGTTGCGCACTTCCAGTTGGGTCCCGCACACTTTCCACAGCGTGTGGTGCACTTCCAGTTGGGTCCCGCACACTTTACACGGCGCGAGATGAACTTCCAGTTGGATCCCGCACACTTTACACGGCGCGTTGCGCACTTCCATTTGGGTCGCGCACACTTTCCACGGCGCGTGGCGCACTTCCAGTTGGGTCCCGTACACTTTCCACAGCGCGTGGCGCACTTCCAGTTGGGTCCCGCACACTTTACACGGCGCGTGGCGCACTTCCAGTTGGGTCCTGCACACTTTCCACGGCGCGTGGTGCACTTCCAGTTGGGTCCTGCACACTTTCCACGACGCGTAGTGCACTTTCAGTTGGGTCGCGCACACTTTGCACGGCGCGTGGCGCACTTCCAGTGGGGACCCGCACACTTTACACGGCGCGTGGCGCACTTCCAGTTGAGTGGCGCACAAATTCCACAGCGCGTGGCGCACTTCCAGTTGGGTGGCGCACAATTTCCACAGCGCGTGGCGCACTTCCAGTTGGGTGCCGCACACTTTACACGGCGCGTTGCGCACTTCCAGATGGGTCCTGCACACTTTCCACGGCGCGTGGTGCACTTCCAGTTGGGTCGCGCACACCTTACACGGCGCGTCGCGCACTTCTATTTGGGTCGCGCACACTTTCCACGGCGCGTGGCGCACTTCCAGTTGGGTCCCGCACACTTTACACGGTGCGTGGCGCACTTCCAGTTGGGTCCTGCACACTTTCCACGGCGCGTGGTGCACTTCCAGTTGGGTCCCGCACACTTTACACGGCGCGTCGCGCACTTTCATTTGGGTCGCGTACACTTTACACGGCGCGTTGCGCACTTCCAGATGGGTCCTGCACACTTTCCACGGCGCGTGGTGCACTTCCAGTTGGGTCGCGCACACCTTACACGTCGCGTCGCGCACTTCTATTTGGGTCGCGCACACTTTCCACGGCGCGTGGCGCACTTCCAGTTGGGTCCTGCACACTTTCCACGGCGCGTGGTGCACTTCCAGTTGGGTCCCGCACACTTTACATGGCGCGTCGCGCACTTCCATTTGGGTCGCGTACACTTTCCACGGCGCGTGGTGCACTACCAGTTGGGTCCCGCACACTTTACACGGCGCGTGGCGCACTTCCAGTTGGGTCCTGCACACTTTCCACGGCGCGTGGTGCACTTCCAGTTGGGTCCCGCACACTTTACATGGCGCGTCGCGCACTTCCATTTGGGTCGCGTACACTTTCCACGGCGCGTGGTGCACTACCAGTTGGGTCCCGCACACTTTACACGGCGCATGGCGCACTTCCAGTTGGGTCCTGCACACTTTCCACGGCGCGTGGTGCACTTCCAGTTGGGTCCCGCACACTTTACACGGCGCGTGGCGCACTTCCAGTTGGGTCCTGCACACTTTCCACGGCGCGTGGCGCACTTCCAGTTGGGTCCCGCACACTTTACACGGCGCGTGGCGCACTTCCAGTTGGGTCCTGCACACTTTCCACGGCGCGTGGTGCACTTCCAGTTGGGTCCTGCACACTTTCCACGACGCGTGGTGCACTTTCAGTTGGGTCGCGCACACTTTACACGGCGCGTGGCGCACTTCCAGTGGGGACCCGCACACTTTACACGGCGCGTTGCGCACTTCCAGTTGGGTCCCGCACACTTTCCACAGCACGTGGTGCACTTCCAGTTGGGTCCCGCACACTTTACACGGCGCGAGATGAACTTCCAGTTGGATCCCGCACACTTTGCACGGCGCGTTGCGCACTTCCATTTGGGTCGCGCACACTTTCCACGGCGCGTGGTGCACTTCCAGTTGGGTCCCGCACACTTTACACGGCGCGTGGCGCACTTCCAGTTGAGTGGCGCACAAATTCCACAGCGCGTGGCGCACTTCCAGTTGGGTGCCGCACACTTTACACGGCGCGTTGCGCACTTCCAGTTGGGTCCCGCACACTTTCCACAGCGCGTGGTGCACTTCCAGTTGGGTCCCGCACACTTCACACGGCGCGAGATGAACTTCCAGTTGGATCCCGCACACTTTACACGGCGCGTTGCGCACTTCCATTTGGGTCGCGCACACTTTCCACGGCGCGTGGCGCACTTCCAGTTGGGTCCCGTACACTTTCCACAGCGCGTGGCGCACTTCCAGTTGGGTCCCGCACACTTTACACGGCGCGTTGCGCACTTCCAGTTGGGTCCCGCACACTTTACACGACGCGTGGTGCACTTCAAGTTGGGTCGCGCACACTTTACACGGCGCGTGGCGCACTTACAGTGCGGACCCGCACACTTTACACGGCGCGTGGCGCACTTCCAGTTGGGTGGCGCACAATTTCCACAGCGCGTGGCGCACTTCCAGTTGGGTGCCGCACACTTTACACGGCGCGTTGCGCACTTCCAGTTGGGTCCTGCACACTTTCCACGGCGCGTGGTGCACTTCCAGTTGGGTCGCGCACACTTTACACGGCGCGTCGCGCACTTCCATTTGGGTCGCGCACACTTTCCACGGCGCGTGGCGCACTTCCAGTTGGGTCCCGCACACTTTACACGGCGCGTGGCGCACTTCCAGTTGGGTCCTGCACACTTTCCACGGCGCGTGGTGCACTTCCAGTTGGGTCCCGCACACTTTACACGGCGCGTCGCGCACTTCCATTTGGGTCGCGCACACTTTCCACGGCGCGTGGTGCACTTCCAGTTGGGTCCCGCACACTTTACACGGCGCGTGGCACACTTCCAGTTGGGTCCTGCACACTTTCCACGGCGCGTGGTGCACTTCCAGTTGGGTCGCGCACACTTTACACGGCGCGTGGCGCACTTCCAGTGGGGACCCGCACACTTTACACGACGCGTCGCGCACTTCCAATTGGGTCGCGCACACTTTACAGGGCGCGTGGCGCACTCCTAACTGGATCCCACACGGTCAACGGTCAACTCTTAGCCGTTTATTATTATGTATGATATAACGCTCGCAAGGGTATAGAATCAAACCAAAAAGTTCGAGATATCGTTTTCAGATCACTACGCGGTACTCATAGCGCTAAGCAGCCGCATACTGTATTTGCATACTGTATGGCACACTGAAAATTTCACCCGAAACTTTTTTGTTCAAACCCAACCCCTAGCAATAATTATACCTCTGGATAACCCTTCTCATCTGGAAACACAGAATAATTTTTTAGCTCCGAAAAAAATATTCGAAGAAAGTTATTTATTTGATAAGCACGGACGCGAAAACGCGTTCTTGTGCGCCTTCTGGCCAATTTCTCTGAGCGATACTGTACTTTACATTTACTATTCGAAGTTTCGGCTATATCTTAGTTTCAGACGGAAGGAGTGCACTCAAGATTTTTTTATGGAAATGAAGAAAAACTCTGATTTTAAATGCTTGATACCGCTATCGGTCAGCGTACTCCCCTTTTTCAAAGAAGCACTTTAGTTGACAGCATTATTATTCCGTCAGTCATTTCTTTTTTGTGTTAAAGGCAGCATACAAGCTCATTAACGTGTATGAGATAACCACGGGGATAGAATGATATGGCTCAGATTAGAACGTCTACGCATTTTGAAGTGTCAAAAACGACCCACAATGCCGCTACATGAGTTAGAAGTTGGCACCGCCCTGTATTTTCATGCTCCCTGTATTTGCGTCCTCCTTCAAAACAGAGGTGTGGGCCAATCCCACCGTCGGCTACGTTTGTGGGTGGTACAGTAAGTTAAACAGGTAAACCACAACCACAATAGCCCAGCACCCCTGTTTTGAAAGAGGACGCAAATACAGGGGTCAGAGAAATACAGGGCGGGGCCAATTTCTCACTCGTGTAGCGGCATCGTGGGTCGTTTTTGACGCTCCGAAATGCGTAGGCGGTGTATTCTGGCTCATACGATTTTATTCCCGTACTTACCTCGATCACGTTTACGACAGTGTATGCTGCCTTTAAACCTTAGGCACGCCCCACCCTCGCCCCCCGTCTAGGCTAGTACCAATGTTTTGACTTTTCCGCATTTTAAAGAAATTATTATTCCAGAAGCAATAACCTTCAAAAATAAGGATTTTAGTTGACTTCTGTTTGCAAAGATCATCTAACAGCAATTATAGCTGTTAAAAATACCGCGGTTTCAGGACCCGAGAAATTCTTCGTTCGAAAAAGTTACAAACATCGGACTTTGTTGCCATATTTGCCGAAAGCTTCCCGTTTTGCAAAACTTAGTGCGATTATTGTAGGTTTGACCCTATGTCTGGCATGTGGGAATGCTAACCATAGTCACTAGTCTCCCAGTCCCAGACTCACTTGAACTCATGTAGTCGCGGGCGTCGGTGGCAGGTTGAAACGCCCCTTTCCCAGTACGAAACTAGTCGGAGGGAGGGGGGGGCACTCAGGATTCGATTAAAGAATCGTTGACAGCTCCTTCAAAAATCGAAGTATCTCCATGGAGTTCCATGAAAACAATGACTGATAAAGCGGAGCCTGATATCGGGGCAACATTTCATTTCCATGATGGAATCATTTCATTTTCTCGAGTGCCCCCCCCAACTAGTTTCATGCCCTTTTCGCAATCACATTGATCCGATCTGGCTGATCAGCGGAGGTTTCGGCATGACCCATAACTGCAGTAGTTTTCGTGTCAATGTCTCATACCTGGCGGAGTTTTAGGGCAACATGCTGCGGTGTCCGCATTGTTTTTCTTTAACACTCTCGAGTAGAGCGCGGAAATAGCAGCCCACCAGGTGCCGAATTCATCAACGCGTGGGTAAGGGTAGCGGTAAAGGCGTCGGCACGTTTGATGATTACCCGCAAGGGCAAACCACCTCGTAGCCGAGCACTGTCTCACTTGCCCCTACCTCTTAGGTGGGTTAGAAGTGGGCATGACTGGTTAGCGATCTCCCGCTTGTACAGGGTAATCATCAAAAGTGCCGACGCCTTTACCGCTACCCTGACCCCGCGCGTTGATGAAATCGGCCCCAGGGGTGTGCATTTTTCGTTTACCGATTTACCGATTTTCCGGATTCACCGGTGTTTTTCGGTAAATTTCGATTTACCGCTTTACCGATATTTTCTCGAAATTTATCGAATTTTTACCGAAAACAAAATTTGGGTGTTTTTCGCCCAATCAGCCCACTTCTTACTCGTATTTCACGGGTTGGCCACTGTTATGGCATGCCTTTTGCGCGATATCCTTCTTCATCCTTCTTTTTGTTACTCTTTTGTAACCCTCTGGCTCACTTTTTCAATGTTCAAACGATTTCTTAACAGTAGTGTCTCGTACTTCTTCTTATCGAGATACTACCACGAGAAATAAATATTTTATTCAGAAAAGTCAATAGGTTTGCAACGGAGCAGCGTTCTGAAGCAGATATTTCAGGAAGTGGAAAAATTCTTTTCGGAGCCCCCGGACAACACTGAATCCACTGCAGTTCTGGAACATCACTGTAAAATCATTCTACCCGCACCATTCCTCAGTGACCAATAAGTACTTTAGCGCGCCCCCTAGCACAGTTGAGGCGGAAAGGATGTTATCCTCAGCTGGCCTGATTTTGAGTGATTACAGAAAGGTCTTGACGACAGAAAATTTCGAAATGTTACTTTTTCTAAAAATCAACGTCCCGCTGATCGGGTTCAGCCAATGAGCTCAGTTTAATGAGTGTAACTCATTCATTATTTGCACTATCCTCATGCACTATGGAAAATGATTCATAAATAAGATTGGCCATTTGTGCTATCGTATGAGATATGTACCGAAATCGAAGTCAGAATTTTTCACCAAATTTTCCGTATTTACCGAATTGAAATTTCGGAAAAAACATTCGATAAAAAATTTACCGAAAGGAATTTTCCGCACACCCCTGCAGCCCACAATGTGGAGTTCACGTAATAAATTTAGTCTGATGAATGGACGGGGCTGCGACGGTAGATCGCCGCTCGCGAATCGAACCGCCGTTAGCCAGTGATGGCGCTAACAACACACGACCAGCCGCCTGGTCTATACGTCGGTCTAAATCGACAATGAGCCTCGCGGAGTGTCAGTTTCAATTTCATTCTCCATGCGACTCTTTTAATAACCTCTTACAATCGTATAGGGCTAGCAAGGAATTTACTATTAGTCAGCCTGGCTATTGCGGGTGAAATGTACTTCTCTAGAACCGTTTTTGCCGTAGAATCCGATCATGATCTTTGCATCTGATTAAACTCACTCTGAAAAAAGTTATAGGCGTTTTTCGCCAGATTTTGGAACCTATTTTACCTCCCAAAACGGGTATTAGTTTTTGAAAAATCTGAGAACGGACCTCATATTCGTGTTCATTGCCCAAAACTACCCCCTTGGGCAAAGTTTGGGTGAAGGCACATTTCCCAAGCTTTGCTCAGACTGGCAACATTTCGGATTTTCGTTTGGGCGTTTCTTTATACCAATTTCAAAGCGTTTTGAAAAAATGTTTCAGATTTTACTTAAAATCTTCCTAGGTGGGTTATTTGGGGCGCTGATCTTGAAACTGTAGCTTATTTGTCGATTTTCCCAAGTTTTCGACTTGATTCGTTCAAACCCTCCCGTCGGGGAAATTTTGATGGCAAATTGATTTTGACTTGACTTTTGACTATATCCGGTTACTTCAATAGATATTGCTCAAATTGTTTCTCTGAGGGTCATTTGGAGTGTTGAGCACGAATCTGAGGTCCGTTCATTGATTTTCGGCCGATTACGGTAGATTACGGTGGGTATACGGTAGCTCGGTCAAAGTCTCAGATTTGACTCAAAACTTGTATGCGGGGGTTATTCGTGGTGGTGAACACGAATTTGATGTCCATTTGTCGATTTTCGAAACGCTAAGGTAGGTTTAGCCCCCTAAATGACATGGCACCTACCGTACCTTACAGTAAACTTCAAAATTTCGAAAAACAGATTTCAGATTCGTGTTCAGCACCCTAGAGATTACCCCTACAAACATATTTTGAGCCTAATGCGAATTTTTTTTAAACACCCCAAAAATTTCATGGGGGATACATACCCTTACCTTGCCGAAAAGCCTTGAAGAACGCGTGTAACTTTTTTCGCAGTGGATTTAGGCAGCTTCGAAGATCATAATCGGATTCTACTCTAGAAACGATTCTAGAAAAGTACATTTCATCAGGAATGGCCAGGCTGACGGAAAGTAGTTCCCTTGTAAGACGCGAAACGAAATCTGTTTAATTCTTTCTTTATGAACACCATATACGCTGCACTGAAATGTGAGGTGTTTGTGACTGTCACGGTTGGCATTGCTCGGGATCCGTTTAAAACGTCAATCCTGCTGTCTCTCAACCTGCCACCAACGCACGCGACAGCAGGATTGGTAAGTGGTGGCCGGTGGGACGTTATTGGGCGGAGCTTTCATCATATCGATTTTCTGTCGATATGGATGGTAAACATTGCGTCTCATCGCGGGGGCACTCTACCTGTCTAACCCCTTTCTACCGGTCACCAACGCCCGCGAGTGTGTGAGACATTGTTGTGGCTACCAAGCAGGAATGAGCGGAACAAAAATGTGAAAGTTCGGAAATCGGTTTTCGGGTTTCGGAACGCGAAACGCGGAACTCCGCTCATCCCTGCTACCAAGTATTTACAAGCCTACTACCTTTTATTGCTTAGCTGTTTTTCTGCCTTCGAGGTTTGCATGGTGGACAGATTTCTTGGTTCGGTCTGGGCGTTTCGACGGGGATCGTGGTCTTCAGAGACCTGGACAGCAGTACAAGGTTGTAATGTGCTCTTAGACCACTAAGTACTTCCACAGCTCTAGCGTTTCCGACAGCCCCTCAAGTAAGGAACACCAAAGCTCAATCAAACAGATCCAACAACTCACACATCTATCCACCAATCAAGCAGCGCTACGTATGATGTTAACGAGAGCTCAGTAACGTATGGATGGTACCGTGCGTTGTGCCAAGTGATAGTAGATGGTAGGTACGCGCGCGCCACTAACTGGCCAAATCGCTCCAGCCGCGAAGCGGCTGGAGAGGTCTGGTTGTGCCCGGGACTTGTGATCACTTGAAATTCTGTAAAGTAGTTAATAAAACCTGTTAAAAAAATTCCTCAGAGATTTCCATCGGGATATAGGTGAGAGGGTCCAGGAGACACGTGCTGACAAAATTTGAGCCAAAACGGTTCAAAACTAACAGAGTTAGATCGGCGAATCCTTAGCAAAAATTCTTGTTGTGCGTGTAACTCGTTGCTGCTTCGTGCTTCGCGCTTCGCTCCTCCTCATGCGTTACGCACCCATAGTAGCGGCCACTGCCAATGGTCGCAGGCGATCAGTTGGGCAGGCAGGTAAGTTGGTATGTGGACAGATAAGCAGGCTGGTGAGTAGGTAGACAAAGAGTACTTACTGTTTAACATTAACTACCTCACCTTTTACTACTTATCATATCAAGTGATTTTATCAGTTGGTAGACCAAATCGCTAAAACACGTTGTAAGCTGTACTTTTTCGTAGGGAAGGGACAGGGGAAGTGACTTACAAGTTTGTTACTTACTGTTTCACATTGATTTCTTTACTTTACTTCTTACTGCTTATCATATCGTGTGATACTATCAGTTGGTAGATCAAATCGCTAAAACACGTCGTAGGCTGTACTTTTCGATGGGAAGGGACAGGGGAAGTGACTAACAAGTGTGTTGCTTACTGTTTCACATTGATTTCTTTACTTTACTTCTTACTGCTTATCATATCATGTGACACTATCAGTTGGTAGATCAAATCGCTAAAACACGTCGTAGGCTGTACTTTTCGATGGGAAGGGACAGGGGAAGTGACTAACAAGTTTGTTACTCACTGTTCCACATTAACTGCTTTACTTCTTACTGCTTATCATATCATGTGATATTATCAGTTGGTAGATCAAATCGCTAAAACACGTCGTAGGCTGTGCTTTTCGATGGGAAGGGACAGGGGAAGTGACTAACAAGTTTGTTACTTACTGTTTCACATAAACTACTTTACTTCGTACTGCTTATCATATCATGTGATATTATCAGTTGGTAGATCAAATCGCTAAAACACGTCGTAGGATGTACTTTTCGATGGGAAGGGACAGGGGTAGTGACTAACAAGTTTATCACTTACTGTTTCACATAAACTACTTTACTTCTTACTGCTTATCATATCATGTGATATTATCAGTTGGTAGATCAAATCGCTAAAACACGTTGTAGGTCGTACTTTTTCATAGGGAAGGGACAGGGGAAGTGACTAACAAGCTTGTTACTTACTGTTTCACATTAACTACTTAATTTCTTACTGCTTATCATATCATGTGATATTATCAGTTAGTAGATCAAATCGCTGAAGCACGTCGTAGGATGTACTTTTCGATGGGAAGGGACAGGGGAAGTGACTAACAGGTTTGTTACTTACTGTTTCACATTAACTACTTAATTTCTTACTGCTTATCATATCATGTGATATTATCAGTTGGTAGATCAAATCGCTGGGGGTGTGTATACAAGTCTGTTGGTACCTGCTCGTTGGTGCCCCTGCTTCTACTGAACCCAGCAGACGTTTGAGTGTACACAGGGAACGTTCGAGCGATATTGCGTGCACAACTATATCGCGAAAGTATCCCGCACATTGCATAAAGGTGTCGCCGTCCGGCACACTAAGGCCTCTGGTCCATAACACCTTAGGATCCGTACCTAGGGAGTCATGGAGTCTTTGGCCACAAGCCACAATTTCGCCACCCTGAACTGTCGATCGCTGTTGAGTGATATCCAAAAAACTGCGCTATCCAGACTTCTGAGCTATTTCCATGCACCGTTTGCTGCTTTGCAGGAAACCCGCCTCAAGGATAGACCCGTCATCAGCGTCGGAGAGTACACCATCTACTGCGGTAACGCTGACGATAGGAGAGTGGGAGGCTGTGCAATAGCTGTAAGGAAGGATTTCAATGGTATGGTCAAGGAGTTCGGCTCAACGTCGTGTCGGAATGCATTCGTACGACTGCGGGATCACAGAGGATTCAATCTGTGGATAGTGAGTGCTCATGCGCCCACTGAAACCGCCGAAGACAATTCGAAGGATGCGTTTTATGAGGAACTCAATACGTTGCTGGCCAGGATACCTTGTCAACATGCTGTTGTCGTGGGGATTGACGCAAATGCGAAGATGGGACTCGATCAGGAATCCGAAGTACTCGGTAAATGGTTCTACCCAGTGGAGCAAACATCGGACAATGGCTACCGCCTTGTCGACTTTTGTGAACGCAGTGGTCTGATTATTGCATCGACATTCAAGAGGAATCATCGCCGCCAGCAGCTTACGTGGCAGGGACCAACCCGGCTATCTCCAGAAGAGCAGCGGAAGCGGAAGATGACAACTTTGAAACTACAGCTTGACTATGTCCTGACGAGGAATATTCCAGTATCGGACATTCGAAGATCTAGAGCTGTGTGGGATGTCGCATTCGATTCGGATCACCGTCCTGTTCTGTTGAACTTCACTGCGAGGATTCATAAGAGGAAGCGAGGGGCTCAGCCTCTCAGAGGATTGACATGACAAGTCTCAGAGATGAAGAGTGCAGAAGGAATTTCCGACAACGCGTTTCTATTCACATCGGAGTACGGACTAAGAAGAAACTTTGCGACGCGGATTCTTTTGTCAAATGCATCCAGGACGCTTCGAAAGAGGCACTCCCGGTTGTACAGCCTAAGAAGAAGTTCGCCTACGTCTCAGAAGAAACAACATCTACCTACAACAGAGTATGTGCTCTCCGAACTGCAGGAAACTTCGTGGAGGAGAAGCATCTGAGGAGGAAGTTGCGTCGGCAGCTTCAAAGTGACCGCGAACGAGAGTGAACGTTTAGAGCTAAGGAGTTCGAGAAGGCTTGGGAGGAGAAGAATCCGAGGAAAGCCTACACGTTGCTGCGAAAGTATAGCGGGAAGATGAAGAGATGTTCTCCTGTCTTGAACACTACCAATGGAGTTGCAGTTGGTGATGCGACGCTGCCAATATGGAAGGATTACTTCAGTTCACTACTGAATCGTCCAGCGCCATCAGTACCTGAGCTCCCGCATGTTCAGAGAGCACATTACGATGTCAGTGAGGAACCACCGACTGAGTCTGAAGTTTTGGATTGTGTCCGGAAAATGAAGAATGGAAAGGCAGGTGGAGATGACAACATCACTGCTGAAATGCTGAAAGCTCTTCCTCCGTCTGGAATTCGTGAAATGACCAACACCATCCGTGCCATATGGATGAGCGAAAGGATACCTGATTCGTGGAGACATGCGATCATCGTACCTCTTCACAAGAAGCTATCCGTCACGGATCCTAAGAACTACAGAGGAATCTCTACTTCGTGTCATGTACAAGGTTTTAGAACGTATCATTCTCGAGCAACTTATCAAACATCGTGAAGGAACGACCAGAGATGAGCAAGCCGGTTTTCGACCTGGAAGATCGACCATCGACCAAGTGTTCGTCGTGAGAAGAGTAATTGAATCGTGGCAGCGGTTTTCGAAGCCATTACAGCTTGCTTTTTTGGACTTTGAAGCCGCGTTCGACTCTCCTCATCGTGATCGATTGCTCAATGCTCTGCGAGCAGATGGAGTCCCGGAAAAGTATGTTCGGTTAATCGAGGACATGAACAAAGGAACAACAGCAGCAGTTCGTACACCTGTCGGATTTACGTCAGCTTTCGAGGTGAAAACAGGAGTAAGGCAAGGAGCCGTTGCAGGACCTTTTCTTTTCAACTTCGCCGTTGATGACATCATGCGTAGAAATGCAGAACAGTTTCCTGCGGATGTGATCCTAACACCATCAGGACGCTCCCTTGTCGACCTGGAGTACGCCGACGACATTGTGTTATTCGCTGAAAACAACGCAAAACTGCAAAGGATTGTGAACCTCGTTTCGAAGTATGCCGCAGCCTATGGACTTCGTCTTCGTCCCGACAAATGCAAGCAGATGTGGGTCTCTCAGAGGCCTTCAACTGGAGTTTGTGTGGACGGACAACGTCTCGAACTGGTGGACGATTTCTGTTATTTGGGCTGTTTGCTGAAGAACGATGGTAGTTATGCAGCGGATATTCGACAACGATGTGCGAAAGCTACGTCTGCATTCAATTCTCTAACCAAGTGTTTGTGGTCTACCACCATCGCGAAGGAAGTCAAGTTGCGCGTCTACCTATCCGCTATTCGCCCTATCATGATGTACGGATCGGAGACGTGGGCAGCACCGAAAACGCAGATGGAAAGGTTGGATTGCACGGAGAGGAAGCTTTTAGGCGTTTGCTTGGATCTGTCTGGCCGCGTGTATGCCATAACGAAGACCTTTACAAGGAAATCGACGCAGTACATCAACGCTTGACACGAGAGAGGTGCCAGCATCTCCTAACGCCATCTCAAGCAGCAATGGAAAGTCGACTTCGACTGCTCGGGCATATACTAAGAAGAACGCCGGATCGTCTCGTACAACACGCTTTAAAAATGCTTCCAAATCCTGTCTGGAAACGGCCACCTGGGCGTAGGCGAAAGTTCTGGACGGATGTGGTTAAAGAGGATTTAAAGTCACTCGGCATCGAAAGACAGTTCAGGCGCGATGTTTCGTTTCGCAGGAAATGAAATAGTGACAGCTGGATGGAATGTGTTCAAATTGTGGCTGAAGACCGTGAAAAATGGACACGGCTGACTACTAGGACGGCACACCTCGGTGAAGATGCGGAATGACCGCGTCAGGCGAAAGCCAACCGATTAAGTCAAGTAAGTCAAAGATCAAATCGCTAAAACACGTCGTAGGATGTACTTTTCGATGGGAAGGGACAGGGGAAGTGACTAACAAGTTTGTTACTTACTGTTTCACATTAACTACTTTACTTCTTACTGCTTATCATATCATGTGATATTATCAGTTGGTAGATCAAATCGCTAAAACACGTTGTAGGCCGTACTTTTCGATGGGAAGGGACAGGGGAAGTGACTAACAAGTTTGTTACTTACTGTTTCACATAAACTACTTTACTTCGTACTGCTTATCATATCATGTGATATTATCAGTTGGTAGATCAAATCGCTAAAACACGTCGTAGGATGTACTTTTCGATGGGAAGGGACAGCGGTAGTGACTAACAAGTTTATTACTTACTGTTTCACATAAACTACTTTACTTCTTACTGCTTATCATATCATGTGATATTATCAGTTGGTAGATCAAATCGCTAAAACACGTTGTAGGTCGTACTTTTTCATAGGGAAGGGACAGGGGAAGTGACTAACAAGCTTGTTACTTACTGTTTCACAATAACTACTTAATTTCTTACTGCTTATCATATCATGTGATATTATCAGTTGGTAGATCAAATCGCTGAAGCACGTCGTAGGATGTACTTTTCGATGGGAAGGGACAGGGGAAGTGACTAACAAGTTTGTTACTTACTGTTTCACATTAACTACTTAATTTCTTACTGCTTATCATATCATGTGATATTATCAGTTGGTAGATCAAATCGCTAAAACACGTCGTAGGATGTACTTTTCGATGGGAAGGGACAGGGGAAGTGACCAACAAGTTTGTTACTTACTGTTTCACATTAACTACTTTACTTCTTACTGCTTATCATATCATGTGATATTATCAGTTGGTAGATCAAATCGCTAAAACACGTTGTAGGCCGTACTTTTTCATAGGGAAGGGACAGGGGAAGTGACTAACAAGTTTTTTACTTTCTGAGGACATCATCAAAGTGCATGGGGCATGTGATGACGTCATCAGGACGTCGTACCAATTACATGGGGCTTCCGACAACGTTATCAGGACGTCGTGCCCAGGTTTGCCAAGTGCATAGGGCATCTGATGACGTCATCAGGACGTCGTACCAATTACATGGGGCTTCCGACAACGTTATCAGGACGTCGTGCCCAGGTTTGCCAAGTGCATAGGGCATCTGCTGACGTCATCAGGACATCGTGCCAAGTGCAAAGAGCATCTGCTGACGTCATCAGGACGTCGTGCCAAGTGCATAGGGCATCTGCTGACGTCATCAGGACGTCGTGCCCAGGTCGTGCCAAGTACATAGGGCATCTGCTGACGTAATCACGACGTCGCACCAAGGTCGTGCCAAGTGCATAGGGCATGTGATGACGTCATAAGGATGTCTTGTAAAGTAGACAGGGCATCTGATGATGTCATCAGGATCTCATGTAAAATACATAGAGCATCTTATGACGTCATCAGGACGTCGTGCCAAGTACACAGGGCATCTGATGACGTCATAAGGATGTCGTGTAAAGTACACAGGGCCTCTGATGACGTCATCAGGATGTCGTGTAAAGTAGACAGGGCATCTGATGATGTCATCAGGATGACATGTAAAATACATAGAGCATCTTATGACGTCATCAAGACGTCGTAAAGTGAGTCGCGCGTCACTTGTAACGTGCGGAACTAGTCGATTACTTACTGGTTATCATAGCAATCCATCCTATTGGAAAAATATTGAAGATTTTTCAGGGATATTACTTCGTAATATCAAGAAAAAGTTAACAATTCTATCAAAAAGGGGTCTTCCAAGCAAAAGAGGTTTGGTTGGCGTCAGAAACGTTCCAACAAAAAGGGAACAATAGGCAAGAGGTTGAGGAGAGTCTACAAAAATTGAACAATATTCTCTGAGACTGATTTTCTTGGCCGATACTTCTTAACAGCGGAAACAAACCGTTGCGGTGTTTCACACGGAAGCACTATGTGGTTCCAAATAGACTCCGTTTATGCGAATAACGATAAAAATGTAAATTTATTTGCACCTAATAGTTATGATTAGAAAAGAAAATGATTTCAACTTTACCTACACAGACGGCTAGCTCCAGCTAATACGAGAAGCGAACCAAAAGTGCAGCATCAAATAAAAGTATTTTCCTATAATCTCGTCAACGAGTAGAAGTTCATTTTTGGAAATCATTGAACTCTTCCTCGTGAAATGCCACAACGGTTTGTTTTCGCTGTTAAGAAGTATCGGCCAAGAAAATCAGCCTGAGCAAATATTGTTCACTTTTTGTAGACTCTCATCATCCAACTTGCCTATTGTTCCCTTTTTGTTGGAACGTTTCTGACGCCAACCAAACTTTTTTCGCTTGGAAGACCCCTTTTTGAGAGATTTAGAGGTCGCAATGCGGAATGAACGACAAGAAGTCGTTTGTTTAATGCGGAATCTCGAAATGGCTCTTCGTTTTTGGGTTCCTGGCGTATATCCATAAAGCCTCCAACGCCTTTCGCGCTGAAATATCCGTCTCAACTGCCAAAATGCTTACTGGTCTCTCGTCAACAACAGACGTAGCGCTGCTTCATTGGTGGATAGATGTGGGAGTTGCTGGATCTGTTCGACTGAGCTTTCGCGTCCCATATTTGGGGGGCTGTTGGAAAAGCTAGAGCTGTGGAAGTACGTGGTGGTCTAAAGAGTACATTACGACCTTAAACTGCTTTCCAGGTCTTTAAAGACGACGATCCCCGTCGAAACGCTCAGACCGAACCAATAAATCTGTCCACCATACAAAACTCGAAGGCAGAAAAACGGCTAAACACTATAAGGCCATGCCGAGGTTCCAAGAAAAGAGAAGTTGGAGATTACTATTACCTTTCTTGTAGAAACAATAATAAGGGAGCAAATGCACACGTGCAACTCACATCACCGACTGGTTTCGCCACCAAGTTCTCGTTGTTATTGTTGTTATTCTCCTCTTTATTTGGCGGTGCATCTCCCTTTTCCTTATCTGGTTTAGTTGGTGTTCCTGTCTGCGATTGTGGCGTACCTTTCGACCTGCGTCCTCCACCTCCACCACCGCTCACTGTCGACCTTTTTTTAGATACGCACATTTTCTGCCTCACGTCTGAAATTTGTGCGCTCTGACGTGGACGTAACTTCCCAACGGTGCTCGGCCTGTGATGCAACTATCAGTTTTTCTGCCAATGCTTTCTTAAAACAGCAAAATTTTCTGGTTTCATAACGCTCACGAAGCACTCGTATTTTTATATGCAAAGTATGCTATTCATATAGTACAATACCGGCCACAACTTCTGTCCCAAAGGGCGTTGGCCGTTTTCGTTCAGAGTGGACTTTTTGAGAACCTGAAAAAAACCATTCGATTCCTTTCGATGAGAAGATTCCGGTTATATGTTCAAACGCGAGAAAAACTTAATCCTTCACCTAGTTATGGCCCATTTTCCCTAAAAGGAGGCTAAATCTTTGTGAATGGTTACTTTTCGAATGTGAGAACACTAAACGCTTCCTCTCGTCGTCCTGATTCCAAAAATCTTTTCAAGTCTAGAAAAATGTTACTTTTTGACATAGTTATGGCATATTTCGCCCACCCAAAGAGTAGGAATGCTCTATCAACGGCGAAACTTGAACCCATCACCAGTATATTTGTGTCGTAATTCTGACTTCAAAGCTGTCTCTGTACCTGGAAAAGTGTGGGATTTGACTTTTAATCTTTCTTAGTTCTATATGAATTCGGTTTTGGCGATGGTCTCCCTTCAATTTCTCGGTTCTCCGCGCTCTCCACGCTATTGCTCTCCTCTCTCTGACGCACTCCTTGCTGCCTGTACTGCCTCGCCCGAAGACAGTCCCCCAAACCGAATAGAATTCGAGGAGCGGAGACGGATTGGAGAGTCAGCGTTATGAAAGCCCGGTACCTGAAAGATCAAAGGTCGAAATGGGAGAGGAGTAAACATCATGGATGTTCTCTGAGATTATATAGCGAGAAGGAACGTTGGTCGACTCAGAAAAGAAAGCATCAAGAGAAAATCGGGACAGGAGTTAGCGTTATGGGTGGTTTGTCCCTGGTTTACTAAATCCTATTCTAACACTACGCCATCGGTGAATGATTCTGCGGATGCAGACCACCCAGTCAGCACGCGCGGTCGCGGCGCGCACAGCATTTATTCGTTTCCCTGCGAAGAGTGTGACTCATCATTGAGCAATCTTCCGGGAATGCATACAAGGAAGGTATCGAATCCTCGTTTTATGAAAAAAATGCATTTTCACCTAGTTGAGAAAAATTGTCTCTTGATGCTGATTCAAAACGGACCACCTGTTCAGATAACTGCTTTCTTTTCTGGGTCGACCAACGTTCCGTCTCGCTATACCTCAGAGAACAACCATGATGTTTACTCCTCTCCCATTTGGACCTTTGGTCTCTCAGATACAGGGCTTTCATACCGCTGACTCTCCAGTCCGTCTCCGCTCTTCGAATTCTATTCAGTCTGGGGGACTGTCTTCGAGAGAGGCAGTACAGACAGCGAAGAATGCATCAGAGAGGAGAGCAATAGTGTGGAGAGCGCGGAGAACCGAGAAATTGGAGGGAGACCATCGCCAAAACAGAGTTCATATAAACTAAGAAAGATTAAGAGTCAAATCTCACACTTTTCCAGGTACAGAGACAGCTTTGAAGTCAGAATTACGACACAAATATACTGGTGATGCTCAGGTCTCAGGAACTATGTCAAGAAGTAATATTTCTCTAATCTTGAAAAGATTTTTGGAATCAGGACGACGAGAGTAAGCGATTGGTGTTTTCAGATTCAAAAAGTAACCACTCAAAAAGGTTTTCACTCCTTTTAGGGAGAATAGGCCATAACTAGGTGAAGACTTGAGTTTTTCTCAAGTTTGAACACATAATCGGACTTTTCTCATCGAGAAAAATCGAATGGTTTTTTCAGGTTCTCAAAAAGTCCACTCCGAACGAAAACAGCGTTTTCGACGCGACGTGATTTGGGACAGAAGTTATGGCCGGTATTGTACTTTCACAGTAAAAGAGACATTCTCCTCGTAAACATATATGCGAGACCAATTGATCATGGAAAGCAGGCTCGACCGTCTGTTGTCGCCGCGCACCTTCGCCGCACCGCTCGAGGTTGCAAAGCGGCCCCGCCTGGCCACGCGGCAGCCGCCGGCGGCGGCCGCTGCCAGATTCTGCCCTGATCAGGACTAAGGCGTCGTTTATACTTCGTCGCCAAGCGGCGCGCGAAGTGCAATCGTATAATATCGATCGTACCGCGTCGCGTGATCAATATTACAGAAATGTACTGAGCCGCGCCGCTCGGCGGCGGAACTATGAACGACGCCTAATCGACCCGCCGCGCCGCCTCGCGTCGTGGCGTGGTCGATACGGCTGCACACAATGCTGCTGCGCCGTTGCGCGGCGAGACTCTATTCGGCCCCGTATACGCGCCCACACGCACGCAATAGACCAAATAGAGTTCGCATAATAATGGTAGTCTGATGAATAAACGGGGTGCGACGGTAGATCATCGCGCGCGAATCGAAACCCCATTCTCCAGTGAGGCCGTCAACCCCCCACGGCCAGCCGCCTGGTCCATGCGTCAGACTAAATCGAAAACAAAAACCATAAATTCAGCTCCGAAACACAGAGTACACTCTGAAACATCCGAGTGGGTTACCAAGCGCGAGTGTGTCCAAATGCCACTCTGTTCGGAAAAGCGAAAAGAAATCAATGTGATGTGGTTTTCAAAACTCGGGAACGTTTGGCTTCACTTTTTAACTCGGGAGCAGGGTCAAGCAACCCGTTGGAAGAAGTGCTATCATGGTTGCGACCCCCCCTCTAGCGATGCCGAAAGGAGCGACCCTCCCCCCTCCACAATGACCACACTGATTCCGCTATTTTGTCCCGCCCAGAAAAGCGAAAAAATGGTTTTTCCGGACCTTCCAGTGTCTTGGGTATTGCCCTGAGGCGTCGTAACTCAGCGGTTCGGTAAACTAGACCGACATAAGAGATGAAAAAAATTAAAGCCGCTCTTGTAGAGGGAGAAACAGAAAAATTTACCCGTTGGAATAAGTGGTGTAGAAAGGCCGTTTATTCCAAATGGCCTTTTAAGCCTTGCTTTCTGATTCTAGAAGGCGGCAGTCGGGCAGAAGGTGCGTCTCCTGAATGGTTATCAAGAACTACACTAACTGGATTCTTTTCAAAAAAAATTTCTTTTGAGATTTTTCACCTCACCATGTGCTCCGCACTTTGGCAACAGCAGAAATGGCCCAAAAATGATTTGTTCACTTCGGCCCAGTTTCGATTGGAATCAATTCGGAATCATTTTAACGGTTTTTCACTCAGTTTCATCCGGATCAGAACGGTTTTTTATCCGCTAGCGACCTTCATACTTCAAAAGCCTCAGTTTTTTCTATTGGCTTTCTTTATGAACCTTGATGAAATGAGAACATAAAATGATTCACTGCACAATCGACTGTACACAGCACTGTGAAAAATTCTTTATTCTCTACTGATGACATGGAATTACAAATTTGTTTATTGCAAAGCCAAACTGTGCTCAGCATATTGACGGAATCTTCAATTTCTAACTTGAGTGATTCATCCATAGTAGTCACCTGAAACAGTTGCTCAAACAATTTTACATGCTTCTAAACATCTGCAAATTAGTCTCGAGGTGTCCAGTTCAAAAACGTTCAAAATCTCGAAAGAGACAAAAAACAAGATAAGATAATAAGAAATGAAATGTTGGCTGCAGATCGGTGCAACCCCCCTCGGCTCGGGATAAGTTGCGACCCCCTCCCTTGGAATAATTCCAACGTTGCTTGACCCTGCTCGGGGGTCATATTTTATAAATAATAATTTGTTTTAGGTTAGGCCGTTCAAGAGAAGACCATAACTATTCGAGTGAAAAGGCAGGAGTGCAGGGGCGGCATTAGAGGCACAGGACACCCAGGAAATTAATTTTCAGATTTCATGCTTATCTTGGAGAGAGTCACACGCTGATCATAGTGGTATCTCTGAAATCGTCGAAAACCCCCTTTGAACAGAGCTATGGCTCCTCAAAGATGCCTAGATTTCGAGGGAGAAAAATTGGTGGACGAGTTGTCTCAGGCCTGTATTTCTCTTCATTCGCTATCGTTGCGTGAGAGAAAGCCAGGATGAGGAGACAGTCTGGTAATGGACTGAAGAACGACGACTTGTTGGAATTCATCCATCCATCGAGCCGCTATCGAGTCCGAAAATCTGTTAGGGGGTCGGGCCTGTGGTGGTGAGCGAAGGGGGTTGGGCCTGTGGTGGTCGCTTATATCTCGCTTATTTGGAGGAACTGAGATCTCGCATTCGGCACGTGTTATACAGGAGGGGTCTTCTACACAATTACATGAAAATCTCAAAATTCATATCTGAGGGTGTACTGTGCCTTTAAGAAACCGGGTAGCGCGCCAGAACTAGCGCGGTTGTGCTGGCTCTAGAAGAGGCCCATAGCGCGCTCCTGCTTACCTACTATCAAGAACCGGAAGGCTAGTCCGCGCCAATGCCAATGCCCTTGGTTCATTGATCAGCCTTGTGCGATAGGAAACGTTTGCTTACATTTGCACTGTGTTATTGCCAACAAAATTCTCAAGGAAGGCTGTTTTCAATTGTTCACAAATACGCGTTATACCAACCACCAATACGGCGACGAAAAAGGATAAGCACCACCTTTGCGGACTATTTCTTGCTTATAGCTTTCTTGAAATTTCTGCAAAAACATCTTTAGAGTCGTCACAAGGTAGCTGAGTTGAATACAAAACTCAGGTGTCAGGCAGGAATCGAACCCGTATTGCATCCCTTACCGGGCAAGAGTGTTACCATTACACTACCGAAACCCCGCTCTGCATCCCTCAGCTATTCACACATGAACTGTGTAGGCACAACAGCAATCACCCGTTAACGGGTATGATCTGGTAAGCACATATCGGCATTAAATCCAGTTAAGCTGAGGCCTTGGAAGGATTCGTTTTGATGTTTTTTAGAATGTTTGGATGCCTTATTTTTGGCATGATATATAATCACAAGATGTCACAAGGTAGCTGAGTTGAATACAAAACTCTTGATGCCAAAAATAAGGCATCAAAACATTCTAAAAAACATCAAAACAAATTCTTCCAAGGCCTCAGCTTAACTGGATTTAATGCCGATATCTGCTTACCAGATTATACCCGTTAACGGGTGATTGCTGTTGTGCCTACACAGTTCATGTGTTAATAGCTGAGGGATGCAGAGCGGGGTGTCGGTAGTGTAATGGTAACACTCTCGCCCGGTAAGCGATGCAACGCGGATTCGATTCCTGCCTGGTGCCTAAGTTTTGTATTCAACTCAGCTACCTTGTGACATCTTGTGATTATATATCATGCCAAAAATAAGGCATCTAAATATTCTAAGAAAAACATCTTTAGAGTGTTTTAGGAGTGTGACACTACATGAATAGTCCCTGCTCATGATTTTCTTAGTGCCTCGGGGGATTCTAAAGAGGGCGTGTTTATAGCTTGACGCATAGGTGAATCTTTTTTCCGAGGTGTTTTCGAATTTTATCAGGGAATTTTCGAGATGTTCAAAAAACTTCTGTTCAAAAATTACGTTCAAGGTTCCAATTGGAGTTATCCAAGGCGCTGATCACGAATCGGGGATCCTTCTGTTGCTAATTTGGGGGTTACAGTAGGTGGCGGTAGGCATAATGCCTAATAAGTTGGGCACCTAACTTAGTATTTCGAGCATTGACAAGTTATCTTCAAATCTGTGTTTGGCGTCCCACTTGTACAAGGAATTATTGAGCCCAATATAAGACTACGACCAAGCTTTCGTGTAGCCACCGTTTAAGCCAAGAAAAATGGATAAACGAACTGATTCGTGTTGAGTGGCTCAAATACCCCTATGGATAGGTTTGAAGCAATATTATCGTAGCATCGCTTAAAGTCGTGTTTGGCTAGCAAATTTTTCCTCACAAGGGAACTACTTTTAGTCAGCCTTGCCATTCTGGATAAAATGTGCTTCTCTAGTACAGTTCTTGATGTAGAGTCCAATTATGGTCTTCGCAGCTACCACTCTAACACTCTAAAAAAGTTATACGTGTTTTTCAAAGCCCGGCGGCAAGGTAGGGGTTTCACCGCCATGAAAAGTTTAAGGTGTTTGAAAAAAAAACTAGGATTCGGCTCAGAACTTGTATGTAAGGCCCCGGTCATAGTTGGTGCTATTTGCATCTGCATCCCCCCCCGCACCCCCCAACACCCCCCCGCACCCCCCAACACCCCCCAACACCACCCCGGTCGATACGTATGTTTAAAATGATGGAGTGAGGTTGAGAAAATCACTCGGTGCATCCAACTAGATATGACGATGATTACGTGGCCAACAGGAATGCACCTGTTCAGAGAAATAGTGAGGGAGAGTATGGTGAAGTAAAGGAGGTGGCAGTAAGGTTAGCTTTCTAGTGATACGCAATGTTTTATCTTCGACCCGCCCACCCGGTGATTTTCTCATCCACGTATTGCATGGATATCGACCGCGTCGGATACACCGAGTGATTTTCTCAACTTCCTCCATCATTTTAAACATACGTATCGACCGGTGCGGGGGTGTTGGGGGTGCGGGTGGGGGTGCGGGGGGGAGCGGGGGGGATACACCGAGTGATTTTCTCAGCTTCACCTCACCATGTTGTTCATACGTATCGACCGGGTGGGTGTTGGGGGGTGTTGGGGGTGCGGGGGGGATACACCGAGTGATTTTTGCATCCCATTTCCAATGCATTCTGTGTGTATCGACCGGGCTGGAGGCGTCGGCTCATCCAACTATGACCGGGGCCCAAGGGTAATCTTGGGTGTTGAACACGAACCTCGAGTCCGTTTGTCACGATTTAGAGGTTTACTGTAGGTTACGGTAGGTACCATGCCATTTAGGGGTAAAACCTACCTCAATTATTCGAAAGTCGACAAATGGTCATCGAATTCGTATTCAGCATCCAAAACAACCCTCGCTCAAAAATTTTGAGTAAAATCTAAAACACTGACGGAATTACCGTATACCCACAATAAACTACAGTAATCTGTCAAAAATTGATAAGCGAACCTCGGATTCAAGATCAGCGCCCCAAACAACTCACCTCGTAAGATTTCAAGTGTTCAGGGGTTCAATTTCCAGATTTCAAAAAATCTGGAAATTTTCAAAAACGCTTCAAGAGCCTTCTGATTGGTATAAATAAACGCCCAACCGCAAATGCTTACAAGTTCAAATAGGTACATATCAGTCTGTGCGAAGTCTGGAAAATGTGCCTTCACTCAAAATTTGATCAGGGGGTAGTTTGGGAGATGAACACAATCGTGAGGTCCCTTCCGGATTCTTCAAACACTAATGCTTGTTTCAGAAGGTACAATAGGTACGAAAATCTGGCGAAAAACGTTTATAACATTTTTCAGAGAGGCTTTAGGCAGCTACGAAGACTAAAATCGGATTTTACGCTGAAAACGGTAAGAAACGTATATTTCATCTAAAAGACAGGCTGACTAAAAGTACTCTTGTCAGAAAAAAAGCCCTGTACCAGCACACCGAAACAATCTCTAGAAAGCCAAATCCGAAAAACATTGTTTTGAACACCCTGAAGGTTCCCTTGTGGTTACGGATTTTTTCAAAAGCTAGGAAAAAGCCCGTTTCTGGAATCCTCCGAAGCATAAGCGAGTTTTGAGCTCGGATTTTTTATGTACTGTTGCACACCTGCAACTGTCGAAGCACTGTTTTTTTACTATCAGGAAATCTGGAGCAGGACCTACTGAGGCACACTCAAATGCCACCATCGTTTCCTTAATATTCTCACACTTCGGATTCACAAGTTACATAGACTCTGTTTCATTCCAAGTGAACTCACGTTTTCGGTTATCATAGCGCAGAGCGGTGGCTTTTTCGTCAAAACCTGCTTATCACTAGTTATATTTTACCGAGGCCCACCGCTCCGCTGCTGGTGATAGTCGAAATCAAGAGGTCACTAGGGATGTACCAGAGCTTACTGAATCGCTGTTCAAAACGAGCCAATGAAGCGGAATAATTGAAAGAAAAGCCTGAATAGGGGACATAAGAGAAGAATATTGCTCTCTTCTCACACAAACGACAGGGTATCAAGCGTTTGAAAGATTGGAAAGGATGTTTAGAATGGAAAACGACGTGAAGTCGTTCGCGCGCCACTGGTAGCGCGCTTCGTGTAGATCGCTAGCGGTAGCGCGGTTTCAGAGAGTCTGTCAAGCTTCCCGTAGCGCGCCTTGCAAGTACTTGATAGCAAACAGCGCTACGGTCTCCATGATAGCGCGTTCGGGCAATGCCAGGCGCGTTTAGGCTATCCCAAGCGCGTTTAGGCTATGCCAAGCGCGGTTGGGCTATGCCAAGCGCATTTGAGCAAAGACAAGCGCGCGCCTGCATAGTTCTTGACTGCAGATTGCGCTATGCGTCCACATAGCGCGTGAGCTAGTTTTGGCGCGCGCTACCTCGATTTTTAATGCCGCCCCTGGAATTACCTGTAGCTGTGCTCAGCCAGCCTCGGTAAGCCCGCTTCGTGTTCTGATGAAACAGATGTGGACGATTGCATGAGCAGTGGATTGCTGAACGAACTTAGAGTTAAGCTCTCAGCATAAAAAAGTTTACCGTGCTTTTGGTAGATGAGCATGTTGAGAGATTGAGAAAAAAAAAAAGAAATTTGCGACATGCACCTAACAACAGCTTGCCAACAACCTATAGGTTGCACCGCCGCACTTGAGATTTGGGGAAAAATAAGTTTGGAGGTCGGTTGGCAGTCGGAATCGGAAAGAGGCAAATAGAAAGAATTCGGGGACGACGAGATACACTATTTGAAATAGAAAGCAATCTACATAACGGTCCATTCCGAGTACTCAACCGAATTCAAACTTATCCGTACTGGACTAAAGGGTGGTTTAGGTTTGAATTCGCGGCTTACCTCTAATTAGCTACTGCATAAAATGGTAGACCTTTTATTGTTTTTAGGTTCAGAGACTCGAGATTGGAATTCTTTGTTTCGAACAGCTTGCATGGTGGTTGCCTTTCAGTTCAGCTCTTACGCGAGCTGTTCGTAGTGGAACACCTTGTCGACCTCCCAGCGGGGCTGTTGATGCTAGACTCTCTTCGCCTCCGCTATGCTCAAGAAACTTCCAGAAAAACGGAAAATCCCGCAATGAAGCAAAAACAGTTTCTTCCATTCGAATTATCTCTACGCCTAGTGTATCGCTTCTGCAACGAATGTCGCGTCGGTCGGTGCAACAAGTGCCCACGTGGACGGAGTGCTTTTCGGCTGGATGTCGAAGAGGCATTGTTTAGATGGATCCGCACAGTCACGGCTCATACAACTGGCTGGGATATTACTGTTCACGTGATATTCAGCTAATCAATGCACAAGTCCGAGAAGTGCCTTGATTATGGCGGCTCCACACGCACGCCGGCCGCATGGGCAGACAAAGCCAACGGCATCGAGACGCCGTAGTATATCTAGACCTTAGGCAATACACACTTCTGGGACAAATTGAGCAAAAGATGTCACAGGTCTGTTTTCTCTTAACGGCCTAGGTAGGTTCAAAGAGTACGAGTTGAGTCACAAGCTCTGCAAAGCGCCTAGACTCAATCAAACTTTGCAGTTAGGCTATGTCTTTGGCGAATCTCCTCCAAATGTCTTTCACCAGATCTTTCGGCTTCATGCACAGTTCACGGTTCGGAAGCCAAATCCTTCGTCTACTCAACAGCGTACACCAAATCTCCAATTGCTTCGAACTCTATATCGAAATGTGGAGAACGTTTCGGGTTCCGAAAACTTTTTGATTGTATGGTCGACAGCAATGGAAGTAGGACCTGGTGAGGTTGCGGACTCTTCTTAACATACTGTAGTCTGATAGTGTTATCACCAATTTTTTCAAAATAACTGAGAGAAATAACAGAGAGTTTTTGTTTCTACTCTCACATTTTCACCTGTTTCCATTGCTTCCACAGATGAAGTATGGTCATATCGGTAAAAACACAGACTCACCGGTCCATCACAGCTGTTAGGCTCCGTCCATACGTGGCGAGAGCGTGCGATTACGCAAAATCGGTGGTCATCGCGGGCATACGATTCGCTAGCCGCTCACAGGCGCTCCTCCTTGCGCGCTCGCTCCCGCACGCTTACACCAGCACCACGGAGCAAGCAGCAAGTTTCAAGCTTACTGTTCCTTCACTAAAGCAGGTGGTACTAAACCTGTAGCAAAACTACTGTCCTTGTTTTTCATAATCCCTCCACGAAAGTCGAAAACCATGGGAAATCATCAGCCGTTGCGCCGACTCGAGCGATTGATCACCCGATCAAACGGTTTTCAATCGAATCAACACGAGGTGGAGGGTGTTCGCCTGTGTTAATTTGCGGGCAGCGTTGAGGAGAGTTGAGAGGCGCACAAGAGCGGGAGCGCCCGCTCTCGCAACGTATGGACGCTGGCTGCCTTACGGAAAAATTTGTCATAACAAACTACCGTATGTTAGGGCGAGTCCGCAACCTCACCAGGTCCTACTTCGATTGCTGTATACATTGAAGAGCTTTCTAACACTCTTGAGAAGATATTATATTTTTTACAAAACGATATTCCTTTATTACAGCAAAGAGCCTCACAATGGTGAACTGTTCTTGATGGAGAGATTAAATGCAGATTAGGAAAAGTGACTTCATTTGGTGCGAGGCTTTTGGATCAATCTAGGGTATTAGGCCCCGGTCAGAGTTGGTGCTATTTGCATCTGTAACCCACCGACTCCCCCCAACACCCCCCCCCCCTACCCCCAACAACCCCAACACCCACCCGGTCGATAGGTATTATTAGAATGAAGGGGTGAGGTTGAGAAAATCACTCGGTGTATCCAACTAGATATGACGATGATTACGTGGCCAACAGAATTGCACCTGTTCAGAGAAATAGTGAAGAAGACTATGGTGAAGTAACGGAGGTAGCAGCTGCCGAGATGTCGTATGTTCGTGCCGTGGCAGTGTGGAGGAAAGAAGACCACCTCCGTGCAAACCGACGTCAATCCCTCCGCGGAGAGGGTTTTTGTCATGGGAGAGGTGCTGGCTGGCCGCAGCTCTCCTGAAGATCTTACTGCAAAGAGCCGGATTTGAGAGGAACCCAGGAAACGCTCAGAAGAAGTAGAAGTACTCATGTGCGACATGCGAAAGAAATGTCAATTGGAATGGAACCAGTGTCCAGTGTTTCGGATGCCAAAGGTGGGTGCACTTCTCTTGTTTGGGTCTCAGTTCTGTGAGGCACCACGATTCTTCCTTTCGTTGTATTGTGTGCTCCGCCTACAGTAACCCTAATTCCTCATCTACCAACCGCCCCCTCTCTATTGTACACATAAATCTCAACGGCCTTCGCGCCAAGCTCTCTGAATTATCTCTCTTCGCCTGTACTCATCACCCGGATGTTATCATGGTTCAGGAAACCAAACTCACTCCCTCTGCTACCTCTCGGCATCCAAACATCCCGGGCTACACTGCTTATCATACTCCTAGGTCATCTCAAGGAGGCGGAGTCTCTACTTTTGTTCTGTCCTCTCTTCCCTCTCACATCCTTCCAAACACTCCAGTGGATGGCACTCTCGAGCACATCCTCATCCATCTACCTCTAAAAACACCACTTTCTCTTTTTAATATATACATTCCTCCCTCTACATCCTGTCCACCAACATACAACCCTATCCCTCTACTCAAACAGCTGTATGACTGCTCTCTATCTCCCTCAATTGTCTTTGCGGGTGACTTCAATGCTCACACGTTCTGCTTGTCGCTTGACTCTGATGCTAGAGGAAATGACGTCGAAGAATGGGCGGAGGAGTGCGACCTGGTCATTCTAAACGATGATCAGCCCACTCGTCTCCCTGCCAACTGCCGATCATCTAGCCCAGACATCTTCCTCGTCTCTTCTAATCTCTCTAATGCTTGCTCTTGGTCAACATCCACAACTCTTCCCAGTGATCACATTCCTGTCTTTGCCGATATTGATCTCTCTAACTCTCTTGCTCCCTATACAGGTGTTCGTCATCATTCTTATCTTAATTTAGGCTTTGCAGACTGGAGCCTGTTCAGGGAGGTTGCGCTTGGCCATGCGGCTGGTTACCCGTGGACTGGCGACGTACACCAGAAGGAGCGCCACCTATCTGATGCTATCTTGAAGGCTATGAAAGCTGCGATCTCTGAAGGTCGCGTCAAGACCTTCTTTCCCAATGTCACCAGGGAGACACTGCAGAAGATAAGAACAAGGGACGCAAAGAGAGCTGCAGATCATCTTGACCCAGACATCGCAGAGCTGGATAACGAGATCAGGAGGGACCTTGACAGACACAAGAAGGAAACTTGGGAAAAGTTCACTGAGAAGATGAACTTCAGAAGTGATGCAGCAGCAACGTGGAATGCTTCGAAAAGGATCTCCGGAAAGTTCACCTCCGCCAACAATTCCACGATTGAATTTGATGGTGGAGTCTTCAAGTCAGGGAAAGAGGCCGCAAATGCTCTCGGAAAGCATTTTTTCATCACTAGAACCAAGAGAGAGAAGCAGAACAGAATAACTGTGCGGAATCTCTGTAAATTGCCACACATGGCTGAAGATGAGGCAGTCACGCCCGCTCAGGTCGAGAAGGTGATCAAGGAAATGAGTAATTCGAAGGCAGTAGGGCCAGATGGTTTGAGCCCAGCAGTTCTAAAGAGACTGCCAAGTGAACTTCTGCCCCTTCTCGCCGACGTCATTAATACTTCGTTTCGCACATGTACATTACCCCAAAATTGGGAAAGTTGCTCGTGTGATTCCACTGCCGAAGCCGGGAAAGTCACCATCCACGGCTAAAGGGTACCGGCCGATCAGTCTGCTCTCACCCATTGCCAAAGCTGCCGAAAAACTGGTTGTGGAGGAGCTGGCCGAACACAACAACAAGCAACAGCATCAGCATGGTTTCGTAAATTACACTCCACCACTACGGCCTTGTTGGAAATTGTGAGCTATGTTCTGGACGGCTTCAATGCCATGAAACCCCAACGTACTGCTGCAGTGGCCCTCGACTTAACAAAGGCATTTGACACTGTCAATCTTGGCCTACTATCAGAGAGTCTGTTGAAGTCTACCATTGAGCCATGGCAGAAGCGGTGGATAACTGCCTTCACTAAAGGACGTCGGGCAAATGTGCTATTCCAGGGACATGTTTCCAATAGCATCCCCATCGCCGCTGATGACCTTCAAGGAGGAGTTTTATCGCCTGCACTTTTCAGTTTATATCAAGAAGATCTGCCAGTTCCCCCTCAAGACATCAAGGTCGTTGCATACGCGGATGATGTTACTATTCTGTGCCGAGATTGCGTCATTAAGGTAGCCGCCAGTAAGATCAATGACTACTTGATCGAGTTGAAATGTTTCTTCGATCGCAAAATGCTCACAGTCTCTGCCTCCAAATCATCCGTCACCGTCTTTTCCACTGATAATGCAGAGCACAGTGCCCATCTAACTGGCGAAGTGGGACGAAACTCAATTGCAGGCCACCCGATTCTTCAAACTACTTGGACTCGTGTTGGATCCTTCGTTGAGGTTTCATAAGAACACTGAGCAGAGGCAAGCCACAGTGAAAACAAGACTCAACGTCCTGCGTGCTCTCGGTGGAACGTCCTGGGGATGCAATAAAGAAACGATTCTGACCACGTATAAGGCTATTGTGCAACCCGCCTTGGATCATGCTGCGCCAGTCTGGCAGCACATCGTGTCGGACTCATCTTGGTCCAAGCTGCAGCGCGTCCAAAATTGTGCTCTGCGAATTGCAACTGGCTGCTCTTAAAGCTCTTCAGTTGAGCACTTACATGCCGAAGCTCGCATATTGCCAGTTAGAGACCACTGCCAACTCCAGGCGCAACAAATGTACATTAACATCGTGAAGCAGCCGAATCATCCATCGCGAAGAGTACTATACCCGGTGAGAGAGAGAGATGTATCAGAAAGCCTTTCGCCGATGCTCCGTCGAAAGTAGATGTGCAGAGATCGACTGAAGCACAACAAGAACGCCTCCGTCTCTTGCGCGCGGAGCATACCCGATTCGTGAAGGAACACTTGAGCAGAGTTGCCATGAACTCCATCCTGGGAGTCGCTCCTCCGAAGGTCAGCGAGACAGAGATGGAACATGGCAGGCGTGCCAGGTGCACCCTTGCATCGTTGCGCTGTGGACACTCTCCCATGCCTATGTCATATTTGCATAGGATTGATAACAGCAAACCTGACGAGTGTCCTGATTGTGGTATTCAAGGGCATACTACTACGCACCTGTTCAATTGCCCAAAGAGACCGACTACATTAACGTCAATGGATCTGTGGACGAACCCTACGCTAACGGCCGACTTTCTGAACCTATGACAGAACCCTCTCTGTGGCTGCAAAGAAGAAGAAGAACGGAGGTAGCAGTAAGGTTAGCTTTCTAGTGATACGCAATGTTTTATCATCGGCCCGCCCACCCGGTGATTTTCTCATCCGCCGTCATCCACGTATTGCATGGATATCGACCGCGTCGGATACACCGAGTGATTTTCTCAACCTCACTCCATCATTTTAAACATACGTATCGACCGGGTGGGTGTTGGGAGGTGTTGGGGGGTGTTGGGGGGTGCGGGGGATACACCGAGTGATTTTTGCATCCCATTTCCAATGTATTCTGTGTGTATCGACCGGGCTGAAGACGTCGGCTCATCCAACTATGACCGGGGCCTTAGGTGGTGGATTGCGGACAAGAGACAAAAATAGCAAGACTGGGGCGCACTCGCCGCTATTTCTGCGTTTCACTATGTCAAGGTGGCTCTGAATGGGAGCGCAAGGCAGAAAACAGGGAAAATCTGATCCTGTGAAAGCATTGCAATAAAAATAGGTAGGAAAATCGGTAAGAAGGCAACTCCTAATTAGGGATAATAATTACATGTCTAACCCATATTTAATCAAAAAGAACTTCGAGATCTGCATACGGAAGTCTTAAAGCCTTTTTTTAGTGTAAGGATGAAGTCCCTCGAACCTTGAGTCAGCCAGTTATTTGAACTGACACACAATTTTTTGCAGCTATTTCCGTCACAGGGTATTATTTTCCTTATCGCTTCATGCGCGATAGAGTCTGAGTTAATCCTAAGTACAAGATTTAGAATCATACACCTGAAGGGTTACTCTCAGAATAATAAAACCCTCTACATTTTTCAAGCGTACTACAGCCTCTAATCATGGATGAATCATCGACTCTTTCCTGGACTGTGAATATTTTTTCCCAGGCAGATCCATTTCATGCTCTTGCGGATGCTCCACAACAGGCGGAAGTGGCGCAGGAACTCGCCAATACTATCCAGGTCTATCCTCAATCTCATCAGACACCTCCGACACTGGGAGAGGAGATCTACGTAAGAAAATGACGATGTGGAGGACCTAGAGGAGGTATGTTATACTAAAGATGAACGAAGGATGGTGATGAGGTGAACTACTGGAGTGATCGCCGCTCTGCAGCCGCGACGCGAACCGTTATAGCGTCATTTCAAATGTACTGAACGCAATCAACACCTACAAACTACAAATGTGACGCCAGACATTCGTCAGGATTATCAACATGTTTAGACAAAAGTATTAACAATGTTGCTGGTATAAAAGGCTTCTCATCTCACGGTATGCCTCAGTTGGCTCTTCGGGGCCGGACCTGGAAGGTGGCCTCGAGTCACTCACCAGGGGTCGTATTCGCCAACAACCCGCCGAGGGTAGCCGAAGGGAAGCGGAAGGGATGATACCGCGCGCGGCAGAGGAACAGATCGACCCATCTTACACGCTGTAAGATGGAAATGAACGTATTGATCGATTACCCTTCGAATTCCCGTGGACTTCCCTTCGAGAATATTGTGTAATTTTCTATTTTTCGTTCGATTCTTCTGCATTTTTAGATTTGTTTCTAGCATAAGAATATTGAAAACTAATTTCCTTTGTTGCAGAACAATAGTATGATTAACCACAAATGGATCGGTCTTTCAAATTCAATATTCACATTTAAAAAAATGAAACCTGGCAGAATAAAGATCGTTATTCCGCTCACTGTCTATAATACTTGGACATAAAGATGAGAGCCCGCAGCTCTTTGGATGATTAAGATGTGGCATAAATCGCTTTTCAATTTTTTGAGCCTTCAGGGCGGGGTGCTCTGCCGCTAGGGGAATTTTTCTCAGAGTAGCAAGGCAAGGTGTTGCTGATGTCGACCACTCGAACGCTAACGTCGGACAGCGAACGAGATTCTCATGACGAGAATAACGTGTTTATCCGCGTCGGAGCGGAATCCACCACTCATTTTTCAACAGCGCGAAAAATATTTTGACTAACTCAGTTAAAGGCAGTGTTCACGATAAAAATCGTTTTTCTGTTTGCCCGCCTTCCTTGAAAACGGCCCCATGCTGATTCCAATGATGTCTCCGAAATCGTGCAAGACCTTCTGAGAACGGAGTTATGGTCCCTCAAAGATTGAGCTAAGCAAACATGGTGAACGAGTGGTCCGAGGCTTGTAACTTCCGTCTTTTGCAACCGATGTATGCGAACCGACCTGAATAAAGAAAGAGGCTAGGAATGAAGGGAAGAATGGGGGTAGTGATTGGAAATCATCGCTCATCTCACGATCTCGAGCAATCACTTGTTCACGTCGGTGGTCGTGTGTTGCACTTTTGGGTTTGCCTTGCGCTTGAATTGGCAACTTCGGGCTCTTTTGGAGCTTTTCCTGGCTCGTTTTCATGCGTTCTTTCGACGTCAACGTTACATTGCGCCCCTCCACTACCCATTCCTAGTGGAAACTAAAACACATTTTTATCGTGAACACTGCGTTTAAGTGCTCAATTACTTAGCTTTTCAGGTTCACAACATCAGAACGTAAAGGCCAACCGAACATTACTCGACACGACGCGGTCGCGTCACTGCTCTCGTAAACAAAATTGCGGATATTCAACTGCTAAAGGGTAGGGTATAAAAGAAGTGGAGAGCGGTGTGTCTTCATTCACACACAGTCTTTCTATAGGGGTCAGCAGTTGAGGATCTGTCTGGACTAGCTCCGACACTGGGAGAGGTCATCTACAGGACTTATCCGGAGGATCTACTGTTATCAGCTGTAGATGAACGGAATTCTCCTGTAGATGACCGAAACCTAACATGTTTTTACAGGTACATATACTAGCACTGCAGTTGAACAGAACTCGATTATGGAGAGAATTTCAAATTCCGGTGTAGGCGGTATCCGGGTTCACACAGGGGACCCCGGGGACATGCCACTGGGGTAATCCCCTTTGGGGTCCCCACTGGGGGGGGGTGACCCCACCCTCAGAGAGTCGGGGGGTCCTATTCGACCACGATAGGCTTTCAATTCGACTAAAAAGCAGTTAGACGACGATACGGCCACGCACTTTCCGTGCCACGTGGCCTAATCGTCGTTCAAGTGAGAAGCACGTGCCGACAATCATAGCCGCTTCACTCGGCCACGAGACGCTTTCTATTCGACTATGATCAGTTTGGACGACGAACGAGCCACAATGCCCATGATTGAACACGTTGGTCAATCGCTTCAGAACTGACCCGGCGCATGTCAGCCGCTTAGCACGTATATAAGGGGCACCATCCCATAGAAAGCGCAGTCGGCCTTTCAGGGCCGCTCCTGGAAGGACAAGCACGCTCATGCCGATACTTTTTTCCGCAGGGCTACCGTAACCCTCCTTTGAAATTTTTCCAAGTGTCAGCACATCTCAATAGCCAACAAACATGTTTGCACAATTTCGACCTCCTCAGCCCCCCCCCAGTGGCTTCTCGAGGAGAGCGGTGTGTGAATGTATGCATACCGCTCCTCCGCTCTTTTATACCCCGCATGTTATGAGCGTGTGTTTACATTCGTTATCATGTTTTGTTCAAGAATGGTTACGGTAGCCCTGCGGAAAAAGTGATCGGCATGGGCGTGCTTTTCCTGGAAGGTGAGTACGAGTCACTTTCTGAGCGATTTTTGTACCGTTAAGGGGTCTCCCCCACATTTTGTCGGCGAGGGGAGGCCCCTCGCTGTCGACCGTGACGAGGGTGATGTCCCTGTCGCTGTGGGGGTGATCCCCTGCTGCGGGCCGTGACTTGGGCCGTATAATTGTTGAGGGAGACCCGCTCCCATCGAAGCGGTGGGGGCCCGCCCCCAGCGCCAGGTAGTCCTATCGAACAGGCCACGTGCTGCTGCGTGGGAAAAGGGGGCGCGGCAGAGGTTTTGTCTCTCTGCGCCACGTAGTCTTATCGAACAGGCCACGTGCTGCCGCGTGGGAAATGGGGGTGCGGCAAGGGTTTTCTCTCTGTGCCACGTAGTCCTATCGGACAGGCAAAAGCACGCCCATGCTGATCACTTTTTCCGCAGGGCTACCGTAACCCTCCTTTATAATTTTTCCAAGTGTCAGCATGGTTATGAGCACATCTTAATAGCCAACAAACATGTTCGCACAATTTCGACCTCCTCAGCCACTCCCCAGTGGCTTCTCGAGAACAGCGGTGTCAGAATGAATGCATACCGCTCCTCCGCTCTTTTATACCCCGCATGTTATGAGCGTGTGTTTACATTCGTTATCATGTTCTGTTCAAGAATGGTTACGGTAGCCCTGCGGAAAAAGTGATCGGCATGGGCGTGCTTTTGCCACATGCTCCTCGGAGCAGCACGTACTGCTGCGAAAGTTCCTTTCAATTTTCTTTTCAATTCGACTAGGTACCCGATTAGAAAGCCTATCGTGGCCGAATCAGACACCCTGACTTTCTGAGACCGCCACGGGGGACTGCGGGGAGATGGCCCCACAGTTGGGTACCAACCCCCGAGCCGTGGCGAGCCCCTTCCCCTTGGCGACAAAAATTATCCTCCGGTATCCGGTGGATCTTCTGGTGAGTGACTCGAGGCCACCTTCCAGGTCCGGCTCCGAAGAGCCGACTGAGGCACACTGTGAGATGAGAAGTGTTTTATACCAGCAACATTGTTAATACTTTTGTCTAAACATGTTAATGATCCTGACGAATGTCTGGTGTCACATATGTAGTTTGTAGGTGTTGATTGCGTTTGTTACATTTGAAATCACGTTATAACGGTTCGCGTCGCGGCTGCGGAGCGGCGATTACTCCAGCAGTTCACCTCATCATCTTCATTCATTCATCTGTAGTACAATATACCTCCTGTAGTTCCTCCACAGCGTCAATTTCTCCCGTAGATCTCCCCTCCCAATTCTGGAGAGCAAGTAGGAAAACAGCACCACCGATGGTCAAGATATAACAAAATCGGAGTAAAAACTTAGAAAATTATAGAGCTGCGACGCGACCGCGTCGTGCCGAGCAATGTTCGGTTGGCCTTTACGTTTTTATTCTTCACAACTCACCTAGTTAATTGAAATCCTTGTTCTAGATAAGGCGAAAGGCTCACAAATTGCTTCCACGCGCCGATTAGCGCACAATTTTCGCGCTTTCGGAAAATGTGTTGCCGTGTCCACAACCAACGCGAATGAACACGTTATTTTGCGGCATAAGAATCTCGTTCCCTGTCCGACGTTAGCGTTCAAGTATGTCGACCCTGGCCTAGGAAGGCAAGGTTCCGCCCCGGAATCTCCCATCTAGCCGTACATAGGCCCTAACCCGATCCTGTGTGCGGCGTTCTCATGGCCTAGTCGGAACCCTATTGTGAGAGTAAGACTGGATCCTCCGAATAACTCCTGGGGTCGTATTCGCCAACAACCCGCCGAGGGTAGTCGAAGGGAAGCGGAAGGGATGATACCGCGCGCGGCAGAGGAGCAGATCAACCCATCTTACACCATGTAAGATGGAAATGCAAACTGTGTTACGTATCCATATCACTGCAAAAAGATAAAGATTCCACCGCGAAGCGGCCATTTTTCAGCTATGCTGTTCGAAAAATTCCGGCGGTCGCGAGGGAAGCCAAGGGAGGCGAGAGGTGGCCGTGGAGCGCGCGTTTTGTACTGAAATTTCACCTCATTTACCCTTCGACTACCCGGCGGGTACCCGGCGGGTTATTGGCGAATACAGTCCCTGTAGATGACAGCTGCCAGAGTGCCGGAGGAACACTCACGCGAGCTTCCATCAGCAACCCGCTGGGGCATTCGGAGTATAGTGAAGTTTTCTCGCCGGAAAACTGATAGTTGTCTTCACACCTGATTCGTCGAAGAAAACTCACGACCACCTATGGACTTTAGAAATCTAAAAATAGAACATGAACCTACTCGTGGTTGTTCAAAACACTTCACTGATAAAGGTCTCTAGATGCAAAACTAGTTGGAAGATTCATCCATGAAAATGATAATTTCTCATAATACACTCCGTTCCATAAATATACGAACACTCCCGAAATTGCGAATTCTGAAGCTTCCAGCGATTTCTGTGAATTAAAAATGTCACCACTGTTTTCTACGTCCCGAAAACTATAGTTTCACTCATAGTTAGCCTTTATGCAAATATTTTAAAGGGGCCGTATGCAAGTACGCGCCGGTTGGGACAGGGGCAGTGCATTCGGCGTCTTTGAAAATCGCCGTTGCTCACAAGACAGCACACGTCTATCGTCGTTGGTCACAAGTCAAGACAAGTATTACGCGCCCTAGCAGAGTTTCTCGCTGCCCCCAGCCGATCCAATCTCCTAGCTGGGGCGGCTAGGGCACAGCGACGGGGCACGACATGTGTGTCTTGACTTGTGACCTACCACGATAGACATGTCCTGTGTTGTAAGCAACGACGATGTTCAAAGGCGCCGACTGCACTGCCCCTGCCCCAAGCGGCGCAATCTTGCATATGGCCCCAGGGGTGCTTTACGAGAATTGGTAAGGAAAATGGGTTTGATAAGGTATCATACATAATAAAAAACGGCTAAGAGTTGACCGTTGACCGTTGACCGTTGACCGTTGACCGGTGACCGGTGACCGTTGACCGGTCACCGTTGACCAGAGAATGTGCGGGACTCAGTTAGGAGTGTGCCGAGTGCCGGGGAGGGTGTACAGGACCCAACTGGGGTGCGCCGAGCGCCGAGAAAAGTGTGTTGGGCCCAACTGAAAATGCGTCAAGCGCCGGAAAAAAATGTGTTGGACCCAACTAGGAGTGCGCCGAGCGCCGGCGAAAGTGTACGGGACCCAAAAGCGAACGCCGGGAAAAGTGTATTGAACCCAACTAGGGGTGCGCCGGCGAAAGTGTACGGGACCCAACTGGGAGTGCGCCGAGCGCCGGGAAAAGTGTGTGGGACCCAATGGGAGTACGCAGAGCGCCGAGAAAACTGTGTGGGACCCAACTGGGAGTGCGCCGAGCGCCGAGAAATGTGTGTTGGACCCAACTAGGAGTGCGCCGAGCCCCGAGAAAAGTGTGTGGGACCCAAAAGTGAGTGCGCAGAGCGCCGAGAAAAGTGTGTTGGACCCAACTGGAAATGCGTCAAGCGCCGGAAAAAGTGTGTTGGACCCAATGGGAGTGCGCAGAGCGCCGAGAAAAGTGTGTGGGACCCAATGGGAGTACGCAGAGCGCCGAGAAAACTGTGTGGGACCCAACCGGGAGTGCGCCGAGCGCCGAGAAATGTGTGTTGGACCCAACTAGGAGTGCGCAGAGCCCCGAGAAAAGTGTGTGGGACCCAAAAGTGAGTGCGCCGAGCGCCAAGAAAAGTGTGATGGACCCAACTGGAAATGCGTCAAGCGCCAGAAAAAGTGTGTTGGACCCAACTAGGAGTGCGCCGAGCGCCGGCGAAAGTGTACGGGACCCAAAGGCGAACGCCGGGAAAAGTGTATTGGACCCAACTGGGAGTGCGCCGAGCGCCGGGAAAGTTGTGTGGGACCCAATGGGAGTGCGCATAGCGCCGAGAAAAGTGTGTGGGACCCATCTGGGAGCGCACCGAGCGCCGAGAAATGTGTGTTGGACCCAACTAGGAGTGCGCCGAGCCCCGAGAATAGTGTGTGCGACCCAAAAGTGAGTGCGCCGAGCGCCAAGAAAAGTGTGTTGGACCCAACTGGAAATGCGTCAAGCGCCGGAAAAAAGTGTGTTGGACCCTACTAGGAGTGCAGCGAGCGCCGGCGAAAGTGTACGGGACCCAAAAGTGAGCGCCGGAAAAAGTGTATTGGACCAACCAGGAGTGCGCCGAGCGCCGGCGAAAGTGTACGGGACCCAACTGGAAATGCGTCAAGCGCCGGAAAAAGTGTGTTGGACCCAATGGGAGTGCGCAGAGCGCCGAGAAAAGTGTGTTGGACCCAACTGGAAATGCGTCAAGCGCCGGAAAAAAGTGTGTTGGACCCAACTAGGAGTGCGCCGAGCGCCGGCGAAAGTGTACGGGACCCAAAAGTGAACGCCGGGAAAAGTGTATTGGACCCAACTAGGAGGGCGCCGAGCGCCAAGAAAAGTGTGTTGGACCCTACTAGGAGTGCGCCGAGCCCCTAGAAAGGTGTGTGGGACCCAAAAGTGAGTGCGCTGAGCGCCGGGAAAAGTGTGTGGGACCCAACTGGAAATGCGTCAAGCGCCGGAAAAAATGTGTTGGACCCAACTAGGAGTGCGCCGAGCGCCGGCGAAAGTGTACGGGACCCAAAAGTGAACGCCGGGGAAAGTGTATTGGACCCAACTGGGAGTGCGTCGAGCGCCGAGAAATGTGTGTTGGACCCAACTAGGAGTGCGCAGAGCCCCGAGAAAAGTGTGTGGGACCCAAAAGTGAGTGCGCCGAGCGCCAAGAAAAGTGTGATGGACCCAACTGGAAATGCGTCAAGCGCCAGAAAAAGTGTGTTGGACCCAACTAGGAGTGCGCCGAGCGCCGGCGAAAGTGTACGGGACCCAAAGGTGAACGCCGGGAAAAGTGTATTGGACCCAACTGGGAGTGCGCCGAGCGCCGGGAAAGTTGTGTGGGACCCAATGGGAGTGCGCATAGGGCCGAGAAAAGTGTGTGGGACCCAACTGGGAGCGCGCCGAGCGCCGAGAAACGTGTGTTGGACCCAACTAGGTGTGCGCCGAGCCCCGAGAATAGTGTGTGCGACCCAAAAGTGAGTGCGCCGGGCGCCAAGAAAAGTGTGTTGGACCCAACTGGAAATGCGTCAAGCGCCGGAAAAAAGTGTGTTGGACCCTACTAGGAGTGCAGCGAGCGCCGGCGAAAGTGTACGGGACCCAAAAGTGAGCGCCGGGAAAAGTGTATTGGACCAACCAGGAGTGCGCCGAGCGCCGGCGAAAGTGTACGGGACCCAACTGGGAGTGCGCCGAACTCCGGGAAAATTGTGTGGGGCCCATTGGGAGTGCGCATAGCGCCGAGAAAAGTGTGTTGGACCCAACTGTAAGTGCGCCGACGCAGTGGAAGGTGTGTGGGACCGGATTGGGTTTCCAGGAACGATAATAACTAAGCTCTCATTTGGCAATGACTCGATAATTTTATGCGTGAAAATACACGCCTACAAGTACGCCGCGGAGCGGCGTGGGTGTGCACCTTGTAAGGAATGATAATCTAACCGATAGGCTCAATTCATGCGATCTCTCAATCTATTATTGGTCGACTTTTATCAGATTCATTTTTCCTCACGTGGAAATCTTCTTGGAACGCACACCAGGGGTGCGTTCCAAGAACGTTCCCAAGACGCTGTGGGAGGCAAAACAACCTCCCCATGGACAAATTTGCTTTCCATGGATGTGAATTATAACTGAAAATTGCTCTCACGTGGCCGTGGCTACGATTCCATAGACGCGTTTTGCCATGGGATTGTTCTTGGAACGCACCCCAGACCTACGGAATTTGGAAATGATTTTCGACCATTCCATAAACATACGAACACATGCAGGAACGTGCATTTGTAGAGGAAGTTTTCAGAGAATATTCCCATGTCACGCATAATATTGATAGACCGGGTAAAAATATGTAACATCTAATTATGCCGAACAATTCTCTTCGCACTCGAGAAGAACAGTACCGAGCCAGGAACTCTCTGCATTGACGGAGAATATGTGCGGCGAATTGCTGGTCAACTGGAGCGCTTCGCTGCCTGCATTTTGACATTTCTGCCAAATTCTGACTCTTGGAGAACGCGCGCTAGTTTTGGCCAACCTCGTAGCTGGATGCGATTCACATTTCACGAAGAGCTTCAAGCGACGTGGTGCTCAGCTGCAGTGTTATCTCAGAGGTGCTCAGCTGCAGTGTTATCTCAGAGGTTTGCGCTACGAAGCGGATTGTTCCACATTGCATTCACAGCTACGATAACGATGATGAAGACTCGGTAAAGGGAGCCACTTGCTAGGATGAACACCATGAGATTGGCTAGGTCTCAATTCACTTGCTTGAATGAGATTCGGAATCGGAACAAGGTGTGCTCTCCTGGCTGCATTCAAATGAAGCTCTTCGCAAGGTGACAAAAGATTTCAGTTCATCTTTGTCGATGAAAAACAATTAATCTAGATGAAACTGGCGCATAACGTTAGCACTGAAGTGACATGAGAGGGAACCAGTGCTTTTTAGCCGGAGGAATTTCAAGGGAAAAAGCTCATTTCTTCCAGGCCGCAAATCGTCGTGGCAGTGCTGTCGGTGCTGCTCGCGCGATGCGAGTCTTGGGAGGCCGCCTCGGTCATAGGGGAAGTTAGGGATATTGGTAATCCCAGGGGCCGGATGCATCAACGCACACTCAGGAAATCCCGGTTGTCACCTGGAGCCCACAATTCCTTCCTGTTGTGATATGGAGGGCAAATTAGCCTCCCGTTGTCACCTCGAAGCCTAGTTTCGTCACGTTTTGCACGTTCTGTTGAGACTTGGAGGTGACGTGGCTTATTCCGCAACATCTAGCATGCACCGATGTTGTGAAACGGCGACGAGCCAATCGTAAACGTCTAGCCGCGTCGCAGACGACGAGAGTCCGGCAGACTGTGAGAGGGCGCATACAGTCAAACCCGCTTCCGCATCTTCGTCATCATCCAGCCTTCTGGATCCCTTATGATGACGTCATCGACGTCTTCCGTCCATCTAAATGCTGAAACGCTCAAATATTCTCCAGTTCGGCAGGCAGGTGAGTTGGTATGAGGGCACGTACTACGTAGGTAAGCTACAAGGAAATCGATCTGTAGGTGGTTCGCCTTCAGATGACGTCACCATGACGTTGTGGAGACTATTCTGGGCTTCAGATAGCGTCATGATGACGTCGTGGGAAGAGGGTGGGGATCCAAAGGCCTCCGCAGGAAGTCGTAGAAAGTGGGTTGGGCATCTGAAGACGTCATCAGGACGTCGTGGAAAGTGCACAGGGCATCCAAACGTGACGAAACTTGGCTTCGAGGTGACAACGGGAGGCTAATTTGCCCTCCATATCACAACAGGAAGGAGTTGTGGGCTCCAGGTGACAACCGGGATTTCCTGAGTGTGCGTTGATGCATTCGGCCCCTGGGATTACCAATATCCCTAACTGAAATCTTTTGTCACCTCGCGAAGAGCTTCAGTTGAATGCAGCCAGGAGAGCACACCCTGTTCCGATTCCAGCTTGCATAGATCGGCTGCAAAAGACGGAAGTTACAAGCCTCGGACAACTCGTCTACCATGTTTCCTTAGCTCAATTGTTGAGGGACCGTAACTCCGTTCCCAGAAGGCCTTGCACGATTTTAGAGACATCATTGGAATCATCATGGGGCCGTTTTCAAGATAGGCGGAAAAGCAGAAAAACGATTTTCATGGTGAACACTGCCTTTAAAGGCAGGGTTCTCGATAAAATCCGCTGTTCTGCTATTCTCATGAAAAAGTAGATCCGGCCATCACAAAAGTGAAAATAAGTCGAAAAATTGGAGAAAGAACGCTCATGAACAAGTTATTGTTTGGTGTCCTACCGCTCCCGAGTATCGAGATTTCCGTAAAAGCTTGTTTTGCCGTCTTCTATTCTCTTCTGAAGTATTTGTTGCGCCCTTCTAGAGAGTACTGGCTACTTTATGATCAAACACTAGTCGTGTAAGCAAGATGAAATGAAATTCTCGTTAATTGGGGGGCTATCCGACACCAGCAATTTGCCGTCCTGGCTTGTTTTTTGTGCATTTTTTTCTGAATTTTCAGAGTTTCTTTCACTTAGTTATACTTTTGTAAATACCAGACCTTTATTTTGTTGGAGATAACTCAGAAATTGTTTTTATCGTGAAGCCTGACTTTGAAGAAGACCGCATGTTCAGCAGTTTCCGCTAGCTCATTAGGACTACCTGTAGCATGCGCTCCGATTGAGCGGGAAATCTCGAATTAGAAAATCTGCCCGGACCTTGCCTTTGAGTACTGGCTGTGGTTGAACTTGCTATTTTCTATGTCTACATTCATGCCTTCAGTTGCTTTGCTTCAAATGTATGTTTGCATGAAAATGTAATAAACATATTACATTTCTTCTTTCTAGTAGCATCGTGGGACAACACTAGTAGGATATGTATGCAATAATGCATTCATTGCCTGTTCCACTAGTGTCATCTTTTGCAGCTTTCGCCTTCGTTTCAGCCTCCGTTTCGCTTGGCAGCTAGCTAGCCTAGCGGAACGGCTGCAAACGAGTGGCATTTCGGGAAAAACGGGAAACGTTTCGGGCTAGACCGGCCGTTTGACGGCTGCGAACCAGTGATCTTTCGGCGAAAACGGCTAACGTCTCGGACTAGACCTTGCGGGCAAAACGGCTGCGAACGCGTCATCTCTCGGGCTGAGTTCCGGAGCTTTCGGACTGGAAATTAGCCGTCAAACTCCTGCAAACGCCAGACATGGCAGAGAGAACGGCGGTATGTTTGGCACAACCCCGCCCCTTTTGAGTTTCTTACGCTCGCGGTCTGCCGGAAGGATGGCGTTCGGCCGCCGTTCAAAACGTCGTCCTGTCTGAGTCATTTATTAAATTTTTTGCCTGTATTTGATCCGCAAATAATTTCGTTGAATACAATCACTGCTCTGTTTTCAGTTTGAGTCCACCCTGACACGAATAAGTTTGGGATTTTCCTACGCTACTATATTGGCAAATATGGTAGCGTAGGCAAATATAGTACCAGGAATGTTTGTGCATTTCCAATTCGAGGCCCAACTTCAACAGTACCGCCATGGCGCTGCAGCCGCAGACTTCATTACTGATTCCCGCTCGTCCAGGCGCGTCACGCGCATGCCGCGCTTGCGGTGAGAACTATGAAAGATGCCCTAGTTCAGTCGAGTGCATGGACGGGCGGTGGTGAACCTTCGCCCGCGATAGAAACGCCGCTGACTGGTGTTGTTGCGAATGCTGCACGGCTACCGCGAAGAATCGCGTCTGGTCCACTCGCTCGACTAGAGTTGGCAAAAGGCCTATACAGGAAGCCTCGAACGTGAGAAGAACTAAAAAAGGAATGATGCGTCGGCGCGTCCAAAACGATTACGAACAACTGTGGATCTGTAGAACGAAGGAATCCAAGAAGACCTTGGAAAAGATGGAGAAGCTATCACTTTGTTAAAGACACAGTCCAACCTCAGGGGCAAGTTTTGCCGCAAGAATGGATCAATTTAGAAACTAAGAGTTTTTTCCTCCACTACTACTTTTTTATTTTTCCCCGAAAAACTGCTCCGCTTCTAAACAAGAACTGCTTCAAAATTCTCGTGTAGATTTGGAAAACCATGTTGTCGTTGCTGTAGGACTGAGACAGTAAATAAAAGATCCGTGCTTGAAATTCGCTAAATGGCTGCAGGGGTTCCAAAAAACCCGGGTTGGGTGTTCCGCAGAAAATTTTCCGGATTAGGCTCAAAACTTTCAACTGGGGGTTAATTAGGGCGCTGAACCCAAATCTGGGGTCTAATCCTCTCAAGACTTAAAGTTGATGTAGGTTACGGTAGGCATAATGCCTTTCAACTGGCCTTACTTACCTTCAAATTTCGAAAATCAAAAAATGGAGCTCAAATTCGTGTCGAGCGCAGGGTAAGGCGAAGCGGTGTGATCGGCCCGTGAGAGGTGCGGCCCCCTCCTACAGCTTTGGATCAGGTGCGGCCCCCCTCCCACCGAGCTTGTGACTTTACCCCTTGTACAAAAAATTTTGAGAGATCTTTTCCGAACAACGCTTCCAAACGATTTTCAGCAAAAACGGACGTTATAGGTCAAGTTACACCGGCTGTAATCGGCTCAAAATGGTCGGATCGACCTGAGACTCAGCCGACAGCTTTTTTTAATGGTTCTCTTTAAAGGCAGTGGTCGCGCTCAAATGTGCTCGTCTTCTTTTCCTCTCTAAATTCTTTTCTGGGTATAGAGTAGTAGAACCTAAAAGAAAAAATCGCGAAAAAATAGCTGTTCTGGGCCAAATTCGAAGCCTGAACTTTCTTGTCTTTTGATGGTGGACGAGTACACCCCACATCATCGGCATCGATGATCTCCAATTGGCTTACTTGACTTAATCGGTTGGTTTTCGCCTGACGCGGTCATTCCGCATCTTCACCGAGGTGTGCCGTCCTAGTAGTCAGCCGTGTCCATTTTTCACGGTCTTCAGCCACAATTTGAACACATTTTATCCAGCTGTCACTATTCCATTTCCTGCGAAACGAAACATCGGGCCTGAGCTGTCTTTCGATGCCGAGTGACTTTAAATCAGGGTTCGGCACGAGGTGTGGACAAGGCTAAATTTTCTCAGACCGCCCCTCTAAAAACAAACTTTTGGAGATTTTCTCAGACCCCTTCCAAAAGCGTTATTAGGTCAAATTTTGGCGATTTTCTCGGACCTCCTCCCAGGAGTGTTAATTGTCTGTTTTTGTAGTAAAATTAAACAAAAGGAGCAACTTATTCCAAAAGATGTATAATTTGAAGAAGAGCAACCATTTCAAAAAACAAGACATTGACATTGAAATAGATCACGGATGAGGTTTTCTTGACGGATTACATGAAGTTGCCTGCGTTTTTGAAAAAGAAGCTAAAGTAAGGGTTTTGATAATAGTGAAGGCTCTCTAATGTTGAATGTAAGACACATAGGTTTGAACGTGTTTCCAGAAATTGTGAATGATTCCGGGTAGGAAGCTAAAGGTAAATATGTTGTGGAAAAAGAAGCGTGGAGAAGATGAAGGGATTGGCTAAGTTCAAGAATACGGGATGTCTCAAAGAAATAAATGTGTGTTTTAAATTAATATGAGTTCGAAAATTCATTTCGCAAGTCCAAGAAGAACATGTTACTTCAGATGTATAGGCCTCTGGTTTGAAAGAGCGTCATCTAATCTGGTTACGTTTCGAATTTCATTCTCCGAAACCCACTCATACACGAAACACACGACACAAGTTCGATCCTGCAAGGTGCTTAATTTTTGCAAGACGTTAGAACTCACATTTTTTTGCAAAGTAAGGGTCAGGAAAATAAGATATTCGACTCGAGAGTGGTAGATTTACCCCATATACAAATTTTCAATCTCTGAGATGGACGCTGAAAGCCACTTCCCTGTGTGGCCCACACCTGTCGCAGGTGCGATCGCGCTGGAAGTCTACATTTTTGCAAGGTATGAGTCAGTAGAATACGATGATCGAGTCCAGCGTGGTCGATTTACCCTGTATACTCACTTTCACCGTCCAACATAGATGCTGAACACCGCTACAGCATTAGGCCTCACACTTTTCTCAGGTGTGGTCCCGCCGGAAATCGTCAACTTCGAAATTTAGGTGTGACGAGAGTAGGATATTTGAGTCCAGCGTGGTCGATTTACCCTGTGTGCAATCTTCTACCGCCTCAGCGTAACGCCGAAGAGCGCTACATAGGAAGCGGAACAAGGTAAAAAAACGTGAAAAAAACGTCAAAGTCCACAAACCTGGAATAGGGTTTTAAAACACCTGTAACTTAAGTTGTAAATAAGCTGTGTCGGGTTTGAGCAAAATTAAGAAACTAGGTTTGTAACCCTACCGAATGGAACTTTATTCGCTCCTTGAGGACGCCTTACAAAAAAATTTACTAGGTGTGGACATTTGGGGTGGTAGTAAATGGGGTGTTAAACGCGAATAAACCGCCACCTCTAAGCCGCCAACATACCTCGACATAAATGCAGTAGAGCCGCCAAATTAACGCGAACATACCGCCACCTCCTGGCCGGCTGCGAACCGCGACATAGGTGCCACGGTTTGTTGCCGGTTTAACGAAAGCTGCCCTCTGTTTACACACATTATGCGTGACCTTCGTCCGCATAAGTATTTTCTACACTTGGACACGAACGACGTTCACGGTGGAAAGACGAGGGATCGGAAAGATTATACAAGTAATGCTATTTATTTCAATCATTAGGAAGAGCATTCAAAAGGAACTTCGTAATTTTTTGCTTGTTCGAAACACGATCAGAACGCAATTTTTCAAAATTTTCCTTGGAAATCCTAATTCTCGTAATTTTTTATGAGCTCCGTGAGTTCTCAGGACCACTCTCGAAAAGACATGTTAGGTTAATCATTAGCCTCAGTCAATCAAATGCGTGTGATCTGACAAAAGTTTGCATTTGTAGTAACTTTGTTAACTTTTTTTAAAAATTTTTCAAACAAAAGTTTTTTTGAAAAACAAAAAATTTCTCCAAAAAAAAAAGAGAAACTAACCTGATAATAGCGAAGCGAATGAATTTCGGAAAAAATAAACAAAAGCGGGAGAAGTGTCGGCGCTCGCCAAAAAATTAACAGCTGATTGGGAGGGATTGATTAGTACCACCAAAGAAGACGGCCAACGTGTTTCAGCAATGATCCCTGCTTTGTTTTTGATCCCTCATCGCCCGTTTCCCTGGCGGGAGCCGTTAAAAGCTTTCAGCGCCCATCTTAGAGACTGAAAATTTGTATATGGGGTAAATCTACCACTCTCGAGTCGAATATCTTATTTTCCTGACCCTTACTTTGCAAAAAAATGTGAGTTCTAACGTCTTGCAAAAATTAAGCACCTTGCAGGATCGAACTCGTGTCGTGTGTTTCGTGTATGAGTGGGTTTCGGAGAATGAAATTCGAAACGTAACCAGATTAGATGACGCTCTTTCGAACCAGAGGCCTATACATCTGAAGTAACATGTTCTTCTTGGACTTGCGAAATGAATTTTCGAACTCATATTAATTTAAAACACACATTTATTTCTTCGAGACATCCCGTATTCTTGAACTTAGCCAATCCCTTCATCTTCTCCACGCTTCTTTTCCACAACATATTTACCTTAGCTTCCTACCCGGAATCATTCACAATTTCTGGAAACACGTTCAAACCTATGTGTCTTACATTCAACATTAGGAGAGCCTTCACTATTATCAAAACCCTTACTTTAGCTAACTTTTTCAAAAACGCAGGCAACTTCATGTAATCCGTCAAGAAAAACCTCATCCGTGATCTATTTCAATGTCAATGTCTTGTTTTTTTGAAATGGTTGCTCTTCTTCAAATTATACATCTTTTGGAATAAGTTGCTCCTTTTGTTTTAATTTTACTACAAAAACAGACAATTAACACTCCTGGGAGGAGGTCCGAGAAAATCGCCAAAATTTGACCTAATAACGCTTTTGGAAGGGGGTCTGAGAAAATCTCCAAAAGTTTGTTTTTAGAGGGGGGGTCTGAGAAAATTTAGCCTTGTCCACACCTCGTGCCGAACCCTGATTTAAAGTCACTCGGCATCGAAAGACAGTTCAGGCGCGATGTTTCGTTTCGCAGGAAATGGAATAGTGACAGCTGGATAAAATGTGTTCAAATTGTGGCTGAAGACCGTGAAAAATGGACACGGCTGACTACTAGGACGGCACACCTCGGTGAAGATGCGGAATGACCGCGTCAGGCGAAAGCCAACCGATTAAGTCAAGTAAGCCAATTGGAGATCATCGATGCCGATGATGTGGGGTGTACTCGTCCACCATCAAAAGACAAGAAAGTTCAGGCTTCGAATTTGGCCCAGAACAGCTATTTTTTCGCGATTTTTTCTTTTAGGTTCTACTACTCTATACCCAGAAAAGGATTTAGAGAGGAAAAGAAGACGAGCACATTTGAGCGCGACCACTGCCTTTAAAGAGAACCATTAAAAAAAGCTGTCGGCTGAGTCTCAGGTCGATCCGACCATTTTGAGCCGATTACAGCCGGTGTGACTTGTCCTATAACGTCCGTTTTTCCTGAAAATCGTTTGGAAGCGTTGTTCGGAAAAGATCTCTCAAAATTTTTTGTACAAGGGGTAAAGTCACAAGCTCGGTGGGAGGGGGGCCGCACCTGATCCAAAGCTGTAGGAGGGGGCCGCACCTCTCACGGGCCGATCACACCGCTTTGCCTTACCCTGCGCTCGACACGAATTTGAGCTCCATTTTTTGATTTTCGAAATTTGAAGGTAAGTAAGGCCAGTTGAAAGGCATTATGCCTACCGTAACCTACATCAACTTTAAGTCTTGAGAGGATTAGACCCCAGATTTGGGTTCAGCGCCCTAATTAACCCCCAGTTGAAAGTTTTGAGCCTAATCAGGAAAATTTTCTGCGGAACACCCAACCCGGGTTTTTTTGGAACCCCTGCAGCCATTTAGCGAATTTCAAGCACGGATCTTTTATTTACTGTCTCAGTCCTACAGCAACGACAACATGGTTTTCCAAATCTACACGAGAATTTCGAAGCAGTTCTTGTTTAGAAGCGGAGCAGTTTTTCGGGGAAAAATAAAAAAGTAGTAGTGGAGGAAAAAACTCTTAGTTTCTAAATTGATCCATTCTTGCGGCCGGAGTATAATATCAAAACTTGCCCCTGAGGTTGGACTGTGTCTTTAACAAAGTGATAGCTTCTCCATCTTTTCCAAGGTCTTCTTGGATTCCTTCGTTCTACAGATCCACAGTTGTTCGTAATCGTTTTGGACGCGCCGACGCATCATTCCTTTTTTAGTTCTTCTCACGTTCGAGGCTTCCTGTATAGGCCTTTTGCCAACTCTAGTCGAGCGAGTGGACCAGACGCGATTCTTCGCGGTAGCCGTGCAGCATTCGCAACAACACCAGTCAGCGGCGTTTCTATCGCGGGCGAAGGTTCACCACCGCCCGTCCATGCACTCGACTGAACTAGGGCATCTTTCATAGTTCTCACCGCAAGCGCGGCATGCGCGTGACGCGCCTGGACGAGCGGGAATCAGTAATGAAGTCTGCGGCTGCTGCGCCATGGCGGTACTGTTGAAGTTGGGCCTCGAATTGGAAATGCACAAACATTCCTGGTACTATATTTGCCTACGCTACCATATTTGCCAATATAGTAGCGTAGGAAAATCCCAAACTTATTCGTGTCAGGGTGGACTCAAACTGAAAACAGAGCAGTGATTGTATTCAACGAAATTATTTGCGGATCAAATACAGGCAAAAAATTTAATAAATGACTCAGACAGGACGACGTTTTGAACGGCGGCCGAACGCCATCCTTCCGGCAGACCGCGAGCGTAAGAAACTCAAAAGGGGCGGGGTTGTGCCAAACATACCGCCGTTCTCTCTGCCATGTCTGGCGTTTGCAGGAGTTTGACGGCTAATTTCCAGTCCGAAAGCTCCGGAACTCAGCCCGAGAGATGACGCGTTCGCAGCCATTTTGCCCGCAAGGTCTAGTCCGAGACGTTAGCCGTTTTCGCCGAAAGATCACTGGTTCGCAGCCGTCAAACGGCCGGTCTAGCCCGAAACGTTTCCCGTTTTTCCCGAAATGCCACTCGTTTGCAGCCGTTCCGCTAGGCTAGCTAGCTGCCAAGCGAAACGGAGGCTGAAACGAAGGCGAAAGCTGCAAAAGATGACAGTAGTGGAACAGGCAATGAATGCATTATTGCATACATATCCTACGAGTGTTGTCCCACGATGCTACTAGAAAGAAGAAATGTAATATGTTTATTACATTTTCATGCAAACATACATTTGAAGCAAAGCAACTGAAGGCATGAATGTAGACATAGAAAATAGCAAGTCCAACCACAGCCAGTACTCAAAGGCAAGGTCCGGGCAGATTTTCTAATTCGAGATTTCCCGCTCAATCGGAGCGCATGCTACAGGTAGTCCTAATGAGCTAGCGGAAACTGCTGAACATGCGGTCTTCTTCAAAGTCAGGCTTCACGATAAAAACAATTTCTGAGTTATCTCCAACAAAATAAAGGTCTGGTATTTACAAAAGTATAACTAAGTGAAAGAAACTCTGAAAATTCAGAAAAAAATGCACAAAAAACAAGCCAGGACGGCAAATTGCTGGTGTCGGATAGCCCCCCCCCCAATTAACGAGAATTTCATTTCATCTTGCTTCACAATAAGGAACGCAAGGTATGTGGGCAACCGGTGCCGACCGTACTTCTGCTCACCTCAGTACTGCTCATCTACTGCCTTATACCCACATAATAATAAATCAATTCGTTTACTCCGTCCCGTGTCTCATATTCTACCCTTTAATGTTTGAAAACTTTACAATTTTTCTTAGACGTTGGTTCACGCCTCTTTGAACACCAGACACGGCAGTGGGTCAAGCTCTTCAAAAATTGAATGCAATGCCCCAGTCTCTCAAAAGAATTACGTCCAGCCCGCCCCGCAGTGTCCGAACAGGAGTTAAATAGCGCTCCGCATTTGCAGATAAGGTCTGTTGCAGCACGCAGCTTACAAACAATCTTGCTGAGAACTAAATGATAGTGCCGTGACCCCGTAGACCCAGCTCTAGTATATCCGAGCTGCTCGCTGCAACTACGGTTGTTTGCAGCTGCGGACCCAAAGTTAACTCCGATTAGGGCAGTAGAGATTTGAAGCTCATCAGCTGCGCTAGTAGTGTACTTTGCGGTTCGATTGTGCTCCAATATGGGGCGCAGGTTGGATATTGTGGAATCATTCACGCGACCATCCTTTCAGGGCGCCAGTTCACAATCACCCTGAAAAGTTCTGTGGCCATATCCATGAAACTACGGGAGCCTCCCGGAAGGGTTCCTATAAGCAGCCAGTGTATGCGTTGGGCGAACTTTGGACCTTCCCGGGAGGCTCCGTTTGTTTCATGAATACGGCCAACTGCCTAAATTGCGCCAAAACGTGTTGCTAGCTACAACTAGTCGCATTGTCATCTTTTGGCAAATGAAGTAAAATCACATCGTGCTAGAGCGGATAATTTGGCTCACTCGGCACTTTCACAAAGTTAGTAAGGGCTCCCTACATTGCCTAAGTTCCAGAAAAGTCTGCATTGTGGGTCTCGAAATAGCGAAATTCTATTTACCATGCATTCCTGACTGAAGGTTGGCACAAACTTGGTGCACCTATCTATGTATTAGCATATGGCACCGAGCTTGCGCCAACGTTTACTAGGGAACAGAACGTCTCTTTAGGATCCATGCCGACCGTACATTTCAAATGTCGTAATTCGACTTCTTTGAAACTCGGACTTTCGGGTTCTTACGTTTCGTATCCTCCCATAGAAAATCCTCAAAAATGTGGGCAGTCACGGTCCACATATCCAAATTGGGGAACCTCATCACTCGAATTCAACACTGCGCCCACACAGCTAGCCTGCACGCTGAACCGGGACACCGCCTGCACGCCGACACGCGACGCGGCCGGCACCCCGACACGCGGCGCGACGACTCCTTCCAACCTCTATTGGAGCCTTCACCGGGTGAGAGGGACCTCCAGATAGGGTTCAAGCACCGCAAACTTTAGTAACTGAACCGAGGACGCCGCTGCCATCTGACTTTTGCGCCTGAAAAATGCGTCATATATCTACTTCCCTCGAAGGAGGCTCGCTTCCTCTAAAAACAAGGTTGACACCAGTTTACTATAGTTGCGCCCTGAAAGAAAAGACCGAATATCGAATAGATTCGAATGACTCCCTTTTTTAACGTCCGATTTTTGAATATATTCGAATGGCCTCTTTTTTTTGAGGTCCGATTTTTGAATATATTCGAATGACCCTCTTTTTTCGAGGTCCGAATTTGGAATAGTTTCGAATTAAATCGACTCGAATATATTCGAAAAATTTTTCGAATAGTTTCAAAGCGACGAACTGAAAACAGGCCAAGTGAGCCGTCAGTGGATGATCGTAAATTATTCCAAGCGCAGGAGAGGCGGGGAAAACTCGGTGACTCTTCCATTCACGCGCTTAGCACCATCTGTGTCAGGAACTTAAAGATATTGTATGGTTTCTATCATATCTCTAAATAGCCGCGGCGTAGATGTTATTCCGCCATCTTTTGAGCGAAGCGCTTTTCTCTCCATTTCTAGCATACACCATATGTTTTTTTTTCAAAGACAACCGCTTCTCAGAATTAGGATACTCGCGATAAACTGGGAGATTTAAAGAACACGTACTCTAATGAGCTAAATACAAGGTAAGCATTATAAGATCACTCAACAATTAAGCAACATCAAGAAAAAAGCGACATATAGAAGTGAAACAACTATGACACTGAAGTAGAGATGGCGAATGGGGGTTTATGGCTTGGCAGTGGATCAATAAATGAACTCCACTCCACTCATCATTGATTGACCAGTTTCACCGTGTACAATTTGAGCGGGCGGATCGCTGGCTAGCAAAGCCCTGGCGGGCGGATCGCTGGCAGGTTGCGGGCGGGTCGCCGCTTTAGAGATTTCCGGCGATCCGCCCGCTAGCGTGATCAAGTTTCCCAGGCGCCGCTATTCGCCCGCCAAAACGCAGCGATCCGCCCGCAAAGGCTTTGATAGCCAGCGATCCGCCCGCCGAGGCCACGATGAGCAGCGATCCGCCCGCAACTTGCCGGCGTACCGCCCGGAAAGGCCTTGATTGCCAGCGGTCAGTCCGCACCTGTTGTCTGAGAAGGGTTACAATTGTCGCTTTTTCGAGGCGTTTTCATTGAAAGTGTAACAAATGCCTACCGCTGAGGGATGTAAGGGGAAAACTAGAGCGAATTCTCTCCCAACTATTAGGAGTCCTGCTCAGATTCTGTTGTGGTTAAACTCGCGTTTAACCGCGAACTTAACGTCTGTTGATTCGCGTTTAACACCCCCAATTACTACCACCCTTGATGTTTTGAGCATAAATGTCCACACCTAAATGCACTGGCTAGGTGTGGACATTTATGCTGAAAACATCAAATGTCCACACCTAGTAAATTTTTTTGTAAAGCGTCCTCTGGAATCGGTTAAGGTTTCATTTGGTAGGGTTACAAGCCTAGTTTCTTAATTTTGCTCAAACCCGAGGTAGCTCATTTGCAACTTATGTTACCGCTGTTTTAAAACCCTATTTTAGGTTTGCTGACTTGTAATTTTTTTCACCTTCTCCTGCAGTATATGCAGCGGTCTTCAGCGCTATACTGAGACGGCAAAAGATTGTATAAAGGGTTAATCGACTACGCTGGACTCAAATATCTTACTCTCATGACACCTAAATTTCAAAAATGCCCCTTTTCAGCGGGACCACACCTGAGAAAAGTGTGAGGCCTCATACTGTAGCGGTGTTCAGCATCTATGTTGGACGATGAAAGTGAGTATATGGGATAAATCGACCACGCTGGACTCGATCATCGTATTCTACTGACTCATACCTTGCAAAAATGTAGACTTCCAGCGTGATCGCACCTGCGACAGGTGTGGGCCACACAGGGAAGTGGCTTTCAGCGTCCATCTTAGAGACTGAAAATTTGTATATAGGGTAAATCTAACACTCTCGACTCGAATATCTTATTTTCGTGATCCTTACCTGTCAAAAAAATGTGAGGTCTAACGTCTTGCAAAAACTAAGCACTTTGCGGGATCGAACCCGTGTCGTGTGTTTGGTGTATGAGTGGGTTTCAAAGAATTAAATTCGAAACGTTACCAGATTAGATGACGCTTTTTCCAACTAGCGAGTGTTTTTGCCATGTCTGGTCTGGCTAATGTTGAGGCACCTAGTTTCGTATCTAACCACTTATTAAAGCGTGTTTCCCATACATTTAAAGTGACCTGTTCTTCTCTGAGAACATATTTATTTCTTTAGTACATCTCTTCGTCTTCACCTTTGCCAATAACCTCACTCATCGCATCCACTCTTTTCTTCCGCCCCATTCCGTAGCTTCCAATCTGTTCTTATTTGCAATTCAGTACACAACTATCCAGAATACACGTTCAGAACCTATGTGCTTTATATTCAATCGTAGGAGAACCTTTACTATAGTTTCAACATTTACGTTAATTTAACTACTACAAGGTTTCATGTTTACTGAACGGTATTACCGAATCATTCGCAAAAAAATTTTCTAGACAGTGTACCTGCTACCCACGGTCAGAATGGTTCATGTGGTCTCCCGGTAGAGCTCAGACCCCCCTCCCTCCACCATTGCGCAGCTCAGTCCCCCCGGTGTGGATATCCACACCCCGCGCCGAACCCTGCTTTAAATCCTCTTTAACCAAATCCGTCCAGAACTTTCGCCTACGGCCAGGTGGCCGTTTCCAGACAGGATTTGGAAGCATTCTTAGAGCGTGTTGTACGAGACGATCCGGCTTTCTTCTTAGTATATGCCCGAGCAGTCGAAGTCGACTTTCCATTGCTGCTTGAGATGGCTTTAGAAGATGCTGGCACCTCCCTCGTGTCAAGCGTTGATGTACTGCGTCGATTTCCTTGCAAAGGTCTTCGTTATGGCATGCACGCGGCCAGAAATATTCAAGCAAACGCCTAGAAAGCTTCCTCTCCGTGCAATCCAACCTTTCCATCTGCGTCTTCGGTGCTGCCCACGTCTCCGATCCGTACATCATGATAGGGCGAATAGCGGATAGGTAGACGCGCAACTTGACTTCCTTCGCGATGGTGGTAGACCACAAACACTTGGTCAGAGAATTAAATGCAGACGTACCTTTCGCATATCGTTGTCGAATATCCGCTGCATAACTACCATCGTTCTTCAGCAAACAGCCCAAATAACAGAAATCGTCCACCAGTTCGATACATTGTCCGTCCACACAAACTCCCGTTGAAGGCCTCTGAGAGACCCACATCTGCTTGCATTTGTCGGCACGAAGACGAAGTCCATAAGCTGCGGCATACTTCGAAACGAGGTTCACAATCCTTTGCAGTTTTGCGTTGTTTTCAGCGAATAACACAATGTCGTCGGCGTACTCCAGGTCGACAAGGGAGCGTCCTGATGGTGTTAGGATCACATCCGCAGGAAACTGTTCCGCAACTCTACGCATGATGTCATCAACGGCGAAGTTGAAAAGAAGAGGTCCTGCAACGGCTCTTTGCCTTACTCCTGTTTTCACCTCGAAAGCTGACGTAAATCCGACAGGTAAACGAACTGCTGCTGTTGTTCCTCTGTTCATGTCCTCGATTAGCCGAATATACTTTTCCGGGACTCCATCTGCTCGCAGAGCATTGAGCAATCTATCACGATGAGGAGAGTCGAACGCTGCTTCAAAGTCCAGAAAAGCAAGCTGTAATGGCTTCGAATACCGCTGCCACGATTCAATTACTCTTCTCACGACGAACACTTGGTCGATGGTCGATCTTCCAGGTCGAAAACCGGCTTGCTCATCTTTGGTCGTTCCTTCACGATGTTTGATAAGTCGCTCGAGAATGATACGTTCTAAAACCTTGTACATGACACGAAGTAGAGAGATTCCTCTGTAGTTCTTAGGATCCGTGAAGGATAGCTTCTTGTGAAGAGGTACGATGATCGCATGTCTCCACGAGTCGGGTATCCTTTCGCTCATCCATATGGCACGGATGGTGTTGGTCATATCACAGATCCCAGACGGAGGAAGAGCTTTCAGCATTTCAGCAGTGATGTTGTCATCCACACCTGCCTTTCCATTCTTCATTTTCCGGACACAATCCAAAACTTCAGACTCAGTCGGCGGTTCGTCACTGACATCGTAATGTGCTCTCTGAACATGCGGGAGCTCAGGTACTGATGGCGCTGGACGATTCAGTAGTGAACTGAAGTAATCCTTGTATATTGGCAGCGTCGCATCACCAACTGCAACTCCATTGGTAGTGTTCAAGACAGGAGAACATCTCTTCATCTTCCCGCTATACTGTCGCAGCGACGTGTAGGCTTTCTTCGGATTCTTCTCCTCCCAAGCCTTCTCGAACTCCTTAGCTCTAAACGTTCACTCTCGTTCGCGGTCACTTTGAAGCTGCCGACGCAACTTTCTCCTCAGACGCTTCTCCTCCACGAAGTTTCCTGCAGTTCGGAGAGCACATACTCTGTTGTAGGTATGGTTCCCGTTTTCATTTTAGTCTGACGCATGAACCGGGCGGCTGGTCGTGCGGGGTCGGCGGCCTCACTGGAGAATGGGGTTTCGATTTGCGCGGGGTGATCTACCGTCGCAGCCTCGTCCATTCATCAGACTAAAATGATTGCGCAAACTCTAGATGTTGTTTCTTCTGAGACGTAGGCGAACTTCTTCTTAGGCTGTACAACCGGGAGTGCCTCTTTCGAAGCGTCCTGGATGCACTTGACAAAAGAATCCGCGTCGCAAAGTTTCTTCTTGATCCGTACTCCGATGTGAACAGAAACGCGTTGTCGAAAATTCTTTCTGCACTCTTCATCTCTGAGACTTGTCATGTCAATCCTCTGGAGAGGTTGAGCCCCTCGCCTCCTCTCATGAATCCTCACAGTGAAGCTCAACAGAGCAGGACGGTGATCCGAATCGAATGCGACATCCCACACAGCTCTAGATCTTCGAATGTCCGATACTGGAATATTCCTCGTCAGGACATAGTTAAGCTGTAGTTTCAAAGTTGTCATCTTCCGCTTCCGCTGCTCTTCTGGAGATATCTGGGTTGGTCCCTGCCACGTAAGCTGATGGCGGCGATGATTCCTCTTGAATGTCGATGCAATAATCAGACCACTCCGTTCACAAAAGTCGACAAGGCGGTAGCCATTGTCCGATGTTTGCTACACTGGGCAGAACCATTTACCGAGTACTTCGGATTCCTGATCAGGTCGCATCTTCGCATTTGCGTCAATCCCCACGACAACAGCATATTGACAAGGTATCCTGGCCAGCAACGTATTGAGTTCCTCATAAAACGCATCCTTCGAATTGTCTTCGGCGGTTTCAGTGGGCGCATGAGCACTCACTATCCAAAGATTGAATCCTCTGTGATCCCGCAGTCGTACGAATGCATTCCGGCACGACGTTGAGCCAAACTCCTTCACCATACCATTGAAATCCTTCCTTATAGCTATTGCACAGCCTCCCACTCTCCTATCGTCAGCGTTACCGCAGTAGATGGTGTACTCTTCGACGCTGATGACGGGTCTATCCTTGAGGCGGGTTTCCTGCAAAGCAGCAAACGGTGCATGGAAATAGCTCAGAAGTCTGGGTAGCACAGTTTTTTGGATATCACTCGACAGCGATCGACAGTTCAGGGTAGCGAAATTGTGGCTTGTGGCCAAAGACTCCATGACTCCTTAGGTACGGATCCTAAGGTGTTATGTACCAGAGGCCTTAGTGTGCCGGACGGCGACACCTTTATGCAATGTATGGGATATTTTCGCGATATATTTGTGCACGCTATATCGCTCGAACGTTCCCTGTGTACACTCAAACGTCTGCTGGGTTCAGTAGAAGCAGGGGCACCAACGAGCAGGTACCAACAGACTTGTATACACACCCCCGATGATCTCTAGTATCAAGAACATCAGCTGGCTTGAACTTGAATTTCAATCAATGAACTTTTGGATTTATGTACACATCTAGTCAAAAACATTGGTTGAAGTTCTTGCTTTCATTCTTCAACTGTTTTATTAGGTAAATTTGCATTCATTTCTACCTCTGAGTGTCGATGATTTTTGAATGCTTGGCATGAGACTGTGATTTTTCTGTGCACGTGTGCACGAACTGGAAATTTACGGTCTTAATAACTCTAATTCTAGCCCGTTTTTCACCGCGCTACCTTCATAGTTTTTGAGCTGTTTTATATCGAAGCTGGATTTTGTAGTTTTTTCGATAACGTTTTTCATCGTGACCACTGCCTATAAAACAAACACTACAGCAGCTCGATCCAGAAAAATTAACTTTTCGACCTCTCCCGACCGTCCAATCAGCGGTTTTCCGATTTTTCAGCGCCCCGAATCACACACTCATCGTCAATTGCTTGGCCTCTGGAAAGACTAACCAAGTAGTTTTCTCACTTGTCTATCTGATAAAGTTTCGAAGACTCATCTAGAGGCCTTTATCGCAAAAATCACACGGTGTGATGAGGCCTGTTTTTAAGGGTCAAATCACACCGTCACATCTACAGCCGTCACACCGGCCGTAACCGGCTCAAAATAGTCGGATCGACCTGGGACTCGGCCGAGAACTTTTTTTGATATTCCTCTTCAAAATAAACAGTGCAACAGCCCAACCCAGAAAAATTAATTTTTCGACCTCTCCTGACGCTGTTTACTCACTTGTCTATCTGATTAAGTTTCGAAGACTGATCTAGAGGCCTTTATCGCGAAAATCACACGGTGTGATGAGGCCTGTTTTCTAGTCTTAAATCGCACCGTCACATCTACAGCCGTCACACCTGCCGTAATCGGCTTAAAATAGTCGGATCGACCTGGGACTCGGCCGACAGCTTTTTTTGATGGTCCTCTTCAAAATAAACGCTGCAACAGCCCAACCCAGAAAAATTAATTTTTCGACCTCTCCTGACGTTGAAGTCCAATCAGCGGTTTTCCGATGCCTGGTCAGTATCTCGGATTTGGCTGACATCTTGACTAGGGGTGTAATTCAGGGCGCTGAAGCCCTATTCATGTTATACCTAAACGTTAATACATTTTCTCCTTTTAAATTTTGATTCCATATCCTACCCCCTCCCCATTTCATCCTTTAATTACTTAATTAAATAGTTTATCGGTAACTGAACAATGAAATAGATTCAAGGATAGTATGTTGACAGAAACACACCGACATAGAAAAGAAATGCAGCAGAGATAGTATGCTCAATGTTACAGGTTAGGAAAAAGCGCAAGTTAACAATGATCAATTGGGTGGGTTAAAGGCAGCATTCACGTGATTGAAATAACTACGGAAATAGAATGGTATGGCCCAGTCAGGCAAAAAAAAATGTACTGATGCCGTACAAGTTTTCGAGGGATGAGTGGGTAATTCGCCTGGGGGTGAGAAGGCACCACCTTCGCATGAACAAAGCCCTTCGTTCGTGTTGGCGTCAGGGAGTACTGATCGCGAAATCGCCGGGGGTGACAAACGCGAAAACCGCGAATGCGTTGAGGTCGTGTTGTCGCGTTAAACATGTGTGATGATTGATTTGCACTCACGTGCACGTGATTTTTGCCATGATTTTTGCCTGCGAATTCGCCTGGGGGTTGACAAACGCAGAAACCGCATGATGCGCTGCGGTCGCGTGGCAGTCAATTGATGATTTTTGAATTTCGACGCTTTAATTGTTATTCCTCCCTCCTGAATTGTGACTTTTCCAATCTCTTTAATTTTTGCAGATTAATTTGTAACTTTTTCACTCTTCTCCACACAATTTGTACATGTATATCTATTTTTATTACACTCACTTAAAGACAGTGTTCACGATGATTTTCATTTCTGAGTTTTTCACACGAAACAAAGCGTTGAACTCCATGTGTGACCAAAATTACGAAGAAACGGCGAGAAACGCATTAAAACGCCGTATTTCAGTGACGCTGTTGCCTGGCCTGGACTAGTTGTCCGATTGGATGAACATGTTCCCGGTGCTTGTGACCGGTGAAAAATGGGGTCAGTCGAAAATGGAAAATTATTTCATGCAAAAATGTATCATTTAGGGTCCGAAGGAAGGGACGGAGCATTAGAAAGCAGAAAACGGCGAAGGATGGGTCCACAAAATATTTCATCGTCACAACGAACAGTTCCTGTCATAGTAAAGAATTTCGTGAACTTCTAGTCCGTTTTTCTAAATTTCTCCGTCAATTTAGTTCTACCCGGGGGTCAATTAATCGATTTTGCGAATAACCTCAAAATCGAAGATTATCGTGAACACTTCCTTCAAGGCAAATGCGTGATCATAATGAGAAGACTTGCAGAGAATATGGAAAAAAACAACACCGGGAAAAACAAAACCAAACAACAAACTGGAGCGTAAAGCGAGACGTGGATTCCTGTTACGTATATTTTTATTTTTGGACTTATTTGGCATTTTAATTCTAATTCTTTTTTCAATAACTGAATCAAAGCGGGACATGTATATACTTACAAGGGAAGTGTTTAGAGTGTCAAACGCATCTGCGAAATCGACTAGTACCGTTAGTCTCTCTTGTGGCTCAATAGTAAAACTGCGCAGTATCCAGCCCCGAGCTACGGGTTCGAAGAAGTTACAAGCTTAAGAAGGTAGTTTTTTGTGCTTTTTGTACCTTCCAAAAAGCGCATTAGTCTTTGGGAAATTCGGAAACGGACCCCATAAATGTGTTCAGCGCCCAAAACTGCCCCCCTGGGCCACATTTGGGTGAAGGCAGATTTTTCATACTTTGTCCAGGCTGATAGCGTTTTGGACTTTACGGATTTTCGGTTGGGCGTTTATTTGTACCGACTAGAGGTTGATTTTCCAGATTTGTGTTCTTCACCATAGACATGAACACCACTACATACAAGTTCTGAGCGCAATCCTAGAACATTTTTCAAAACCCAAAAAAAATGCCTGATGGGTACCCTTGCCTTTTCGCGAAGGTTGAAAAATGCTAATAAGTTGTTCAAACCTGCAGCTCGAGGCGAGTTACTGCACATTTTTACTATTGAGCCAGAAGAAATACTAACGATACTATAGTGCATCTATCCACGGCAGGGACCGATGCCCAACCCCCTGCCGCCGGTGGTGGTGGGCGCGCTGCGCAATGGGTGGGCGCCCGGCGGATTAGCATCGATCGACTGGCCGCCGCACAGCTGATCAGCACCAACTCATTTTCCTCTTTCCATCCCTCCTCCGCGTTCTCGATCCATCTTTCTATCGTTTTCCTCCTTTTATTGTTTCTCCTTCATTACGAGTGTTCACATTGCATGTGCTATATTATATTCACGTATCTTTGTGAACAATTTACGTGATGTTCTAGCATTTCAAATCAAATTTTTTTTCAGGTTAATATTCCATCTGGATATTCGCCCGGCTGGTATTCTGGTCTGCTGTACTATATTCTTTTCTTCATCTTTTATTATTTCTCCTGGAAACTATATTTTCTATCGTTTTTCTAATGGATTCCACCCCATCACCTCATTTTGTGAGTTTTTTGGCCGCGTTTTCACTGTTTTCAATGTTTATCATAAAGTTGTTTGATAATGTTCATATTTATCTATGTTGTTTTTATTTTAATTGTCGCTTGCCCGTCGTCCATTGTTATTCCAGACAGGGCATCGTGGAGAGAAAAAAATTGGTAAATTTTTCGGGTTAGACGACCGCTAGAGAATTTTGTTGAGAATTCATGTTGAGAAAATTTCTAATACAATTTTTTCTCTAGTGTGTCGTTTAATTCGAAGCAGTACCGAAAATTCTAGGGTTGTTGCGCGTTTCCCTTTCATTTCCAATCGCGTTCGTTGTAGTTTTTGCTGAGCATTTGTCTAGGATTTTTTTTCGTGTAAAACTTTTTTAAAATTGGAATTGAAAGGAAAACGCGCAACAACCCTAGAATTTTTGGTACTGCTTCGGATTAAATGACACACTAGAGAAAAAAATTGTATTAGAAATTTTCTCGACATGAATTCTCAACAAAATTCTCTAGCGGTCGTCTAACCCGTAAATTTACCAATTTTTTTCTCTCCACGATGCCCTGTCTGGAATAACAATGGACGACGGGCAAGCGACAATTAAAATAAAAACAACATAGATAAATATGAACATTATCGAACAACTTTATGATAAACATTGAAAACAGTGAAAACGCGGCCAAAAAACTCACAAAATTAGAAGGTGATGGGGTGGAATCCATTAGAAAAACGATAGAAAATATCGTTTCCAGGAGAAATAATAAAAGATGAAGAAAAGAATATAGTACAGCAGACCAGAATACCAGCCGGGCGAATATCCAGATCGAAAATACAGCACATGCAATGTGAACACTCATAATAAAGGAGAAACAATAAAAGGAGGAAAAAGATAGAAAGATGGATCGAGAACGCGGAGGGATGAAAAGAGGAAAATGAGTTGGTGCTGATCAGCTGTGCGGCCGCCAGTCGATCGATGCCAATCCGCCAGGCGCCCACCCATTGCGCAGCGCGCCCACCACCACCGGCGGTAGGGAGTTCTGCATCGGTCCCTGCCGTGGATAGATGCACTATAGTCGTTTTCGCAGATGCGTTTTTTTCACTCGTTTGACACTCTAAACACTTCCCTTGTTAGATAGATGGCAAAATAAGACTTTGAGGTCGGCATAGTTCGAGAAATTTAACAAAAAGCACCTGAAATGTATTGAAACGTGTTCCGTAACGAGTATTGTGATTGGCCTCACAAATTACCTAGTTGGGAAGGGGAAGTTGGTAACGGTGTGGCTCTGTCAGGACCCCTGAGTAACAATTCGTGGAAATAGGTTCAGAAAAGAATACTCAAGTACTCCTCATTCCAGCATCGTGCGAAGCGATAGAGGCGTGACGAACCCGTGAAAGACTGGAAAAAGAGTGAAACTCTGTATTGGCAAGCTCTGAATCCGATCGGTCAACGCTAGCATTGCAATGGTCATTTCCCTCCACATTGAGAAAGCAAAGACCAAACTGAGCGCTAAGTGGTTATTCAGGGTCCTCTACCAATTTTATCCACCTCGAGAGCCTTTTGAAGTCGATAATTCTAAAAATGGATACAATTCCATGGTGGCGATTTCTGTTGATTGGGGATTTTCAAAACCTCATAACAGTCAAGGCTGACCACTCATTTTCTCCAATAAACTGGAATACCACCACACTGCTAGCGTTGACCTATCAGATTCAGAGGCTCCTTCTGTATTGTTGTAATCATTGAAAAGTTCTCATTTGATGTAGTTTTCCCTTGTTTATGCTTTACTGAAGTGCTATATCCTCTTTATTTCCGTTTGTTTTCCTGTGTGCTTGTGTGGATTTTCCTTGGGCGAAATTTCGTACTAGTCGAACTACTGCTCATTCCATTATCTTTCAAAATCCTAATGTATCTCATATGACTCAAATTATAGTTCCTCTTGAGTCTAAGTCGTGCAATAGATTTCCGTCTAGTTGTTATGTTTTCCATTCGGTGCTATAATAAGGTCAATAAAGTGTAGTGAAGAAAATTTGTCGGTTTGATACGATTTTAAGGCCTGGAAAGTTAGGCTACTCGCTTGGATAAGGGTAATGCTGATGTGGCAGCTTTGCTGCTTCGTCGCAATCCGCCACACCTTTAACTGCTGCACAAGCGACCTCCTAGCTCTCCAAGACTTCTGTAGTGTAGAATAGTGGTAAATAAGACAAAGTGGGGGTGATTTCGGGACCAAATGACGTCAGGATGGGTGCATGATGCCGTCCACCATTAGGGGGTGATTTGGGGGTCTAATGACGTCATCAACGCGTCGCGCTGGTGGGGTGATGCCGTATCCTATTAAGGGGTGAGTTCGGGACTTCATGTCGTCATCTACGTGTCGCACTCAAGGGGTGATGCCGTTCACAATTAGGGGGTGATGTCGGGGCCTGATGACGTCTTTTGAGACTCGCACGCGAGGGATGATCCCGCTCCCGAGCACGGTTATCTCGGCGTAGTAGGTGCTTTTATTCGGGACCGGAATCAGAAACGGCATGGGAACCGAGGAGTGCCTGAGCAGATTACAACGCCTACGCATTTTGAAGTGTCAAAAACGACCCACAATGCGGCTACATGAGTTAGAAGTTGGCCCCGCCCTGTATTTTCACGCCCCTTGTATTTGCCCTTTTACTGCAACGCAAGGTTGCTGGGTCATATTCACCGTCAGTACTGTTGGTAGATTGCCTAACAAGTGAACCACACACGTCACTGACGGCGAAGATGGCCCGGCAACCCTGCGTTGGAGGAAAAGGGCAAATACAGGGGGAGTGAAAATACAGGGCGGGGCCAACTTCTACCTCCTGTAGCGGCATTGTGGGTCGTTTTTGACACTCCAAAATGCGTAAGCATTATGTTTCAAGCCATACGGTTCGATTCACGTAGTTATCTCAACCACGTTTACGAGCGTGTATGCTGCCTTTAAGTGGGAGCGTATGGTGGCGAAGGGCAGCTGAAGGCCAACTCTGCAAGCCGGGTAAGGTAATAAACGGCTTCGGGTACCAACTTCGTAGGCCCGCCAACACCACCAAGGCCCACGTGTCTGCATTTCAGGTTGGGTAAAACTTAATGATTAGTGAAAATCGAATAAATTATAAATATGCACGTAAACAAGATACAAATACTTTTTACTACTACTACAAATACTTACTATACTACTTAGGTGGATGTAGTTATATAAATATAAATAAATAAATAGCGGAAGCAGATCAGCAGTGGTAAGGCCACAATCGGGACTTCAAGAAAAGAAAGGAAACAGAAAAAAACAGATTCTGAGTTGTGACGCAGTCGACGTTAATATCAGATAAGAATGGGAAAACTGTCATGTTCCTATGTTGGCGACATCTCCGCCAAATAAGTTATAGATAGAATGAATTAGGAATTAGGAATTGCATAGTGAAAGTTAATTATAATGTTACTCCGAAGGACAGCAAGAGGAAGCAATGCAGTCTGAAAAGAAATATTGTTAGTAGCAGAAGAAGGCGGAAAAGTTAGTTTTTAGAAGTAACTCATCCTTTATATGAACTTCAAGTCCTCTGCTGAAGCTTACTGGAGTTGATGACATGCCTAGCTCAGTTGGGAAATCGTTCCAAACTTTGGCTGAACGCACCAAAAAGGACTCAAGAAACTGTTAATAACTGTTGATGTCTGTTGATAGTGGTACGATTCCTGTGAAAAGTCTGAATTGGTGACCTCTAGTTCTATCGTTAAACCCCGAAAAAAGCTATTATCTCTTCAGTTTCGATGTCAGGATAGCCCATGATGACCTTAAAGGCACAGGACATCCAAAAAAATTAATTTTCAAATTTTATGCTTATCTTGAAGAGAGTCACACAGTGGTATCTCTGAAATCGTCCACGACCCCCTTTGAACAGAGTTATGGCTCTTCAAAGATGCCAAGGTTTTAAGGGTGAAAAATTGGTGGACGAGTTGTCTCACTCCTGTATTTCTCTTCATTCGCAATCGTTGCGCGGAAGCGAGCCAGGATAAGGAGACAGTTCGGCAATGAACTGAAGAACGGCGATTTCTTAAGAATTCATTCATCCATCCAGCCGATATCGAGGTCGAAAGTCCGGAAGGGGGCCGGGCCTGTGGTGGTGAGCGAAGGGGGTCGGGCTTGTGGTGGTCGCTTATATCTCGCTTATTTGGAGGAATTGAGATCTCGCATTTGACACGTGTTATACAGGAGGGGTCTTCTACACACTTACATGAAAATCTCAAAATTCATATCAGAGGGTGTACTGTGACTTTAAAGAGAAAATTCTGATTGTAGATGACCCGCCTCAACTGCAGCGAAGCGTTTTCGGCGCTTTTTTCCGCCGCAAAGAGCCGCTTTGTCATAACTTCCTTAAAAGTGGTCCGTTTGGGTTGTCAGGGGCATATTTAGAATCAGCATCGATAGCTCTCCATTTTGAGCTCGCAAATGTCTTACCCTACAAACAAGGTAAATAGGGTTAGCAGAATCAATCGAGTGCTCGAAAACTGGAGCTAGATACAATACCGTCGCTATCCAAAGGAAAAAATGGGCGAAATGGGCAAAGTGGGCAACTAAAGCGTCTTTCGGCCACAACTCGCCTCGAAGTGCTCCGTTTTCAATTTCGAAAACGCCGAAATGTACAGCATATCGTGATCTAGTCAACCATGCAAAAATATTTTGCGAAATTTTGGAGCAACATTTTCTAAGGCGAAATACATTTTCATTTTTCTTCTTTGATAGAGATCGCGTACGCTTGTTTTTGATCGAATGGGCTCGTTATCTTGTGATAACATTATCAAATTCATAACTAACTGCATCTTAAAAAACCTTTTCATAGAAAATTTCCGATTTTATCTCATTTGGTTAGATAGATTGTGGCACGGGTGACATTTTGGTTCTTTCGAAATTGAAAACGGAGCACTTTGAGGCGAGTTGTGGTCGAAAGACGCTTTAGTTGTCCATTTTGCCCATTTCGCCCATTTTTTTCCTTGGATAGCGGCGGTATTGTATCACATTGGGGTAAATATTAGACTTCGCATCGACCGTGCAGATGAAGGACGAGTAATATACAAGTATGTTAGACCAATTTATGCAGGTGGCGAAAGTGAAAATTGATGATTTTTAGCCGCTTCGACGCCCCTGCAGACACAGTCGTCGTCCTTCGCTCGGGCTCAAAACCCCCGCGATCACAACCACTCTCAATACAGACTCTTTTGAAACAGTTACGACCTCTGTTTCCTGCCTAGCGCCACCACCGTGATTTTGGCTTTGAAAAACTACCCTCGACCACCGACGTTCCGTTCTCGGCTCAAACGGGACCAATCGAGATGAGACTTTGCCTACAACTTTACTTTTCTAACCTCTTTCAAATAAGCGCTGCGCCAGCCCAATCCGGTAAACTTGGTTTTTCACCTCTTTAGAATGTGCCAAAACAGCGTTTTTTTTTGCACGTCTTTTAAACGATTTCTGAGACCCGCTTTGGCCAGCCAATGCACTGACAAGGGAAGTATAAAAAGCGTAGGTCGGATCTGCCAAAACGACTAGTATGGTTTGTATCTCTTCTGGCTCAATAGTAAAAATGCGCAGTATCCCGCCGCGAGCCGCAGGTTCAAAAAAGTTATGAGCATTTTTTAAGTCTGGAGAAAAGGCAAGGGTACCCCATCAGGCAATTTTTTTGGAGTTTCAAAAAATTTTCTCGGATTTAGCTCAAAAGTTGTATGTAGGGGTAATCTAGTGTGGTGAACACGAATCTAGAGTCCATTTGTCGAAATTTTGAGGTTTACTGTAGGTTACGGTAGGTAACATGTTATTTAGGGGTCAAAACCCACCTTAGTATTTTGAAAATCGACAAACGGACGTAAATTCGTATTCTCCACCCCGAATAACCCACGTATACAAATTTTGAGTAAAATCTGAGATTTTGATCAAACTACCGTATACCCACCGTAATCTAACGTAATCTGCAAAAAATCGATAAACGGACTCCAGATTCGTGTTTAGCACTCTAAATAACCCTCAGCAAATGATTTTGAGACATATCTATTGTAGAAAACCGGAAATCTCGAAAGTGGCGTTTTCCCTCAAAATTTTCCCCGGTTGGGAAGCTTCAGAAGAAATGAGCCGGAAACTTTTGAAAATCGACTAATAAATCACAGAATCGTTATCAGCGCCCCAAAAAACTCCCCTGGGAGAATCTTAAGTCAAATCTGGAACATTTTTCTAAAACGCTTCCAGAGCCCTCAATTAGTAGAAATAAGCGCCCAACCGAAAATCCGTACAAGTCCAAAACGCTGTCAGTCTGGACAAAGTACGGAAAATGTTCGTTCACCCAAAATTTGCTCAGGGTGGTAGTTTTGGGTGCTGAACACATTTATGAGGTCCGTTTCCGGATTTTCCGAAGAATAACGCGCTTTTTAGAAGGTACATAAAGCACAAAAAATGAACTTTTTAAGCTTGTAACTTCTTGGAACCTGCGGCTCGCGGCGGGATACTGCGCAGTTTTACTATTGAGCCACAAGAGATACTAACGACACTAGTCGTTTTGGCAGATCAGACCTACGCTTTGTATAAGGTGCGTCCGAATGAGAATGGCTGCCCATGCGGCCGACGTGCTTGGCAGGCGGCCGTCGCGTTCGCCGCTCTTGGACGAGCATGCGAAAAGTCCTCACCGCCATCAACTACGAACGGGGCCGGCACCGGCTGGCAGCAAGCACTGCGCCGATCACTCGCTCCGCAGACGGAGGGGAGAGGGGACGGCCGTAGTTGGAATCCAACACTCGTCCGAGGGCGGCACATGCGACTGCCGCCTGCCAAGCACGCCGGCCGCGTGGGCAGCCATTCTCATTCAGGCACACTTTACTTCCCTTGTGAGACGCTCAAGACTGACCTAAATGTGTTTCCAGAAACAAACAATCAGTTGAAAACATTTGTCAGAGAAACTTGAAATTCTGGTCTCTATGCCCCTGTTTGACCGCACCGCTTCGCAGTGCCGGGTAAACGGAGTCGAAAAAATCAAGTTCGGCATGAGTGCGGTTTTAGTTGAGAAACAGATAAGGCGTTGACAGGAGCCCGTACGGATCGAAATGATTTGGGTGCGTTTCTGAGAAATCTAAAATTACGGGGGTGGCGCTAATCGGGAAATGCCTCCAGACAGGTTGTGGCTGTCTTAAAAGAGTCCATGTTGATCGTAGTTGTGATCGCGGGGGTTCTGGGCCCGAGCGAAGAACGATGACTCTGTCTGCCGGGGCGCCAAACGGGAAAAACGCTATTTCAGCATATCCCAAAAGGGTGAGCAATCTAAGTTTCTGGATTGGGCTGGCGCAGTGCTTATTCGGAAGAGGACCAAAAAGTAAAGTTGTAGGCCGAGCCTCAGGTCGATTGGTCCCGTTTGAGCTGAGAATAAGAAGTCGGTGGTCCCGCTTGAAGCGAAAATGGATTCGGCACATGTGAGGGTGGCGAAAATTCGATCTTTCTGGACTGGGCTGGCGCAGTGCTTACTCGGACAGTCGGGGCTTAGTACGTCGGCACAATACCGTTAGTACGCCGGCACAAAGGGATCGGCAGCACCTGTGCTGTAGCTGCTGGTAACAGCAGGATATGCTGGCAACGACCAGGAGCTCCTGCTGCTTGTGCTGGCGTACTAACGCTTTTTCATCATAGCACGCGTGCTATTGCCAGCCCCTCTCTCCTAGTGTCTGCTGCCACTCTCCTCCATTGATTTGTCTGATACAAATGAACATTGCAGCATCCTCTTGTACGACGGCGGCGGGTATATAAGGCAGCCAGTCTTGCAGTTGGCCGTTTCAGGCCAGTCCGAGGAGGTGACCCTGTGTCACTTTTTGAACGCTATTTTTGAACGCTGAGCAGATCATCCCCACGGCCCATCGCGAGGGAAGCCTCCTCGTTATGGACCGTGGCGAAGATGATACCCTTGTTGCGGCCCTCGGCGAGGATGGCCTCCTTGCTGCTGGCCGTGGCAAGAATTATACCGAACACCGGTAAGGAGGGTGGCAGTCCAAATTCTGTCGATAATGAGCGTTAGTTCGCCAGCATACGTTGGGAGGATATGCTACCGCTACCAGCAGCTCCTGCACACAACGAGCGTTAGTACGCCAGGTTTGCCCTGGCGTACTAACGGTATTGTGCCGACGTACTAAGCCCCGACTGTCCGATTATTTGAAAGGAGGTCAAAAAGCAATGTGGTGGGCCGAGTCTCAGGTCGATTGGTCCCGTTTTAGCGGAGAACGGAACGTAGGTGGTCGAGGGTAGTTTTTCAAAGCCAAAATCACGGGGGTGGCGCTAGGCGGGACATGCCTCCAGACAAGTTGTAACTGTTTTAAAAGAGTCTATGCTGAGCGTAGTTGTGATCGCGGGCATTCTGAGCAGGGCTATGCGTAACTGGATTTGTAATTTCGTGAATCGTAAATCGTAACTTTTGAAAATCCTCTTAATTCGTAAATCGTGATTCGTAAATCGTAACTGATAATGATTAATAGGCCCACACATAACCTAAACCTCATTCGATGTTGAAACACCGTAGCGTTTCAGTGATGAGGTGACTCCATATCGAAGGAGGTTTGAGGTTGAGTTTGAAATTGACATTTTTAGAGCAGCACTTGAATAAATATTCAGTACACATACGTGGGATAGAAACGACTTTAGTAGACAAAATGGAAACTCTAAGTTTATTTAAAGGCAGTGTTCACGATAAAAATCGTTTCTCTGTTTCTCCACCTATCTTGAAAACGGCTCCATGCTGATTCCAATGATGTCCCTGAAATCGTACAAGACCTTCTGGGAACGGAGTTATGGTCCCTCAAAGATTTAGCTAAGGAAACATGGTGGACGAGTTGCCCGAGGCTAGTAACTTCCGTCTTTTTCAGCCGATCTATGCGAGCTGACCTGAGTAAAGAGAGAAGCTGAGAATGAAGGGAAGAACGGGGCTAATGATTGGAAAACATCATTTTTTTCAGCACGAGCATTCCTTTGTTCACGTCGGTGGGCGTGGAAAGTGCATCTGGGGGTGACGAGCTGACAGGTGTCCAACTTTGGGCTCGTTTGGAGCGTTTCCTGGCTCGTTTTCATGCGTTCTTTCGACGTCAACGTTACAGTGTGCCCCTCCACTACCGATTCCTAGTGGAAACTGAAACACATTTTTTATCGTGGACACTGCCTTTAAAGGCAGGGTTCTCGATAAAATCGGTTGTTGTGCTATACCCATGGAATTGTAGATCTGGCCATTACAATAAAGAAATTAAGCAAAAAATTGGATAAAAAATGCTCAGGAGCAAGTTATGGCTTGGTGTCCTCCCGCCCCCAATTATCGAGATTTGGGTAAAAGCCTGTTTTGTCAACTTTTATTTTGCTTCCAAAGTGATTTCTGAACATTTCTGGAGACTACTGAGCACTTTAACAGCAACATAAATGTCGGATAAGCAAGCATTAATGAAAATCGCGTTAATTAGGGGGCCGGCCGGCACCGGTAATTAGCCGTTATACTTTGTTTTTGAGCGTTTTTCCCGCGGATTACCGGGCTTTTTCACTTATTTTTACTTTTGTGATGGCCAAATCTACATTTTTATGAAGAGGGCTCGAAATTTGTTTTTATCGCGAACCCTGCCTTTAAGTACCACACCTGTGCAAAGTTTCGCCCAACTTTTGAATACGAAAGCATAGGGTATCATCATCGCTCCATCAAACACACTTCAGTTGAAGCCAAGGAGGGCAACACTGTGATGATAAAAAAGTTACGGGTCGATAGTTTTAGTCTTAACCTTTTAGGGAATGATGCTTGGATAAGGTGGCCATCCCAAAGGGGATATACATTTGCAAAACCACTTTTTTGACGCAGAAATCGAGTCTGCTCTCCATATTTGTGGAGCGTTGCTCTGAATGGAGTTATAAGTGTTCCTCCCCATAAGCGTAAGTTTGTTGGGATGGAGAAGGCGGTCTGATAGTGAATGGTGAAGGTTGTTTAGGATTCTGAAATGCAAAAGGGTGAGGGCTCCCTCTAAATCTGCGCTTCCAAAAATCAGGTTCTTCATCTTCGTTTTTTTTGCGTTCAGAATTTGCACCTCATTATTGAAGACATTTGTAAACTTTTTGGAAAAGTAGGAAACCCGCAACCATAATTTTTCAGAAATGTTTTGAACCAAATTTTGGAATCACCACCTCTCTTCTCGTAGCCTCTGGAGATCCCCGTAAAGAATCTTCGTCGAATAATGTTCTCGGGTTAGAAAAATTTTTTCCCGATTCTCCGGCAGATTTGAATTCACGAAGTTCCACTTTTTTGTTTGTATGTTTTTAACCGCTAAAGATGGATGGGTGGGGAATGTTGTTTTTGAAATCTCCGCAAAATTCTGCAACGAAGTGTATATTGGGTTCCAACCATTACTTGATCCATGAGCCAGCCAGGTCTTTAGAGCCGAGCCCCGTTATTTACTGTCTACTTATGTGGGAATGAAATTGCTGTCCACAGTTGCAGACGACCGCTTTAGAAGTTTACAGAGAGCTAGAAGATAGTGGTGCTGGGACGAATATCAATCATGTCAGGACCTCGCGGTCACAGCATGAATCTGTTTGCAGTACGTGTTGCAACACGTACTGCAAACAGAATAGGAAGACCGAAATTTTGGTCCGATATAGACTGTAGCTCCACCGAAGGTCTGCGTCCCTAGGGTTCATCATGTGACAAGAGCATTCCATGGAAGTAAATAGCTGTGAAGCTACCGACCTGGCTCGGCTTGGAGCAAGTAAAGGTTGGAATCTGCCGAGACGTCGTACGTTCGTGCCGTGGCCGTGTGGAGGAAGCAGGATCAACTTCATGCAAACCGACATCACTCCCTCCACCGAGAGGGTTTTTGTCCTGGGAGAGATGCTGGCTGGCCCCAGCTCTCCTGAAGATTCTACTACAAAGGGCTGGTGTCGAGAGGAATCCTGGACCTGTGCAGAAGTATCTATGTGCCACCTGCAGCAAGAAGGTCACCTGGAATGGGAAAAGCGTCCAATGCTTTGGATGCCAAAGGTGGGTGCACTTCTCCTGTTCAGGTCTTAGTTCTGTGAGGCATCACGACTCATCCTTCCGTTGCGTTCTGTGCTCCGCCCCCAGCTACTCTGATTCCTCATTCACCAACAGCTCCCTCTCTATTGTACATATAAATCTCAAAGGCCTTCGTGCCGAACTGTCCGAACTCTCGCTCGTACTCATCATTCGAATATTATTACGTTTCAAGAAACCAAACTCTCTCCCTCTACCACTTATCCCCAACCAAACATTCCAGGCTACACTGCCTATCACATCCCAAGGACAGCTCTTGGAGGCGGAGTTTCCACGTTTGTACTTTCTAACTTACCCTCTCATCTGATGCCACATGTTCCTAAAGACGGTACTCTCGAGTACGTTCCCGTTCACCTCCCTCTTAAAACTCCATTATCTCTATTTAATATTTACATCCCTCCCTCCACTTCTTGCCCCCAACCTACAACCCCATACCTCTTCTTAAGCAGTTCCATGACTGCTCTCTCTCCCCATCAGCTGTCCTTGCAGGTGACTTCAATGCTCACACGTTCTGTTCTGCGCTTGAGTCCGACGCCAGAGGGGAAGACGTCGAAGAATGGGCTCAAGAGTGTGATCTGGTTATCCCCAACGATAATCAGCCTATTCGTCTTGTGTTTTATGTTTTTGTATGTTTTTATTCCATTCTCAGTTTTTTTCTCATAATGTGTGCTTGTTCCGCGTCCCGAATAAATAAAACCGCTTCGCCGAACGATGGGCCGGCTCCGCCGACCCCTTCCCTCTACATGGTATCCGTTCGGCTTTGCCGAACGATGGGCCGGCTTCGCCGATCCCCCTCCGTGCGTGTAGTATTCGCTTCGCCGAACAATGGGCCGGCTTCGCCGACCCCCTTCCCTCTACGTAGTATTCGTTCGGCTTCGCCGAACGATGGGCCGGCTCCGCCGACCCCCTCCATCTACATGGTATTTGTTCGGCTCCGCCGAACGATGGGCCGGCTTCACCGACCCCCTCCCTCTACATGGTATTCGTTCGGCTCCGCCGAACGATGGGCCGGCTTTACCGATCCCCCTCCGTGTAGTGTTCGCTTCGCCGAACAATGGGCCGGCTTCGCCGACCCCTTCCCTCTACGTAGTATTGGTTCGGCTTCGCCCAACGAAGGGCCGGCTTCGCCGACCCACTCATTCTACGTAGTATTCGTTCGGCTTTGCCGAACGATGGGCCGGCTTCGCCGATCCCCCTCCGTGCGTGTAGTATTCACTTCGCCGAACAATGGGCCGGATTCGCCGACCCCCTCTCTCTGCGTAGTATACGTTCGGCTTCGCCGAACGATGGGCCGGCTTCGCCGACTACCCTCCATGTACTATTCGTTCGTCTCCGTCGAACGATGGGACGGCTTCGCCGATCCCCCTTCCTGTAGTATTCGCTTTGCCGAACTATGGGTTGACTTCACCGAGCCCCCTCCATCTACATGGTATTCGTTCGGCTTCGCCGAACGATGGGCCGGCTTCGCCGACCCCCTCCCTCTACATAGTATTCGTTCGTCTTCGTCGAACGATGGGTCGGCTTCGCAGGCTACCCTCCATGTAGTATTCGTTCGTCTTCGTTGAACGATGGGCCGGCTTCGCCGGCCACCCTCCGTGTGGTATTTGTTCGGCTTCGCTGAACGATGGGCCGGCTCCGCCGACCCCGTCCCTCTACTCAGTATTCCTTCAGCTTTGTCGAACATCGGGCCGGCTTTGCCGGCCCCCTTCCTCTACGTAGTATACGATCGGTTTCGCCGAACGATGGGCCGGCTTCGCCGACCCTTCCCTCTACTCAGTATTCCTCCAGCTTCGTCGAACAATGGGCCGGCTTCGCCGACGCCCTCCCTCTGCGTAGTATACGTTCGGCTTCGTCGAACGATAGGCCGGCTTCGCCGGCTACCCTCCATGTAGTATTCGTTCGTCGTCGTCGAACGATGGGCCGGCTTCGCCGGCTACCCTCCATGTAGTATTCGTTCGTCTTCGTCGAACGATGGGCCGGCTTCGCCAATCCCCCTTCGTGTAGTATTCGCTTTGCCGAACAATGGGTTGACTTCACCGACTCCGTCCCTCTACTCAGTATTCCTTCAGCTTCGTCGAACAATGGACCGACTTCGCCGACCACACTCCCTCTACGTAGTATTCGTTCGGCTTCGCCGAACGATGGGCCGGCTCCGCCGACCGCACTCCCTCTACGTAGTATTCGTTCGGCTTCGCCGAACGATGGGCCGGCTCCGCCGACCCCTTCCCTCTACATGGTATTCGTTCGGCTTTGCCGAACGATGGGCCGGCTTCGCCGATCCCCCTCCGTGCGTGTAGTATTCGCTTCGCCGAACAATGGGCCGGCTTCGGCGACCCCGTCCTCTACGTAGTATTCGTTCGGCTTCGCCGAACGATGGGCCGGCTCCGCCGACCCCTCCTCTACATGGTGTTCGTCCGGCTTTCCCGAACGGTGGGCCGGCTCCGCCGATCCCCCTCCGTGCGTGTAGTATTCGCTTCGCCGAACAATGGGCCGGCTTCGCCGACCCCCTCCCTCTACATGGTATTCGTTCGGCTCCGCCGAACGATGGGCCGGCTTCGCCTGCTACCCTCCATGTACTATTCGTTCGTCTTCGTCGAACGATGGGCCGGCTTCGCCGGCTACCCTCCATGTAGTATTCGTTCGTCTCCGTCGAACGATGGGACGGCTTCGCCGATCCCCCTCCGTGTAGTATTCGCTTCGCCGAACAATGGGCCGGCTTCGCCGACCCCCTTCCCTCTACGTAGTATTCGTTCGGCTTTGCCGAACGATGGGCCGGCTTCGCCGATCCCCCTCCGTGCGTGTAGTATTTGCTTTGCCGAACTATGGGTTGACTTCACCGAGCCCCCTCCATGTACATGGTATTCGTTCGGTTTCGCCGAACGATGGGCTGGCTTCGCCGACCCCGTCCCTCTACTCAGTATTTCTTCAGCTTCGTCGAACAATGGACCGACTTTGCCGACCCCCTCCATCTACATGGTATTCGTTCGGCTACGCCGAACGATGGGCCGGCTTCGCCGATCCCGTCCCTCTACTCAGTATTCCTTCAGCTTCGTCGAAGAATGGGCCGACTTCGCCGACCCCCCTCCTCCCTCTGCGTAGTATTCGCTTCGCCGAACAATGGGTCGGCTTCGCCGACCCCCCTCCATCTACATGGTATTCGTTCGGCTCCGCCGAACGATGGGCCGGCTTCGCCGATCCCCCTCCGTGTAGTATTCGCTTCGCCGAACAATGGGTCGACTTCGCCGAGCCCCCTCCATCTACATGGTATTCGTTCGGCTTCGCCGGCTACCCTCCACGTAGTACTCGCTTCGCCGAACAATGGGCCGGCTTCGCCGACCCCGTCCCTCTACTCAGTATTCCTTCAGCTTCGTCGAACAATGGACCGACTTCGCCGACCCCACTCCCTCTACGTAGTATTCGTTCGGCTTCGCCGAACGATGGGCCGGCTCCGCCGACCCCTTCCCTCTACATGGTATTCGTTCGGCTTCGCCGAACGATGGGCCGGCTTCGCCGATCCCCCTCCGTGCGTGTAGTATTCGCTTCGCCGAACAATGGGCCGGCTTCGCCGACCCCCTCCCTCTACATGGTATTCGTTCGGCTCCGCCGAACGATGGGCCGGCTTCGCCGATCCCCCTCCGTGTAGTATTCGCTTCGCCAAACAATGGGTCGACTTCGCCGAGCCCCCTCCATCTACATGGTATTCGTTCGGCTTCGCCGAACGATGGGCCGGCTTCGCCGGTTCCCCTCCGTGTAGTATTCGCTTCGCCGAACAATGGGCCGGCTTCGCCGACCCCCTCCATCTGCATGGTATTTGTTCGGCTTCGCCGAACAATGGGCCGGCTTCGCCGACCCCCTCCCTCTACATGGTATTCGTTCGGCTCCGCCGAACGATGGGCCGGCTTCGCCGACCCCACTCCTCCCTCTGCGTAGTATTCGTCCGGCTTCGCCGAACGATGGGCCGGCTTCGCCGATCCCCCTCCCTGTAGTATTCGCTTCGCCGAACAATGGGTCGGCTTCGCCGACCCCCTTCCCTCTACGCAGTATTCGTTCGGCTCCGCCGAATGATGGGCCGGCTTCGACGACCCCCCTCCATGTAGTATTCGCTCCGCCGACCAATGGGTCGACTTCGCCGAGTCCCCTCCATCTACATGGTATTTGTTCGGCCTCGTCGAACTATGGGCCGGCTTCACCGACCCCGTCCCTCTACTCAGTATTCCTTCAGCTTCGTCGAAGAATGGGCCGACTTCGCCGACCCCCCTCCTCCCTCTGCGTAGTATTCGTCCGGCTTCGCCGAACGATGGGCCGGCTTCGCCGATCCCCCTCCCTGTAGTATTCGTTCGGCTTCGCCGAACGATGGGCCGGCTCCGCCGACCCCTCCATCTACATGGTATCTGTTCGGCTCCGCCGACCGATGGGCCGGCTTCGCCGATCCCCCTCCGTGTAGTATTCCCTTCGCCGAACAATGGGTCGGCTTTGCCGACCCCCCTCCATCTACATGGTATTTGTTCGGCTTCGCCGAACGATGGGCCGGCTTCACCGACCCCGTCCCTCTACTCAGTATTCCTTCAGCTTCGTCGAAGAATGGGCCGACTTCGCCGACCCCCCTCCTCCCTCTGCGTAGTATTCGTCAGGCTTCGCCGAACAATGGACCGACTTCGCCGACCCCCCTCCTGCCTCTGCGTAGTATTCGTCCGGCTTCGCCAAACAATGGGTCGGCTTCGCCGACCCCCTCCATCTGCATGGTATTCGTTCGGCTCCGCCAAACGATGGGCCGGCTTCGCCGATCCCCCTCCGTGCGTGTAGTATTTGCTTCGCCGAACATTGGGCCGGCTTCGCCGACCCCCTTCCCTCTACGTAGTATTCGTTCGGCTTCGCCGACCCCCCTCCATCTACATGGTATTCGTTCGGCTACGCCGAACGATGGGCCGGCTTCGCCGATCCCCCTCCGTGTAGTATTCCCTTCGCCAAACAATGGGTCGGCTTTGCCGACCCCCCTCCATCTACATGGTATTTGTTCGGCTTCGTCGAACGATGGGCCGGCTTCACCGACCCCGTCCCTCTACTCAGTATTCCTTCAGCTTCGTCGAAGAATGGGCCGACTTCGCCGACCCCCCTCCTCCCTCTGCGTAGTATTCGTCCGGCTTCGCCGAACGATGGGCCGGCTTCGCCGATCCCCCTCCCTGTAGTATTCGCTTCGCCGACCCCCCTCCATCTACATGGTATTCGTTCGGCTTCGCCAAACGATGGGTCGACTTCGCCGAGCCCCCTCCATCTACATGGTATTCGTTCGGCTTCGCCGGCTACCCTCCACGTAGTACTCGCTTCGCCGAACAATGGGCCGGCTTCGCCGACTCCGTCCCTCTACTCAGTATTCCTTCAGCTTCGTCGAACAATGGACCGACTTCGCCGACCCCACTCCCTCTACGTAGTATTCGTTCGGCTTCGCCGAACGATGGGCCGGCTTCGCCGATCCCCCTCCCTCTACATGGTATTCGTTCGGCTCCGCCAACCGATGGGCCGGCTTCGCCGATCCCCCTCCGTGCGTGTAGTATTTGCTTCGCCAAACAATGGGTCGGCTTTGCCGACCCCCCTCCATCTACATGGTATTTGTTCGGCTTCGCCGAACGATGGGCCGGCTTCGCCGATCCCGTCCCTCTACTCAGTATTCCTTCAGCTTCGTCGAAGAATGGGCCGACTTCGCCGACCCCCCTCCTCCCTCTGCGTAGTATTCGTCCGGCTTCGCGAAACAATGGGTCGGATTCGCCGACCCCCTCCCTCTACATGGTAATCGTTCGGCTCCGCCGAACGATGGGCCGGCTTCGCCGATTCCCGACTTCCCGTCCCTCTGTAGTATTCGTTCGGCTTCGCCGAACAATGGGTCGGCTTCGCCGACCCCCCTCCATCTACATGGTATTCGTTCGGCTCCGCCGAACGATGGGCCGGCTTTGTCGATCCCCCTCCCTGTAGTATTCGCTTCGCCGAACGATGGGCCGGCTTCGCCGATCCCCCTCCATCTACATGGTATTTGTTCGGCTTCGCCGACCAATGGGCCGGCTTCGCCGACCCCGTCCCTCTACTAAGTATTCCTTCAGCTTCGTCGAACAATGGACCGACTTCGCCGACCCCACTCCCTCTACGTAGTATTCGTTCGGCTTCGCCGAACGATGGGCCGGCTCCGCCAACCCCTTCCCTCTACATGGTATTCGTTCGGCTTCGCCGAACGATGGGCCGGCTTCGCCGATCCCCCTCCGTGCGTGTAGTATTCGCTTCGTCGAACGATGGGCCGGCTTCACCGACCCCGTCCCTCTACGTAGTATTCGTTCGGCTCCGCCGAACGCTGGGCCGGCCTCGCCGACCCCTCCCTCTACATGGTACGTTCGGCATGTGTAGTATTCGCTTCGCCGAACAATGGGTCGGCTTTGCCGACCCCCCTCCATCTACATGGTATTTGTTCGGCTTCGTCGAACGATGGGCCGGCTTCACCGACCCCGTCCCTCTACTCAGTATTCCTTCAGCTTCGTCGAAGAATGGGCCGACTTCGCCGACCCCCCTCCTCCCTCTGCGTAGTATTCGTCCGGCTTCGCCGAACGATGGGCCGGCTTCGCCGATCCCCCTCCCTGTAGTATTCGCTTCGCCGAACAATGGGTCGGCTTTGCCGACCCCCTCCATCTACATGGTATTCGTTCGGCTCCGCCGAACGATGGGCCGGCTTCGCCGATCCCCCTCCGTGTTGTATTCCCCTCGCCGAACAATGGGTCGGCTTTGCCGACCCCCCTCCATCTACATGGTATTCGTTCGGCTTCGCCGAACGATGGGCCGGCTTTGCCGACCCCCTCCCTCTACGTGGTATTCGTTTGGCTTCGCCGACCCCCCTCCCTCTACATGGTGTTCGTTCGGCCCCGCCGAACCATGGGCCGGCTTCGCCGACCCCCTCCCTTTACGTAGTATTCTTTCGGCTCCGCCGAACCATGGGCCGGCTCGCCCGCCCCCCCTCCATCTACATGGTATTCGTTCGGCTCCGCCGAGCGATGGGCCGGCTTCGCCGATCCCCTTCCGTGTAGTATTGGCTTCGCCGAACGATGGGCTGGCTTTGCCGACCCCCCTCCATCTACATGGTATATGTTCGGCTTCGTCGAACGATGGGCCGGCTTCACCGACCCCGTCCCTCTACTCAGTATTCCTTCAGCTTTGTCGAAGAATGGGCCGACTTCGCCGACCTCCCTCCTCCCTCTGCGTAGTATTCGTCCTACTTCGCCGAACGATGGGCCGGCTTCGCCGATCCCCTCCCTGTAGTATTCGCTCCGCCGAACAATGGGTCGGCTTCGCCGACCCCCTTCATCTGCATGGTATTCGTTCGGCTCCGCCAAACGATGGGCCGGCTTCGCCGATCCCCCTCCGTGCGTGTAGTATTTGCTTCGCCGAACGTTGGGCCGGCTTTGCCGACCCCCTTCCCTCTACGTAGTATTCGTTCGGCTACGCCGAACGATGGGCCGGCTCCGCCGACCCCCCCTCCTCTACATGGTATTCGTTCGGCTCCGCCGAACGATGGGCCGGCTTTGCCGATCCCCCTCCCTGTAGTATTCGCTTTGCCGAACAATGGGTCAGCTTCGCCGACCCCCCTCCATCTACATGGTACTTGTTCGGCTTCGTCGAACAATGGACCGACTTCGCCGACCCCACTCCCTCTACGTAGTATTGGTTCGGCTTCGCCGAAAGATGGGCCGGCTCCGCTGACCCCTCCCTCTACATGGTATTCGTTCGGCTCCGCCGAACGATGGGCCGGCTTCGCCGATTACCTTCCGTGTAGTATTCGCTTCGCCAAACAATGGGTCGGCTTGGCCGACCCCCTCCATCTGCATGGTATTCGTTCGGCTCCGCCAAACGATGGGCCGGCTTCGCCGGCTACCCTCCACGTAGTACTCGCTTCGCCGAACAATGGGCCGGCTTCGCCGACCCCGTCCCTCTACTCAGTATTCCTTCAGCTTCGTCGAAGAATGGGCCGACTTCGCCGACCCCCCTCCTCTGCGTAGTATTGGTTCGGCTTCGCCGAAAGATGGGCCGGCTCCGCTGACCCCTCCCTCTACATGGTATTCGTTGGGCTTTGCCGAACGATGGGCTGGCTTCGCCGATCCCCCTCCGTGCGTGTAGTATTCGCTTCGCCGAACAATGAGCCGGCTTCGCCGATATCCTTCCATCTGCATGGTGTTCGTTCGGCTCCGCCGAACGATGGGCCGGCTTCGCCGATCCCCCTCCCTGTAGTATTCGCTTCGCCGAACAATGGGTCGGCTTTGCCGACCCCCTCCATCTACATGGTATTTGTTCGGCTTCGTCGAACGATGGGCCGGCTTCACCGACCCCGTCCCTCTACTCAGTATTCCTTCAGCTTCGTCGAAGAATGGGCCGACTTCGCCGGCCCCTCCCTCTGCGTAGTATTCGTTCGGCTTCGCCAAACGATGGGCCGGCTTTGCCGGCCAACCTCCATCTACATGGTATTCGTTCGGCTCCGCCGAACGATGGGCCGGTTTCGCCGATCCCCTTCCGTGTAGTATTCGCTTCGCCGAACAATGGGTCGGCTTTGCCGACCCCCCTCCATCTACATGGTACTTGTTCGGCTTCGTCGAACGATGGGCCGGCTTCACCGACCCCGTCCCTCTACTCAGTATTCCTTCAGCTTCGTCGAAGAATGGGCCGACTTCGCCGACCCCCCTCCTCCCTCTGCGTAGTATTCGTCCGGCTTCGCCGAACGATGGGCCGGCTTCGCCAATCCCCCTCCCTCTACATGGTATTCGTTCGGCTCCGCCGAACGATGGGCCGGCTTTGCCGATCCCCCTCCCTGTAGTATTCGCTTCGCCAAACAATGGGTCGGCTTCGCCTACCCCCCTCCATCTACATGGTGTTCGTTCGGCTCCGCCGAACGATGGGCCGGCTTCGCCGATCCCCCTCTACATGGTATTTGTTCGGCTTCGCCGAACAATGGGCCGGCTTCGCCGATCCCGTCCCTCTACTAAGTATTTCTTCGGCTTCGTCGAACAATGGACCTACTTCGCCGACCCCCTTCCCTCTACGTAGTATTCGTTCGGCTTCGCCGAACGGTGGGCCGGCTCCGCCGACCCCCTCCCTCTACATGGTATTCGTTCGGCTTCGCCGAACGATGGGCCGGCTTCGCCGATCCCCTTCCGTGCGTGTAGTATTCGCTTCGCCGAACAATGGGCCGGCTTCGCCGACCCCCTTCCCTCTACGTAGTATTCGTTCGGCTTCGCCGAACGATGGGCCGGCTCCGCCGACCCCCTCCCTCTACATGGTATTCGTTCGGCTCCGCCGAACGATGGGCCGGCTTCGCCGATCCCCTTCAGTGTAGTATTCGCTTCGCCGAACAATGGGTCGACTTTGCCGACCCCCCTCCATCTACATGGTATTTGTTCGGCTTCGTCGAACGATGGGCCGGCTTCGCCGGCCACCCTCCTCTACTCAGTATTTGTTCGCTTCGTCGAACGAATGGGTCGACTTCGCCGAGCCCCCTCCATCTACTCAGTATTCCTTCAGCTTCGTCGAAGAATGGGCCGACTTCGCCGACCCCCCTCCTCCCTCCCTGTAGTATTCGCTTCGCCGAACAATGGGTCGGCTTCGCCGACCCCCCTCCATCTACATGGTATTCGTTCGGCTCCGCCGAACGATGGGCCGGCTTCGCCGATCCCCCTCCGTGTAGTATTCCCTTCGCCGAACAATGGGTCGGCTTCGCCGACCCCCCTCCATCTACATGGTATTCGTTCGGCTTCGTCGAACGATGGGCCGGCTTCACCGACCCCGTCCCTCTACTCAGTATTCATTCAGCTTCGTCGAACAATGGACCGACTTCGCCGACCCCACTCCCTCTACGTAGTATTCGTTCGGCTTCGTCGAACGATGGGCCGGCTCCGCCGACCCCTTCCCTCTACATGGTATTCGTTCGGCTTCGCCGAACGATGGGCCGGCTCCGCTGACCCCTTCCCTCTACATGGTATTCGTTCGGCTTCGCCGAACGATGGGCCGGCTTCGCCGATCCCCCTCCGTGCGTGTAGTATTCGCTTCGGCTTCGCCAAACAATGGGCCGGCTTTGCCGGCCACCCTCCATCTACATGGTACTTGTTCGGCTTCGTCGAACGATGGGCCGGTTTCGCCGATCTCCTTCCGTGTAGTATTCGCTTCGCCGAACAATGGGTCGGCTTTGCCGACCCCCCTCCATCTACATGGTATTTGTTCGGCTTCGTCGAACGATGGGCCGGCTTCACTGACCCCGTCCCTCTACTCAGTATTCCTTCAGCTTCGTCGAAGAATGGGCCGACTTCGCCGACCCCCCTCCCTCTACGTAGTATTCGTCCAGCTTCGCCAAAAGGTGTGCCGGGTTCGCCGACTCCTCCCCCCGTGTAGTATTCGTTCGAATTCGCCGAAAAATGGGTCGGCTTCGCCGACCCCCCTCCATCTACATGGTAATCGTTCGGCTCCGCCGAACGATGGGCCGGCTTCGCCGATCCCCTTCCGTGTAGTATTCGCTTCGCCAAACAATGGGTCGGCTTTGCCAACCCCCCTCCATCTACATGGTATTTGTTCGGCTTCGTCGAACGATGGGCCGGCTTCACCGACCCCGTCCCTCTACTCAGTATTCCTCCAGCTTCGTCGAAGAATGGGTCGACTTCGCCGACCCCCCTCCTCTATCTGCGTAGTATTCGTTCGGCTTCGCCGAACGATGGGCCGGCTTCGCCGATCCCCCTCCGTGTAGTATTCGCTTCGCCGAACAATGGGTCGGCTTGGCCGACCCCCTCCATCTGCATGGTATTCGTTCGGCTCCGCCAAACGATGGGCCGGCTTCGCCGATCCCCCTCCGTGCGTGTAGTATTTGCTTCGCCGAACGTTGGGCCGGCTTCGCCGACCCCCTCCATCTGCATGGTATTCGTTCGGCTCCGCCGAACGATGGGCCGGCTTCGCCGATCCCCCTCCGTGTAGTATTCCCTTCGCCGAACAATGGGTCGGCTTTGCCGACCCCCCTCCATCTACATGGTATTTGTTCGGCTTCGTCGAACGATGGGCCGGCTTCACCGACCCCGTCCCTCTACTCAGTATTCCTTCAGCTTCGTCGAAGAATGGGCCGACTTCGCCGACCCCCCTCCTCCCTCTGCGTAGTATTCGTCCGGCTTCGCCGAACGATGGGCCGGCTTCGCCGATCCCCCTCCCTGTAGTATTCGCTCCGCCGAACAATGGGTCGGCTTCGCCGATCCCCCTTCGTGTAGTATTCGCTTTGCCGAACAATGGGTCGACTTCGCCGAGTCCCCTCCATCTACATGGTATTCGTTCGGCTTCGCCGGCTACCCTCCACGTAGTACTCGCTTCGCCGAACAATGGGCCGGCTTCGCCGACCCCGTCCCTCTACTCAGTATTTCTTCAGCTTCGTCGAACAATGGACCGACTTCGCCGACCCCACTCCCTCTACGTAGTATTCGTTCGGCTTCGCCGAACGATGGGCCGGCTCCGCTGACCCCTTCCCTCTACATGGTATTCGTTCGGCTTCGCCGAACGATGGGCCGGCTTCGCCGATCCCCCTCCGTGCGTGTAGTATTCGCTTCGCCGAACAATGGGCCGGCTTCGCCGACCCCCTTCCCTCTACGTAGTATTCGTTCGGCTTCGCCGAACGGTGGGCCGGCTCCGCCGACCCCCTCCCTCTACATGGTATTCGTTCGGCTCCGCCGAACGATGGGCCGGCTTCGCCGATTACCTTCCGTGTAGTATTCGCTTCGCCAAACAATGGGTCGGCTTTGCCGACCCCCCTCCACCTACATGGTATTTGTTCGGCTTCGTCGAACGATGGGCCGGCTTCGCCGACCCCGTCCCTCTACTCAGTATTCCTTCAGCTTCGTCGAAGAATGGGCAGGCTCCGCCGACCCCCTCCATCTACATGGTATTCGTTCGGCTCCGCCGAACGATGGGCCGGCTTCGCCGATCCCTTCCCTCTACATGGTATTCGTTCGGCTTCGCCGAACGATGGGCTGGCTTTGCCGATCCCCCTCCGTGCGTGTAGTATTCGCTTCGCCGAACAATGGGCCGGCTTCGCCGACCCCCTTCCCTCTACATGGTATTTGTTCGGCTTCGCCGAACAATGGGCCGGCTTCGCCGACCCCGTCCCTCTACTCAGTATTCCTTCAGCTTCGTCGAAGAATGGGCCGACTTCGCCGACCCCCCTCCTCCCTCCCTGTAGTATTCGCTTCGCCGAACAATGGGTCGGCTTCGCCGACCCCCCTCCATCTACATGGTATTCGTTCGGCTCCGCCGAACGATGGGCCGGTTTCGCCGATCCCCTTCCGTGTAGTATTCGCTTCGCCGAACAATGGGTCGGCTTTGCCGACCCCCCTCCATCTACATGGTACTTGTTCGGCTTCGTCGAACGATGGGCCGGCTTCACCGACCCCGTCCCTCTACTCAGTATTCCTTCAGCTTCGTCGAAGAATGGGCCGACTTCGCCGACCCCCCTCCTCCCTCTGCGTAGTATTCGCCCGGCTTCGCCGAACAATGGGCCGGCTTCGCCGATCCCCCTCCGTGTAGTATTCGCTTCGCCGAACAATGGGTCGGCTTCGCCGACCCCCTTCCCTCTACGTAGTATTTGTTCGCTTCGCCGAACGATGGGCCGGCTTCGCCGTCCCTCTACATGGTATTCGTTCGGCTTCGCCGAACAATGGGCCGGCTTTGCCGACCCCTCCAACTAGTATCGTTCGGCTTCGCCGAACGATGGGCCGGCTTCGCCGACCTCCCTCCGGTATTCGTTCGGCTTCGCCGAACGAATGGGCCGGCTTCGCCGACCCTCCCTCTACATAGTATTCGTTCGGCTTCGCCGAACGATGGGCCGGCTTCGCCGACCCCCTCCTCTGCGTAGTATTCGTTCGGCTTCGCCGAACGAATGGGCCGGCTTCGCCGACCCCTCCATGCGTAGTATTCGGCTTCGCCGAACGATGGGCCGGCTTCGCCGACCCCTCCCTCTACGTAGTATTCGTTCGGCTTCGCCGAACGATGCTTCGGCTTCCGGCCGACCCCTCCTCTACATGGTATTTGTTCGGCTTCGCCGAACAATGGGCCGGCTCCGCCGACCCCCGCCGACTTCGCCGACCCCCCTCCTCTGCGTAGTATTCGCTTCGCCGAACAATGGGTCGGCTCGGCCGACCCTCTCCCTCTACATGGTAATCGTTCGGCTCCGCCGAACGATGGGCCGGCTTTGCCGATCCCCTTCCGTGTAGTATTCGCTTCGCCGAACAATGGGTCGGCTTTGCCGACCCCCCTCCATCTACATGGTACTTGTTCGGCTTCGTCGAACGATGGGCCGGCTTCACCGACCCCGTCCCTCTACTCAGTATTCCTTCAGCTTTGTCGAAGAATGGGCCGACTTCGCCGACCCCCCTCCTCCCTCTGCGTAGTATTCGTCCGGCTTCGCCGAACAATGGGCCGGCTTCGCCGATCCCCCTCCGTGTAGTATTCGCTTCGCCAAACAATGGGCCGGCTTGGCCGACCCCCTCCATCTGCATGGTATTCGTTCGGCTCCGCCAAACGATGGGCCGGCTTCGCCGATCCCCCTCCGTGCGTGTAGTATTTGCTTCGCCGAACATTGGGCCGGCTTCGCCGACCCCCTTCCCTCTACGTAGTATTCGTTCGGCTTCGCCGAACGATGGGCCGGCTCCACCGACCCCGTCCCTCTACTCAGTATTTCTTCAGCTTCGTCGAACAATGGACCGACTACGCCGACCTCACTCCCTCTACGTAGTATTCGTTCGGCTTCGCCGAACGATGGGCCGGCTCCGCTGACCCCTTCCCTCTACATGGTATTCGTTCGGCTTTGCCGAACGATGGGCCGGCTTCGCCGATCCCCCTCCGTGCGTGTAGTATTCGCTTCGCCGAAAATTGGGCCGGCTTCGCCGACCCCTTTCCCTCTACGTAGTATTCGTTCGGCTTCTCCGGCTACCCTCCCTGTAGTATTCGCTTCGCCGAACAATGGGTCGGCTTCGCCGACCCCCCTCCATCTACATGGTATTCGTTCGGCTCCGCCGAACGATGGGCCGGCTTCACTGACCCCGTCCCTCTACTCAGTATTCCTTCAGCTTCGTCGAAGAATGGGCCGACTTCGCCGACCCCCCTCCTCCCTCCCTGTAGTATTCGCTTCGCCGAACAATGGGTCGGCTTCGCCGACCCCCCTCCATCTACATGGTATTCGTTCGGCTCCGCCGAACGATGGGCCGGCTTCGCCGATCCCCCTCCGTGTAGTATTCGCTTCGCCAAACAATGGGTCGACTTCGCCGAGCCCCCTCCATCTACATGGTATTCGTTCGGCTTCGCCGAACGATGGGCCGGCTTCACCGACCCCGTCCCTCTACTCAGTATTCCTTCAGCTTCGTCGAAGAATGGACCGACTTCGCCGACCCCCTTCCCTCTACGTAGTATTCGTTCGGCTTCGCCGAACGATGGGCCGGCTCCGCCGACCCCCTCCCTCTACATGGTATTCGTTCGGCTCCGCCGAACGATGGGCCGGCTTTGCCGATCCCCCTCCCTGTAGTATTCGCTTCGCCGAACAATGGGTCGGCTTCGCCGACCCCCCTCCATCTACATGGTATTCGTTCGGCTCCGCCGAACGATGGGCCGGCTTCGCCGATCCCCCTCCGTGTAGTATTCCCTTCGCCGAACAATGGGTCGGCTTTGCCGACCCCCCTCCATCTACATGGTATTTGTTCGGCTTCGTCGAACGATGGGCCGGCTTCACCGACCCCGTCCCTCTACTCAGTATTCCTTCAGCTTCGTCGAAGAATGGGCCGACTTCGCCGACCCCCCTCCTCCCTCTGCGTAGTATTCGTCCGGCTTCGCCGAACGATGGGCCGGCTTCGCCGATCCCCCTCCGTGTAGTATTCGCTTCGCCGAACAATGGGTCGGCTCCGCCGACCCTCTCCCTCTACATGGTAATCGCTCGGCTCCGCCGAACGATGGGCCGGCTTTGCCGATCCCCCTCCCTGTAGTATTCGCTTCGCCGAACAATGGGTCGGCTTCGCCGACCCCCCTCCATCTACATGGTACGTTCGGCTTCGCCGAACGACGCCGGCTTCGCCGACCGACCACGTCCCTCTACTCAGAATTCCTTCAGCTTCGTCGAAGAATGGGCCGACTTCGCCGACCCCCCCCCACTCCCTCTACGTAGTATTCGTTCGGCTTCGCCGAACGATGGGCCGGCTCCGCCGACCCCTTCCCTCTACATGGTATTCGTTCGGCTTCGCCGAACAATGGGCCGGCTTCGCCGGTCCCCCTCCGTGTAGTATTCGCTTCGCCGAACAATGGGTCGGCTTCGCCGACCCCCCTCCATCTACATGGTATTCGTTCGGCTTCGCCGAACAATGGGCCGGCTTCGCCGGTCCCCCTCCGTGTAGTATTCGCTTCGCCGAACAATGGGTCGGCTTCGCCGACCCCCCTCCACCTACATGGTATTTGTTCGGCTTCGTCGAACAATGGGCCGGCTTCGCCGACCCCCTTCCCTCTACGTAGTATTCGTTCGGCTTCGCCGAACGGTGGGCCGGCTCCGCCGACCCCCTCCCTCTACATGGTATTCGTTCGGCTTCGCCGAACGATGGGCCGGCTTCGCCGATCCCCCTCCGTGTAGTATTCGCTTCGCCGAACAATGGGTCGGCTTCGCCGACCCCCCTCCATCTACATGGTATTCGTTCGGCTACGCCGAACGATGGGCCGGCTTCGCCGATCCCGTCCCTCTACTCAGTATTCCTTCAGCTTCGTCGAAGAATGGGCCGACTTCGCCGACCCCCCTCCTCCCTCTGCGTAGTATTCGTCCGGCTTCGCCGAACGATGGGCCGGCTTCGCCGATCCCCCTCCCTGTAGTATTCGCTTCGCCGAACAATGGGTCGGCTTTGCCGACCCCCTCCATCTACATGGTATTTGTTCGGCTTCGCCGAACAATGGGCCGGCTTCGCCGACCCCGTCCCTCTACTCAGTATTCCTTCAGCTTCGTCGAACAATGGACTGACTCCGCCGACCCCATTCCCTCTACGTAGTATTCATTCGGCTTCGCCGAACGATGGGCCGGCTTCGCCGATCCCCCTCCGTGCGTGTAGTATTCGCTTCGCCGGACAATGGGCCGGCTTCGCCGATATCCTTCCCTCTACGTAGTATTTGTTCGGCTTCGCCGAACGATGGGCCGGCTCCGCCGACCCCCCTCCATCTACATGGTAATCGTTCGGCTCCGCCGAACGATGGGCCGGCTTCGCCGATCCCCCTCCGTGTAGTATTCGCTTCGCCGAACAATGGGTCGGCTTCGCCGACCCCCTCCATCTGCATGGTATTCGTTCGGCTCCGCCAAACGATGGGCCGGCTTCGCCGATCCCCCTTACCTTTACGTAGTATTCGTCCGGCTTCGCCGAACGATGGGCCGGCTTCGCCGATCCCCCTCCCTCTACGTAGTATTCGTTCGGCTTCGCCGAACGATGGGCCGGCTCCGCCGACCCCTTCCCTCTACATGGTATTCGTTCGGCTTCGCCGAACGATGGGCCGGCTTCGCCGATCCCCCTCCGTGCGTGTAGTATTCGCTTCGCCGAACAATGGGCCGGCTTCGCCGACCCCCTTCCCTCTACGTAGTATTCGTTCGGCTTCGCCGAACGATGGGCCGGCTCCGCCGACCCCCTCCCTCTACATGGTATTCGTTCGGCTCCGCCGAACGATGGGCCGGCTTCGCCGATCCCCCTCCGTGTAGTATTCGCTTCGCCAAACAATGGGTCGGCTTTGCCGACCCCCCTCCATCTACATGGTATTTGTTCGGCTTCGTCGAACGATGGGCCGGCTTCGCCGACCCCGTCCCTCTACTCAGTATTCCTTCAGCTTCGTCGAAGAATGGGCCGACTTCGCCGACCCCCCTCCTCTATCTGCGTAGTATTCGCCCGGCTTCGCCGAACAATGGGCCGGCTCCGCTGACCCCTTCCCTCTACATGGTATTCGTTCGGCTTCGCCGAACAATGGGCCGGCTTCGCCGACCCCCTTCCCTATACGTAGTATTCGTTCGGCTTCGCCGAACGATGGGCCGGCTTCGCCGATCCCCTTCAGTGTAGTATTCGCTTCGCCGAACAATGGGTCGACTTTGCCGACCCCCCTCCATCTACATGGTATTTGTTCGGCTTCGTCGAACGATGGGCCGGCTTCACCGACCCCGTCCCTCTACTCAGTATTCCTTCAGCTTCGTCGAAGAATGGGCCGACTTCGCCGACCCCCCTCCTCCCTCTGCGTAGTATTCGCCCGGCTTCGCCGAACAATGGGCCGGCTTCGCCGGTCCCCCTCCGTGTAGTATTCGCTTCGCCGAACAATGGGTCGGCTTCGCCGACCCCCCTCCATCTACATGGTATTCGTTCGGCTCCGCCGAACGATGGGCCGGCTTCGCCGATCCCCCTCCGTGTAGTATTCCCTTCGCCGAACAATGGGTCGGCTTCGCCGACCCCTCCATCTACATGGTACTTCTTCGGCTTCGTCGAACGATGGGCCGGCTTCACCGACCCCGTCCCTCTACTCAGTATTCCTTCAGCTTCGTCGAAGAATGGGCCGACTTCGCCGACCCCCCTCCTCCCTCTGCGTAGTATTCGCCCGGCTTCGCCGAACAATGGGCCGGCTCCGCCGACCCCCTCCGTGCGTGTAGTATTCGCTTCGCCAAACAATGGGCCGGCTTCGCCGACCCCTCCCTCCTCTACATGGTATTTGTTCGGCTTCGCCGAACGATGGGCCGGCTTCGCCGACCCCCTCCTCTACATGGTATTGTTCGGCTTCGCCGATGCTTCGCCGAGACTGGGCCGGCTTCGCCGACCCCCTTCCCTCTACGTAGTATTCGTTCGGCTCCGCCGAACGATGGGCCGGCTTCGCCGGCTACCCTCCACGTAGTATTCGCTTCGCCGAACAATGGGCCGGCTTCGCCGACCCCGTCCCTCTACTCAGTATTCCTTCAGCTTCGTCGAACAATGGGTCGGCTTCGCCGACCCCCTCCATCTGCATGGTATTCGTTCGGCTGCGCCGAACAATGGGCCGGCTTCGCCAACCCCTCCCCTCTACATGGTATTCGTTGGGCTTCGCCGAACGATGGGCCGGCTTCGCCGATCCCCGTCCGTGAGTGTAGTATTCGCTTCGCCGAACAATGAGCCGGCTTCGCCGACCCCCTTAATTCTACGTAGTATTCGTTCGGCTTCGCCGAACGATGGGTCGGCTTTGCCAACCCCCCTCCATCTACATGGTATTCGTTTGGCTCCGCCGAACGATGGGCCGGTTTCGCCGATCCCCTTCCGTGTAGTATTCGCTTCGCCGGACAATGTTTCGGCTCTGCCGACCCCCCTCCATCTACATGGTACTTGTTCGGCTTCGTCGAACGATGGGCCGGCTTCGCCGACCCCGTCCCTCTACTCAGTATTCCTTCAGCTTCGTCGAACAATGGACTGACTACGCCGACCCCAATCCCTCTACGTAGTATTCGTTCGGCTTCGCCGAACGATGGGCCGGCTCCGCCGACCCCTTCCCTCTACATGGTATTCGTTCGGCTTCGCCGAACGATGGGCCGGCTTCGCCGATCCCCCTCCGTGCGTGTAGTATTCGCTTCGCCGAACAATGGGCCGGCTTCGCCGATATCCTTCCCTCTACGTAGTATTTGTTCGGCTTCGCCGAACGATGGGCCGGCTCCGCCGACCCCCTCCCTCTACATGGTATTCGTTCGGCTCCGCCGAACAATGGGATGGTTTCGCCGATCCCCTTCCGTGTAGTATTCGCTTCGCCGAACAATGGGTCGGCTTTGCCGACCCCCCTCCATCTACATGGTACTTGTTCGGCTTCGTCGAACGATGGGCCGGCTTCACCGACCCCGTCCCTCTACTCAGTATTCCTTCAGCTTCGTCGAAGAATGGGCCGACTTTGCCGACCCCCCTCCTCCCTCTGCGTAGTATTCGCCCGGCTTCGCCGAACAATGGGCCGGCTTCGCCGATCCCCCTCCGTGTAGTATTCGCTTCGCCGAACAATGGGTCGGCTTTGCCAACCCCCCTCCATCTACATGGTATTTGTTCGGCTTCGTCGAACGATGGGCCGGCTTCACCGACCCCGTCCCTCTACTCAGTATTCCTTCAGCTTCGCCGAACAATGGGTCGGCTTCGCCGACCCCCTCCCTCTACATGGTATTCGTTCGGCTCCGCCGAACGATGGGCCGGCTTTGTCGATCCCCCTCCCTGTAGTATTCGCTTCGCCGACCCTCCTCTACGCAGTATTCGTTCGGCTCCGCCGAACGATGGGCCGGCTTCGCCGACCCCTCCTCGTGTAGTATTCGCTTCGCCGAACAATGGGCCGGCTTCGCCGACCCCTCCATCTACATGGTATTCGTTCGGCTTCGCCGAACGATGGGCCGGCTTCGCCGACCCTCCGTAGTATTCGCTTCGGCTTCGCCGAACAATGGGCCGGCTTCGCCGACCCGTCCTCTCTCAGGTATTCGTTCGGCTTCGCCGAACGATGGGCCGGCTTCGCCGATCCCCTCCGTGTAGTATTCGACTTCGCCGAACGATGGGCCGGCTTCGCCGCCCCCCCTCCCTCTACGTGGTATTCGTTCGGCTTCGCCGAACGATGGGCCGGCTTCGCCGACCTCCTTCCGTGTAGTATTCGCTTCGCCGAACAATGGGTCGGCTCGGCCGACCCTCTCCCTCTACATGGTAATCGTTCGGCTCCGCCCAACGATGGGCCGGCTTCGCCGATCATGGTATTCGTTCGGCTCCGCCCAACGATGGGCCGGCTTCGCCGATCCCCCTCCGTGTAGTATTCCCTTCGCCGAACAATGGGTCGGCTTTGCCGACCCCCCTCCATCTACATGGTATTTGTTCGGCTTCGTCGAACGATGGGCCGGCTTCACCGACCCCGTCCCTCTACTCAGTATTCCTTCAGCTTCGTCGAAGAATGGGCCGACTTCGCCGACCCCCCTCCTCCCTCTGCGTAGTATTCGTCCGGCTTCGCCGAACGATGGGCCGGCTTCGCCGATCCCCCTCCCTGTAGTATTCGCTTCGCCGAACAATGGGTCGGCTTCGCCGACCCCCCTCCATCTACATGGTATTCGTTCGGCTCCGCCGAACGATGGGCCGGCTTCGCCGATCCCCCTCCGTGTAGTATTCCCTTCGCCGAACAATGGGTCGGCTTTGCCGACCCCCCTCCATCTACATGGTATTTGTTCGGCTTCGTCGAACGATGGGCCGGCTTCACCGACCCCGTCCCTCTACTCAGTATTCCTTCAGCTTCGTCGAAGAATGGGCCGACTTCGCCGACCCCCCTCCTCCCTCTGCGTAGTATTCGTCCGGCTTCGCCGAACGATGGGCCGGCTTCGACGACCCCCCTCCATGTAGTATTCGCTTCGCAGGACAATGGGCCGGCTTCGCCGACCCCCTTCCCTCTACATGATATTCGTTCGGCTTCGCCAAACGATGGACCGGCTTCGCCGATCCCCCTCCCTGTAGTATTCGCTTCGCCGAACAATGGGTCGGCTTCGCCGACCCCCCTCCATCTACATGGTATTCGTTCGGCTCCGCCGAACGATGGGCCGGCTTCACTGACCCCGTCCCTCTACTCAGTATTCCTTCAGCTTCGTCGAAGAATGGGCCGACTTCGCCGACCCCCCTCCTCCCTCTGCGTAGTATTCGCCCGGCTTCGCCGAACAATGGGCCGGCTTCGCCGACCCCCCTCCATCTACATGCTATTCGTTCGGCTTCGCCGAACAATGGGCCGGCTCCGCCGACCCCTTCCCTCTACATGGTATTCGTTCGGCTTCGCCGAACAATGGGCCGGCTTCGCCGATATCCTTCCCTCTACGTAGTATTTGTTCGGCTTCGCCGAACGATGGGCCGGCTTCGCCGATCCCCCTCCGTGTAGTATTCGCTTCGCCGAACAATGGGTCGGCTTCGCCGACCCCCCTCCATCTACATGGTATTCGTTCGGCTCCGCCGAACGATGGGCCGGCTTCGCCGATCCCCCTCCGTGTAGTATTCCCTTCGCCGAACAATGGGTCGGCTTTGCCGACCCCCCTCCATCTACATGGTATTTGTTCGGCTTCGTCGAACGATGGGCCGGCTTCACCGACCCCGTCCCTCTACTCAGTATTCCTTCAGCTTCGTCGAAGAATGGGCCGACTTCGCCGACCCCCCTCCTCCCTCTGCGTAGTATTCGTCCGGCTTCGCCGAACGATGGGCCGGCTTCGCCGATCCCCCTCCGTGTAGTATTCCCTTCGCCGAACAATGGGTCGGCTTTGCCGACCCCCCTCCATCTACATGGTAGTCGTTCGGCTTCGCCGAACGATGGGCCGGCTCCGCTGACCCCTTCCCTCTACATGGTATTCGTTCGGCTTCGCCGAACAATGGGCCGGCTTCGCCGATATCCTTCCCTCTACGTAGTATTTGTTCGGCTTCGTCGAACAATGGACCGACTTCGCCGACCCCACTCCCTCTACGTAGTATTCGTCCGGCTTCGCCGAACAATGGGTCGGATTCGCCGACCCCCCTCCATCTACATGGTATTCGTTCGGCTTCGCCGAACGATGGGCCGGCTTCGCCGATCCCCCTCCGTGTAGTATTCCCTTCGCCGAACAATGGGCCGACTTCGCCGACCCCACTCCCTCTACGTAGTATTCGTTCGGCTTCGCCGAACGATGGGCCGGCTCCGCCGACCCCCTCCCTCTACATGGTATTCGTTCGGCTCCGCCGAACAATGGGTCGGTTTTGCCGATCCCCTTCCGTGTAGTGTTCGCTTCGCCGAACAATGGGTCGGATTTGCCGACCCCCCTCCATCTACATGGTACTTGTTCGGCTTCGTCGAACGATGGGCCGGCTTCGCCGACCCCGTCCCTCTACTCAGTATTCCTTCAGCTTCGTCGAACAATGGACCGACTTCGCCGACCCCACTCCCTCTACGTAGTATTCGTTCGGCTTCGCCGAACGATGGGCCGGCTCCGCTGACCCCTTCCCTCTACATGGTATTCGTTCGGCTTCGCCGAACGATGGGCCGGCTTCGCCGATCCCCCTCCGTGCGTGTAGTATTCGCTTCGCCGAACAATGGGCCGGCTTCGCCGATATCCTTCCCTCTACGTAGTATTTGTTCGGCTTCGCCGAACGATGGGCCGGCTCCGCCGACCCCCTCCCTCTACATGGTATTCGTTCGGCTCCGCCGAACGATGGGCCGGCTTCGCCGATCCCCTTCCGTGTAGTATTCGCTTCGCCGAACAATGGGTCGGCTTTGCCGACCCCCCTCCATCTACATGGTATTTGTTCGGCTTCGTCGAACGATGGGCCGGCTTCACCGACCCCGTCCCTCTACTCAGTATTCCTCCAGCTTCGTCGAAGAATGGGTCGACTTCGCCGACCCCCCTCCTCCATCTGCATGGTATTCGTTCGGCTCCGCCAAACGATGGGCCGGCTTCGCCGATCCCCCTCCGTGCGTGTAGTATTTGCTTCGCCGAACGTTGGGCCGGCTTCGCCGACCCCCTTCCCTCTACGTAGTATTCGTTCGGCTTCGCCGAACGATGGGCCGGCTCCGCCGACCCCCTCCCTCTACATGGTATTCGTTCGGCTCCGCCGAACGATGGGCCGGCTTTGCCGATCCCCCTCCCTGTAGTATTCGCTTCGCCGAACAATGGGTCGGCTTTGCCGACCCCCCTCCATCTACATGGTATTTGTTCGGCTTCGTCGAACGATGGGCCGGCTTCACCGACCCCGTCCCTCTACTCAGTATTCCTTCAGCTTCGTCGAAGAATGGGCCGACTTCGCCGACCCCCCTCCTCCCTCTGCGTAGTATTCGTCCGGCTTCGCCGAACGATGGGCCGGCTTCGCCGATCCCCTCCGTGTAGTATTCGCTTCGCCGAACAATGGGTCGGCTTTGTCGACCCCCTCCCTCTACATGATATTCGTTCGGCTTCGCCGAACGATTGGCCGGCTTCGCCGGCTACCCTCCACGTAGTATTCGCTTCGCCGAACAATGGGCCGGCTTCGCCGACCCCGTCCCTCTACTCAGTAATCCTTCAGCTTCGTCGAACAATGGACCGGCTTCGACGACCCCCCTCCATGTAGTATTCACTTCGCCGAACAATGGGTCAGCTTTGCCAACCCCCCTCCATCTACATGGTATTTGTTCGGCTTCGTCGAACGATAGGCCGGCTTCACCGACCCCGTCCCTCTACTCAGTATTCCTCCAGCTTCGTCGAAGAAGGGGCCGACTTCGCCGACCCCCCTCCTCTATCTGCGTAGTATTCGTTCGGCTTCGCCGAACGATGGGCCTGCTTCGCCGATACCCCTCCGTGTAGTATTCGCTTCGCCAAACAATGGGTCGACTTCGCCGAGCCCCCTCCATCTACATGGTATTCGTTCGGCTTCGCCGAACGATGGGCCGGCTTCGCCGACCCCCCTCCTCCCTCCCTGTAGTATTCGCTTCGCCGAACGATGGGCCGGCTTCACCGACCCCGTCCCTCTACTCAGTATTCCTTCAGCTTTGTCGAAGGATGGGCCGACTTCGCCGACCCCCTCCCTCTACATGGTATTCGTTCGGCTTCGCCGAACGAATGGGCCGGCTTCGCCGACCCCTCCATCTACATTGTATTTGTTCGGCTTCGCGAACGATGGGCCGGCTTCAACGACCCCGTCCCTCTACTCAGTATTCCTCCAGCTTCGTCGAAGAATGGGCCGACTTCGCCGACCCCCCTCCTCCATCTGCATGGTATTCGTTCGACTCCGCCGAACGATGGGCCGGCTTCGCCGACCCCCCTTCCTACATGTAGTATTTGTTCTTTTTCGTCGAACTAAGGGCCGGCCTCGCCGAACCCCTTCCCTCTACATGGTAGTATTCGGCTTCGCCGAACGATGGGCCGGCTTCGCCGACCCCTCCTCTACGTAGTATTCCTTCAGCTTCGCCGAACAATGGGTCGACTTTGCCGACCCCCCTCCATCTACATGGTATTTGTTCGGCTTCGTCGAACAATGGACCGGCTTCGACGACCCCCCTCCATGTAGTATTCACTTCGCCGAACAATGGGTCAGCTTTGCCAACCCCCCTCCATCTACAAGGTATTTGTTCAGCTTTGTCGAACGATAGGCCGGCTTCACCGACCCCGTCCCTCTACTCAGTATTCCTCCAGCTTCGTCGAAGAAGGGGCCGACTTCGCCGACCCCCCTCCTCTATCTGCGTAGTATTCGTTCGGCTTCGCCGAACGATGGGCCTGCTTCGCCGATACCCCTCCGTGTAGTATTCGCTTCGCCGAACAATGGGTCGGCTTCGCCGACCCCGTCCCTCTACTCAGTAATCCTTCAGCTTCGTCGAACAATGGACCGACTTCGCCGACCCCACTCTCTCCACGTAGTTTTCGTTCGTCTTCGCAGGACGATGGGCCGGTTTCGCCGGCCACCCTCCGTGTAGTATACGTTCGGCTTCGCCGAACAATGGGCCGGCTTTGCCGGCCACCCTCCATCTACATGGTATTTGTTCGGCTTCGTCGAACGATAGGCCGGCTTCACCGACCCCGTTCCTCTACTCAGTATTCCTCCAGCTTCGTCGAAGAATGGGCCGACTTCGCCGACCCCCCTCCTCTATCTGCGTAGTATTCGTTCGCCGCTTCGAACGATGTTCGGCTTCGCCGACCCTTCCCTCTACGGTATTCGTTCGTTCGGCTTCGCCGAACGATGGGCCGGCTTCACCGACGTTCGGCTTCGCCCCTCCCTCTACATGTAGTATTCGTTCGGCTTCGCCGAACGAATGGGCCGGCTTCGCCGACCCCTCCTCTACATGGTATTTGTTCGGCTTCGCCGAACGATGGGCCGGCTTCGCCGACCCCCCCTCCGTGTAGTATTCGTTCGGCTTCGCCGAAACGATGGCGGCTTCGCCGACCCCCCTCCTCCCTCTGCGTAGTATTCGTCCGGCTTCGCCAAACGATGGGGCGGCTTCGCCGATCCCCTCCGTGTAGTATTCCCTTCGCCGAACAATGGGTCGGCTTTGCCGACCCCCCTCCATCTACATGGTATTTGTTCGGCCTCGTCGAACTATGGGCCGGCTTCACCGACCCCGTCCCTCTACTCAGTATTCCTTCAGCTTCGTCGAAGAATGGGCCGACTTCGCCGACCCCCCTCCTCCCTCTGCGTAGTATTCGTCCGGCTTCGCCAAACGATGGGCCGGCTTCGCCGATCCCCCTCCCTGTAGTATTCGCTCCGCCGAACAATGGGTCGGCTTCGCCGATCCCCCTTCGTGTAGTATTCGTTTCGCCGAACAATGGGTCAGCTTCGCCGACCCCCCTCCATCTACATGGTATTCGTTCGGCTCCGCCGAACTATGGGCCGGCTTCGCCGACCCTCCCTCTACGTAGTATATTCGGCTTCGCCGAAGAATGGGCCGACTTCGCCGACCCCCCTCCTCCCTCTGCGTAGTATTCGTCCGGCTCCACCGAACAATGGGTCGGCTTCGCCGATCCCCCTTCGTGTAGTATTCGCTTTGCCGAACAATGGGTCGACTTCGCCGAGTCCCCTCCATCTACATGGTATTTGTTCGGCCTCGTCGAACTATGGGCCGGCTTCACCGACCCCGTCCCTCTACTCAGTATTCCTTCAGCTTCGTCGAAGAATGGGCCGACTTCGCCGACCCCCCTCCTCCCTCTGCGTAGTATTCGTCCGGCTTCGCCGAACGATGGGCCGGCTTCGCCGATTCCCCTCCGTGTAGTATTCGCTTCGCCGAACAATGGGTCGGCTTTGCCGACCCCCTCCATCTACCTGGTATTCGTTCGGCTTCGCCGAACAATGTGCCGGCTTCGCCGACCCCGTCCCTCTACTCAGTATTCCTTCAGCTTCGTCGAACAATGAACCGACTTCGCCGACCCCACTCCCTCTACGTAGTATTCGTTCGGCTCCGCCGAACGATGGGCCGGCTTCGCCGATCCCCCTCCGTGTAGTATTCCCTTCGCCGAACAATGGGTCGGCTTTGCCAACCCCCCCTCCATCTACATGGTATTTGTTCGGCTTCGTCGAACGATGGGCCGGCTTCACCGACCACGTCCCTCTACTCAGAATTCCTTCAGCTTCGTCGAAGAATGGGCCGGCTTCGCCGATATCCTTCCCTCTACGTAGTATTTGTTCGGCTTCGCCGAACGATGGGCCGCTTCGATCCCCTCCCTCTAGTATTCCTTCGCCGAACAATGGGCGGCTTCGCCGACCCCCTCCATGGTAGTTCGGCTTCGCCGAACGTCGCCCCCCTGCGTGTAGTGTTCGTTCGACTTCGCCGAACGATGGGCCGGCTCCGCCGACTCCCTTTCCTCTACGTAGTATTCGTTCGGCTTCGCCGAATGATGGGCCGACTTTGCCGACCCCCCTCCTCTATCTGCGTAGTATTCGTTCGGCTTCGCCGAACGATGGGCCTGCTTCGCCGATCCCCCTCCGTGTAGTATTCGCTTCGCCGAACAATGGGTCGGCTTTGCCAACCCCCCTCCATCTACATGGTATTTGTTCGGCTTCGTCGAACGATGGGCCGGCTTCACCGACCCCGTCCCTCTACTCAGTATTCCTTCAGCTTCGTCGAAGAATGGGCCGACTTCGCCAGCCCCCCTCCCCTATCTGCGTAGTATTCGTTCGGCTTCGCCGAACGATGGGCCGGCTTCGCCGTACCCCCTCCGTGTAGTATTCGCTTCGCCGAACAATGGGTCGGCTTCGCCGACCCCTTCCCTCTACATGGTATTCGTTCGGCTTCGCCGAACGATGGGCCGGCTTCGCCGACCCTCCATCTCTGGTATTCGTTCGGCTTCGCCGAACGATGGGCCGGCTTCGCCGACCCCCTCCACGTAGTATTCGTTCGGCTTCGCCGAACAATGGGCCGGCTTCGCCGACCCCTCCATCTACGTAGTATTCGTTCGGCTTCGCCGAACGATGGGCCGGCTTCGCCGACCCCTCCTCGTGTAGTATTCGTTCGGCTTCGCCGAACAATGGGCCGGCTTCGCCGACCCCTCCCTCTACATAGTATTCGTTCGGCTTCGCCGAACGATGGGCCGGCTTCGCCGATCCCCCTCCGTGCGTAGTATTCGCTTCGCCGAACAATGGGCCGGCTTCGCCGACCCCTCCTCTACGTAGTATTCGTTCGGCTTCGCCGAACGATGGGCCGGCTTCGCCGGCCCCCTCTACGTAGGTATTCGTTCGCCGAACAATGGGCCGGCTTGCCGACCATCCGCCGATCCCTTCCGTGTAGCTTCGCCGAACAATGGGTCGGCTCCGCCGACCCTCTCCCTCTACATGGTAACAGTTCGGCTTCGCCGAACGGTGGGCCGGTTTCGCCGATCCCCCTCCCTGTAGTATTCGCTTCGCCGAACAATGGGTCGGCTTCGCCGACCCCCTCCCTCTACATGGTATTCGTTCGGCTCCGCCGAACGATGGGCCGGCTTTGTCGATCCCCCTCCCTGTAGTATTCGCTTCGCCGAACAATGGGTCGGCTTCGCCGACCCCCCTCCATCTACATGGTATTTGTTCGGCTTCGTCGAACGATGGGCCGGCTTCACCGACCCCGTCCCTCTACTCAGTATTCCTTCAGCTTCGTCGAAGAATGGGCCGACTTCGCCGACCCCCCTCCTCCCTCTGCGTAGTATTCGTCCGGCTTCGCCGAACGATGGGCCGGCTTCGCCGATCCCCCTCCCTGTAGTATTCGCTCCGCCGAACAATGGGCCGACTTCGCCGACCCCCCTCCTCCCTCTGCGTAGTATTCGTCAGGCTTCGCCGAACGATGGGCCGGCTTCGCCGATCCCCCTCCCTGTAGTATTCGCTTTGCCGAACAATGGGTCGACTTCGCCGAGTCCCCTCCATCTACATTTCGGCTTCGGCTTCGCCGAACGATGGGCCGGCTTCGCCGACCCCGTCCCTCTACTGTATTCCTTCGGCTTCGCCGAACAATGGGCCGGCTTCGCCGACCCCCCTCCTCTACGTAGTATTCGTTCGGCTTCGCCGAACAATGGGCCGGCTTCGCCGACCCCCTCCTCTACATGGTATTCGTCCGGCTTCGCCAAACGATGGGGCGGCTTCGCCGATCCCCTCCGTGTAGTATTCCCTTCGCCGAACAATGGGTCGGCTTTGCCGACCCCCCTCCATCTACATGGTATTTGTTCGGCCTCGTCGAACTATGGGCCGGCTTCACCGACCCCGTCCCTCTACTCAGTATTCCTTCAGCTTCGTCGAAGAATGGGCCGACTTCGCCGACCCCCCTCCTCTATCTGCGTAGTATTCGTTCGGCTTCGCCGAACGATGGGCCGGCTTCGCCGATACCCCTCCGTGTAGTATTCGCTTCGCCGAACAATGGGTCGGCTTCGCCGACCACCTCAGTATTCGTTCGGCTTCGCCGAACGATGGGCCGCTTCGCCGACCCCCTCACGTAGTATTTCGGCTTCGCCGAACAATGGGCCGGCTTCGCCGACCCCTTCCTCTACGTAGTATTCGTTCGGCTTCCGCCGAACGATGGGCCGGCTTCGCCGACCCCCCTCCGTGTAGTATTCGGCTTCGCCGAACAATGGGTCGGCTTTGCCGACCCCCTCCATCTACATGGTATTTGTTCGGCTTCGTCGAACGATGGGCCGGCTTCGCCGACCCCGTCCTCTGTAGTATTCGCTTCGCCGAAGAATGGGCCGGCTTCGCCGACCCCCTCCTCTCTGCGTAGTATTCGTTCGGCTTCGCCGAACAATGGGCCAGGCTTCGCCGACCCCTCCTCTACATGTATTCGTTCGGCTTCGCCGACCCCCTCTACATGTAGTATTCGGCTTCGCCGAACAATGGGCCGGCTTCGCCGACCCTTCCCTCCGCGTAGTAATCGTTCGGCTTCGCCGAACGATGGACCGGCTTCGGCGATTCCCTCCTACGTAGTATTCGTTCGGCTTCGCCGAACAAAGGGCCGGCTTCGCCGGCCACCCTCCATGTAGTATTCGTTCGGCTTTGCCGAACGAATGGGCCGGCTTCGCCGACCCCCCTCCATCTACATGGTATTCGTTCGGCTCCGCCGAACGATGGGCCGGCTTCGCCGATCCCCCTCCGTGTAGTATTCGCTTCGCCGAACAATGGGTCGGCTTTGCCGACTCCCCTCCATCTACATGGTATTTGTTCGGCTTCGTCGAACGATGGGCCGGCTTCACCGACCCCGTCCCTCTACTCAGTATTCCTCCAGTTCCGTCGAAGAATGGGCCGACTTCGCCGACCCCCCTCCTCTATCTGCGTAGTATTCGCCCGGCTTCGCCTAACAATGGGCCGGCTTCGACAACCCCCCTCCATGTAGTATTCGCTTCGCCGAACAATGAGCCGGCTTCGCCGACCCCACTCCCTCTACGTAGTATTCGTTCGGCTCCGCCGAACGATGGGCTGGCTTCGCCGATCCCCCTCCGTGTAGTATTCCCTTCGCCGAACAATGGGTCGGCTTTGCCGACCCCCCTCCATCTACATGGTATTTGTTCGGCTTCGTCGAACGATGGGCCGGCTTCGCCGGCCACCCTCCGTGTGGTATTTGTTCGGCTTCGCCGAACGATGGGCCGGCTTCGCCCATTCCTCTCTCTACGTAGTATTCGTTCGGCTCCGCCAAACGATGGGCCGGCTTCGCCGACCCCCTCCCTCTACGTAGTATTCGTTCGGCTTCGCCGAACGATGGGCCGGCTTCGCCGATCCCCCTCCGTGCGTGTATTCGTTCGGCTTCGCCGAACAATGGGCCGGCTTCGCCGATATCCTTCCCTCTACGTAGTATTTGTTCGGCTTCGCCGAACGATGGGCCGGTTTCGCCGATCCCCTTCCGTGTAGTATTCGCTTCGCCGAACAATGGGTCGGCTTTGCCGACCCCCCTCCATCTACATGGTATTCGTTCGGCTCCGCCGAACGATGGGCCGGCTTCGCCGGCTACCCTCCTCGTAGTACTCGCTTCGCCGAACAATGGGCCGGCTTCGCCGACCCTCCCTCTACGTAGTATTCGTTCGGCTTCGCCGAACGATGGGCCGGCTTCGCCGACCCCTCCTCTACATGGTATTCGTTCGGCTTCGCCGAACGATGGGCCGGCTTCGCCGATCCCCTCCGTGCGTGTAGTATTCGTTCGGCTTCGCCGAACAATGGGCCGGCTTCGCCGACCCCTTTCCCTCTACGTAGTATTCGCTCGGCTTCGCCGAACGGTGGGCCGGCTCCGCCGACCCCCTCCCTCTACATGGTATTCGTTCGGCTCCGCCGAACGCTGGGCCGGCTTCGCCGATCCCCCTCCGTGTAGTATTCGCTTCGCCGAACAATGGGTCGGCTTTGCCGACCCCCCTCCATCTACATGGTATTTGTTCGGCTTCGTCGAACGATGGGCCGGCTTCACCGACCCCGTCCCTCTACTCAGTATTCCTTCAGCTTCGTCGAAGAATGGGCCGACTTCGCCGACCCCCCTCCTCCCTCTGCGTAGTATTCGTCCGGCTTCGCCGAAAGATGGGCCGGCTCCGCCGATCCCCTCCCTCTACATGGTACTTGTTCGGCTTCGTCGAACGATGGGCCGGCTTTGCCAACCCCCCTCCATCTACATGGTACTTGTTCGGCTTCGTCGAACAATGGGCCGGCTTCGCCGACCCCCTTCCCTCTACGCAGTATTCGTTCGGCTTCGCCGAACAATGGGTCGGCTTCGCCGACCCCCTCCATCTACATGGTACTTGTTCGGCTTCGTCGAACAATGGGCCGGCTTCGCCGACCCCCTTCCGTGTAGTATTCGCTTCGCCGAACAATATGTCGGCTTTGCCGACCCCACCCCTCCATCTACATGGTATTTGTTCGGCTTCGTCAAACGATGGGCCGGCTTCGCCGGCCACCCTCTGTGTGGTAATTGTTCGGCTTCGCCGAACGATGGGCCGGCTTTGCCGGCCACCCTACGCGTAGTATTCGTTCGACTTCGTCCGACCCCTCCTCTACATGATATTCGTTCGGCTTCGCCGACCCCCTTCCCGCTACTTAGTATTCGTTCGGCTTCGCCGAAGAATGGGCCGGTTTTCGCCGGCTACCCTACATGTGGTGTACGTTCGGCTTCGCCGAACAATGGGCCGGCTTCGTCGACCCCCTCCTCTACATGGTATTCGTTCGGCTTCGTCGAACGATGGGCCGGCTTCACCGGCCCCCTCCGTAGTATTCCTTCGCTTCGCCGAACAATGAGCCGGCTTCGCCGACCCCACTCCCTCTGCGTAGTATTCGCCCGGCTTCGCCGAACAATGGGCCGGTTTCGCCGATCCCCTTCCGTGTAGTATTCGCTTCGCCGAACAATGGGTCGGCTTTGCCGACCCCCCTCCATCTACATGGTACTTGTTCGGCTTCGTCGAACGATGGGCCGGCTTCACCGACCTCGTCCCTCTACTCAGTATTCCTCCAGTTTCGTCGAAGAATGGGCCGACTTCGCCGACCCCCCTCCTCTATCTGCGTAGTATTCGCCCGGCTTCGCCGAACAATGGGCCGGCTTCGACGACCCCCCTCCATGTAGTATTCGCTTTGCAAAATAATGGGCCGGCTTCGCCGACCCCCTTCCCTCTACGCAGTATTCGTTCGGCTCCGCCGAACGATGGGCCGGCTTCGACGACCGCCCTCCATGTAGTATTCGCTTCGCCGAACAATGGGTCGGCTTTGCCAGCCCCCTCCAACTACATGGTATTTGTTCGGCTTCGTCGAACGATGGGCCGGCTTCACCGACCCCGTCCCTCTACTCAGTATTCCTTCAGCTTCGTCGAACAATGGGCCGGCTTCGCCGACCCCCTTCCCTCTACGCAGTATTCGTTCGGCTCCGCCGAACGATGGGTCGGCTTCGACGACCCCCCTCCATCTACATGGTACTTGTTCGGCTTCGTCGAACAATGGGCCGGCTTCGCCGACCCCCTTCCCTCTACGCAGTATTCGTTCGGCTCCGCCGAACGATGGGCCGGCTTCGACGACCCCCCTCCATGTAGTATTCGCTTCGGCTTCGGCCGAACATGATATTCGTTCGGCCGGCTTCGTCCCTCTACGTAGTATTCGTTCGGCTTCGCCGAACGATGGGCCGGCTTCGCCGATCCCTCCGTGTAGTATTTGTTCGGCTCCGCCGAACGATGGGCCGGCTTCACCGACCCCCTCCCTCTACATGGTATTTGTTCGGCTTCGCTGAACGATGGGCCGGCTCCGCCGACCCCGTCCCTCTACTCAGTATTCCTTCAGCTTTGTCGAACAACGGGCCGGCTTCGCCGACCCCCTCCATCTGCATGGTATTCGTTCGGCTCCGCCAAACGATGGGCCGGCTTCGCCGACCCCCTCCATCTGCATGGTATTCGTTCGGCTCCGCCAAACGATGGGCCGGCTTCGCCGATTCCCCTCCGTGCGTGTAGTATTTGCTTCGCCGAACGTTGGGCCGGCTTCGCCGACCCCCTTCCCTCTACGTAGTATTCGTTCGGCTTCGCCGAACGATGGGCCGGCTCCGCCGACCCCCTCCCTCTACATGGTATTCGTTCGGCTCCGCCGAACGATGGGCCGGCTTTGCCGATCCCCCTCCGTGTAGTATTCCCTTCGCCAAACAATGGGTCGGCTTTGCCGACCCCCCTCCATCTACATGGTATTTGTTCGGCTTCGTCGAACGATAGGCCGGCTTCACCGACCCCGTCCCTTTACTCAGTATTCCTTCAGCTTCGTCGAAGAATGGGCCGACTTCGCCGACCCCCCTCCTCCCTCTGCGTAGTATTCGTCCGGCTTCGCCGAACAATGGGTCAACTTCGCCGACCCCCCTCCATCTACATGGTATTCGTTCGGCTTCGCCGAACGATGGGCCGGCTTCGCCGATCCCCCTCCGTGCGTGTAGTATTCGCTTCGTCGAACGATGGGCCGGCTTCGCCGACCCCCTTCCCTAACCGTAGTATTCGTTCGGCTTCGCCGAACGATGGGCCGGCTCCGCCGATCCCCTCCATCTGCATGGTATTCGTTCGGCTGCGCCGAACGATGGGCCGGCTTCGACAACCCCCCTCCATGTAGTATTCACTTCGCAGAACAATGGGCCGGCTTCGCCGACCCCCTTCCCTCTACGTAGTACTCGTTCGGTTTCGCCGGACGATGGGCCGGCTTCGCCGGCCACCCTCCGTTTGGTATACGTTCGGCTTCGCCAAACGATGGGCCGGCTTTGCCGGCCACCCTCCGCGTAGTATTCGTTCGACTTCGTCGACCCCCTCCCTCTACATGATATTCGTTCGGCTTCGCCGACCCCCTTCCCGCTACTTAGTATTCGTTCGGCTTCGCCGAAGGATGGGCCGGCTTCGCCGGCTACCCTACATGTGGTGTACGTTCGGCTTCGCCGAACAATGGGCCGGCTTTGCCGGCCACCCTACGTGTGGTATTCGTCCGTCTTCGTCGAACGATGGGCCGGCTTCACCGGCCACCCTCCGCGTGGTGTACGTTCGGCTTCGCTCGCCGAACAATGGGCCGGCTTTGCCGGCCACCCTCTGTGTAGTATTCGTTCGGCTTCGCCGAACGATGGGCCGGCTTCGCCGACCCCATTCCCTCTACGTAGTATTCGTTCGACTTCGTCGAACGATGGGCCGGCTTCGCCGACCCCCCTCCATCTACATGGTATTTGTTCGGCTTCGTCGAACGATGGGCCGGCTTCACCGACCCCGTCCCTCTACTCAGTATTCCTCCAGCTTCGTCGAAGAATGGGCCGACTTCGCCGACCCCCTCCATCTGCATGGTATTCGTTCGGCTCCGCCGAACGATGGGCCGGCTTCGACGACCCCCCTCCATGTAGTATTCGCTTCGCAGAACAATGGGCCGGCTTCGCCGACCCCCTTCCCTCTACGCAGTATTCGTTCGGCTCCGCCGAACGATGGGCCGGCTTCGACGACCCCCCTCCATGTAGTATTCGCTTCGCCGAACAATGGGTCGGCTTTGCCAACCCCCCTCCATCTACATGGTATTTGTTCGGCTTCGTCGAACGATGGGCCGGCTTCGCCGGCCACCCTCCGTTTGGTATACGTTCGGCTTCGCCAAACGATGGGCCGGCTTCGCCGACCCCCTTCCCTCTACGTAGTATTCGTTCGGTTTCGCCGGACGATGTGCCGGCTTCGTCGACCCCCTCCCTCTACATGATATTCGTTCGGCTTCGCCGAACGATGGACCGGCTTCGCCGACCCCCTTCCCTCTACGTAGTATTCGTTCGGTTTCGCCGGACGATGGGCCGGCTTCGCCGGCTACCCTCCGCGTAGTATTCGTTCGGCTTTGTCGACCCCCTCCCTCTACATGATATTCGTTCGGCTTCGCCGGCTACCCTCCACGTAGTTTTCGTTCGTCTTCGCAGGACGACGGACCGGCTTTGCCGGCCACCCTCCGTGTAGTATTCGTTCGGCTTCGTCGACCCCCTCCCTCTACATGATATTCGTTCGGCTTCGCCGAACGATTGGCCGGCTTCGCCGGCTACCCTCCACGTAGTATTCGCTTCGCCGAACAATGGGCCGGCTTCGCCGACCCCGTCCCTCTACTCAGTATTCCTTCAGCTTCGTCGAACAATGGGCCGGCTCCGCCAACCCCTTCCCTCTACATGGTATTCGTTCGGCTTCGCCGAACGATGGGCCGGCTTCGCCGATCCCCCTCCGTGCGTGTAGTATTCGCTTCGCCGAACAATGGGCCGGCTTCGCCGACCCCCTTCCCTCTACGTAGTATTCGTTCGGCTTCGCCGAACGATGGGCCGGCTCCGCCGACCCCCTCCCTCTACATGGTATTCGTTCGGCTCCGCCGAACGATGGGCCGGTTTCGCCGATCCCCTTCCGTGTAGTATTCGCTTCGCCGAACAATGGGTCGGCTTTGCCGACCCCCCTCCATCTACATGGTACTTGTTCGGCTTCGTCGAACGATGGGCCGGCTTCACCGACCCCGTCCCTCTACTCAGTATTCCTTCAGCTTCGTCGAAGGATGGGCCGACTTCGCCGACCCCCCTCCTCCCTCTGCGTAGTATTCGTCCGGCTTCGCCAAACAATGGGTCGGCTTCGTCGACCCCCCTTCATCTACATGGTATTCGTTCGGCTTCGCCGAACGTTGGGCCGGCTTCGCCGATCCCCCTCCGTGCGTGTAGTATTCGCTTCGCCGAACAATGGGCCGGCTTCGCCGACCCCCTTCCCTAACCGTAGTATTCGTTCGGCTTCGCCGAACGATGAGCCGGCTCCGCCGATCCCCTCCCTCTACATGGTATTCGTTTGGCTCCGCCGAACGATGGGCCGGTTTCGCCGATCCCCTTCCGTGTAGTATTCGCTTCGCCGAACAATGGGTCGGCTTTGCCGACCCCCCTCCATCTACATGGTACTTGTTCGGCTTCGTCGAACGATGGGCCGGCTTCACCGACCCCGTCCCTCTACTCAGTATTCCTTCAGCTTCGTCGAAGAATGGGCCGACTTCGCCGACCCCCCTCCTCCCTCTGCGTAGTATTCGTCCGGCTTCGCCGAACAATGGGTCGGCTTCGCCGACCCCCTCCATCTACATGGTATTCGTTCGGCTTCGCCGAACGATGGGCCGGCTTCGCCGATCCCCCTCCGTGCGTGTAGTATTCGCTTCGCCGAACAATGGGCCGGCTTCGCCGACCCCCTTCCCTAACCGTAGTATTCGTCCGGTTTCGCCGAACGATGGGCCGGCTTCGCCGATCCCCCTCCATCTACATGGTATTCGTTCGGCTCCGCCGAACGATGGGCCGGCTTCGCCGATATCCTTCCCTCTACGTAGTATTTGTTCGGCTTCGCCGAACGATGGGCCGGCTCGACCGACCCCCCTCCATCTACATGGTATTCGTTCGGCTCCGCCGAACGATGGGCCGGCTTCGCCGATCCCCCTCCATGCGTGTAGTATTCGCTTCGCCAAACGATGGGCCGGCTTCGCCGATCCCCCTTACCTTTACGTAGTATTTGTTCGGCTTCGCCGAACGATGGGCCGGCTCCGCCGACCCCCCTCCATCTACATGGTAATCGTTCGGCTCCGCCGAACGATGGGCCGGCTTCGCCGATCCCCTTCCGTGTAGTATTCGCTTCGCCAAACAATGGGTCGGCTTTGCCAACCCCCCTCCATCTACATGGTATTTGTTCGGCTTCGTCGAACGATGGGCCGGCTTCACCGACCCCGTCCCTCTACTCAGTATTCCTCCAGCTTCGTCGAAGAATGGGTCGACTTCGCCGACCCCCCTCCTCTATCTGCGTAGTATTCGTTCGGCTTCGCCGAACGATGGGCCGGCTTCGCCGATCCCCCTCCGTGTAGTATTCGCTTCGCCGAACAATGGGTCGGCTTCGCCGACCCCCTCCATCTGCATGGTATTCGTTCGACTCCGCCGAACGATGGGCCGGCTTCGCCGACCCCCCTCCATGTAGTATTCGCTTCGCAGAACAATGGGCCGGCTTCGCCGACCCCTTCCCTCTACGCAGTAATCGTTTGGCTCCGTCGAACGATGGGCCGGCTTCGACGACCGCCCTCCATGTAGTATTCGCTTCGCCGAACAATGGGTCGGCTTTGCCGACCCCCCTTTATCTACATGGTATTTGTTCGGCTTCGTCGAACGATGGGCCGGCTTCACCGACCACGTCCCTCTACTCAGAATTCCTTCAGCTTCGTCGAAGAATGGGCCGACTTCGCCGACCCCCTCCATCTGCATGGTATTCGTTCGGCTCCGCCGAACGATGGGTCGGCTTCGCCGGCCACCCTCCGCGTAGTATTCGTTCGGCTTCGTCGACCCCCTCCCTCTACATGATATTCGTTCGGCTTCGCCGAACGATTGGCCGGCTTCGCCGGCTACCCTCCACGTAGTTATCGCTTCGCCGAACAATGGGCCGGCTTCGCCGGCTACCCTCCGTGTAGTATACGTTCGGCTTCGCCGAACAATGGGCCGGCTTTGCCGGCCACCCTCCGCGTAGTATTCGTTCGGCTTCGTCGACCCCCTCCCTCTACATGATATTCGTTCGGCTTCGCCGAACGATTGGCCGGCTTCGCCGGCTACCCTCCACGTAGTATTCGCTTCGGCGAACAATGGGCCGGCTTTGCCGGCCACCCTCCGCGTAGTATTCGTTCGGCTTCGTCGACCCCCTCCATCTACATGGTATTTGTTCGGCTTCGTCGAACGATGGGCCGGCTTCGCCGGCCACCCTCCGTTTGGTATACGTTCGGCTTCGCCAAACGATGGGCCGGCTTTGCCGGCCACCCTCCGCGTAGTATTCGTTCGACTTCGAACGATGGGCCGGCTTCCGCCGACCCTCCTCTACATGGTATTCGTTCGGCTTCGCCGAACGATGGGCCGGCTTCGCCGCTACCCTCCGTAGTATTCGTTCGACTTCGTCGAACGATGGGCCGTCTTCGCCGACCCCCCTCCCTACATGTAGTATTCGTTCGACTTCGCCAAACGATGGGCCGGCTTTGCCGGCCACCCTCCGCGTAGTATTCGTTCGACTTCGTCGACCCCCTCCCTCTACATGATATTCGTTCGGCTTCGCCGACCCCCTTCCCGCTACTTAGTATTCGTTCGGCTTCGCCGAATGATGGGCCGGCTTCGCCGACCCCCCTCCTCTATTTGCGTAGTATTCGTTCGGCTTGGCCGAACGATGGGCCGGCTTCGCCGACCCCCGTCCCTATACGTTGTATTCGTTCGGCTTCGCCGAACGATGGGCCGGCTTCGCCGACCCCCCTCCATCTACGTAGTATTCGTTCGGATCCACCGAACGATGGGCCGGCTTTGCCGGCCACCCTTCCTCTACGTAATATTCGTTCGGCTTGGCCGAACGATGGGCCGGCTTCGCCGATATCCTTCCCTCTACGTAGTAATTGTTCGGCTCCGCCGAACGATGGGCCGGTTTCGCCGATCCCCTTCCGTGTAGTATTCGCTTAGCCGAACAATGGGTCGGCTTCGCCGACCCCTCCTCTACATGGTATTCGTTCGGCTCCGCCAAACGATGGGCCGGCTTCGCCTTTTCCCTTCCGTGTAGTATTCGCTTCGCCGAACAATGGGTCGGCTTTGCCGACCCCCCTCCATCTACATGGTACTTGTTCGGCTTCGTCGAACGATGGGCCGGCTTCACCGACCCCGTCCCTCTACTCAGTATTCCTCCAGCTTCGTCGAAGAATGGGCCAACTTCGCCGACCCCCCTCCTCTATCTGCGTAGTATTCGTTCGGCTTCGCCGAACGATGGGCCGGCTTCGCCGATACCCCTCCGTGTAGTATTCGCTTCGCCGAACAATGGGTCGGCTTCGCCGACCCCCTCCATCTGCATGGTATTCGTTCGGCTGCGCCGAACGATGGGCCGGCTTCGACAACCCCCCTCCATGTAGTATTCACTTCGCAGAACAATGGGCCGGCTTCGCCGACCCCCTTCCCTCTACGCAGTATTCGTTCGGCTCCGCCGAACGATGGGCCGGCTTCGACGACCGCCCTCCATGTAGTATTCGCTTCGCCGAACAATGGGTCGGCTTTGCCAACCCCCCTCCAACTACATGGTATTTGTTCGGCTTCGTCGAACGATGGGCCGGCTTCACCGACCCCGTCCCTCTACTCAGTGTTCCTCCAGCTTCGTCGAAGAATGGGCCGACTTCGCCGACCCCCCTCCTCTATCTGCGTAGTATTCGTTCGGCTTCGCCGAACGATGGGCCGGCTTCGCCGGCTACCCTCCACGTAGTATTCGCTTCGCCGAACAATGGGCCGGCTTCGCCGACCCCCTTCCCTCTACGTAGTATTCGTTCGGCTCCGCCGAACGATGGGCCGGCTTCGCCGGCTACCCTCCACGTAGTATTCGCTTCGCCGAACAATGGGCCGGCTTCGCCGACCCCGTCCCTCTACTCAGTATTCCTTCAGCTTCGTCGAACAATGGATCGACTTCGCCGGCCACCCTCCGCGTAGTATTCGTTCGGCTTCGTCGAACGATGATCCGGCATCGCCGGCCACCCTCCGCGTAGTATTCGTTCGGCTTCGTCGACTCCCTCCATCTACATGGTATTTGTTCGGCTTCGTCGAACGATGATCCGGCATCGCCGGCCACCCTCCGTTTGGTATACGTTCGGCTTCGCCAAACGATGGGCCGGCTTTGCCGGCCACCCTCCGCGTAGTATTCCTTCGACTTCGTCGACCCCCTCCCTCTACATGATATTCGTTCGGCTTCGCAGACCCCCTTCCCGCTACTTAGTATTCGTTCGGCTTCGCCGAAGGATGGGCCGGCCTTGCCATCCACCCTCCGTGTAGTATTCGTTCGGCTTCGCCAAACGATGGGCCGGCTTCACCGGCCACCCTCTACATGTAGTATTCGGCTTCTTTTCGTCGAACAATGGGCCGGCTTTGCGCCACCTCTGTGTAGTATTCGTTCGGCTTCGCCGAACGGATGAGCCGGCTTCACCGACCCCTCCACCCTTCGTGTAGTCTTCGTTCGGCTTCGCCGAACGATGGGCCGGCTTCGCCGACCCCTTTCCCTCTACGTAGTATTCGTTCGACTTCGTCGAACGATGGGCCGGCTTCGCCGACCCCCCTCCCTACATGTAGTATTCGTTCTTTTTCGTCGAACTAAGGGCCGGCCTCGCCGACCCCCTTCCCGCTACTTAGTATTCGTTCGGCTTCGCCGAAGGATGGGCCGGCTTCGCCGGCTACCCTACATGTGGTGTACGTTCGGCTTCGCAGAACAATGGGCCGGCTTCGCCGACCCCCTTCCCTCTACGCAGTATTCGTTCGGCTCCGCCGAACGATGGGCCGGCTTCGACGAAGCCCCTCCATGTAGTATTCGCTTCGCCGAACAATGGGCCAGCTTCGCCGACCCCCTCCCTCTACATGGTATTCGTTCGGCTCCGCCGAACGATGGGCCGGCTTCGCCTTTTCCCTTCCGTGTAGTATTCGCTTCGTCGAACAATGGGTCGGCTTTGCCGACCCCGGCTTCACCGACCCCGTCCCTCTACTCAGTATTCCTCCAGCTTCGTCGAAGAATGGGCCGACTTCGCCGACCCCCCTCCTCTATCTGCGTAGTATTCGTTCGGCTTCGCCGATACCCCTCCGTGTAGTATTCGCTTCGCCGAACAATGGGTCGGCTTCGCCGACCCCCTCCATCTGCATGGTATTCGTTCGGCTCCGCCGAACGATGGGCCGGCTTCGACAACCCCCCTCCATGTAGTAGTCGCTTCGCAGAACAATGGGCCGGCTTCGCCGACCCCCTTCCCTCTACGCAGTATTCGTTCGGCTCCGCCGAACGATGGGCCGGCTTAGACGACCCCCCTCCATGTAGTATTCGCTTCGCCGAACAATGGGTCGGCTTTGCCAACCCCCCTCCATCTACATGGTATTTGTTCGGCTTCGTCGAACGATAGGCCGGCTTCACCGACCCCGTCCCTCTACTCAGTATTCCTCCAGCTTCGTCGAAGAATGGGCCGACTTCGCCGACCCCCCTCCTCTATCTGCCTAGTATTTGTTCGGCTTCGCCAAACGATGGGCCGGCTTTGCCGGCCACCCTCCGCGTAGTATTCGTTCGGCTTCGTCGACCCCCTCCCTCTACATGATATTCGTTCGGCTTCGCCGAACGATGGGCCGGCTTCGCCGGCTACCCTCCACGTAGTATTCGCTTCGCCGAACAATGGGCCGGCTTCGCCGACCCCGTCCCTCTACTCAGTATTCCTTCAGCTTCGTCGAACAATGGGTCGGCTTCGCCGACCCCCTCCATGCGTGTAGTATTCGTTCGGCTTCGCCGAACAATGGGCCGGCTTTGCCGGCCACCCTCCATCTACATGGTATTTGTTCGGCTTCGTCGAACGATGGGCCGGCTTCGCCGGCCACCCTCCGTTTGGTATACGTTCGGCTTCGCCAAACGATGGGCCGGCTTTGCCGGCCACCCTCCGCGTAGTATTCGTTCGACTTCGTCGACCCCCTCCCTCTACATGATATTCGTTCGGCTTCGCCGACCCCCTTCCCGCTACTTAGTATTCGTTCGGCTTCGCCGAAGGATGGGCCGGCTTTGCCGGCCACCCTCTGTGTAGTATTCGTTCGGCTTCGCCGAACGATGGACCGGCTTCACCGACCCCTCCGCGTAGTATTCGTTCGACTTCGTCGAACCCTCCCTCTACATGATATTCGTTCGGCTTCGCCGACCCCTTCCCGCTACTGTAGTATTCGTTCGGCTTCGCCGAAGGATGGGCCGGCTTCGCCGACCCCTCCCTCTACTTAGTATTCGTTCGGCTTCGCCGAAGGATGGGCCGGCTTCGCCGATCCCATTCCCTCTACGTATGTAGTATTCGTTCTTTTTCGTCGAACTAAGGGCCGGCCTCGCCGACCCCCTTCCCGCTACTTAGTATTCGTTCGGCTTCGCCGAAGGATGGGCCGGCTTCGCCGGCTACCCTACATGTGGTGTACGTTCGGCTTCGCAGAACAATGGGCCGGCTTCGCCCGACCCCCTTCCCTCTACGTAGTATTCGTTCGGCTTCGCCGAACGATGGGCCGGCTCCGCCAACCCCTCCATGTAGTATTCGCTTCGCCGAACAATGGGCCGGCTTCGCCGACCCCCTCCCTCTACATGATATTCGTTCGGCTTCGCCGAACGATTGGCCGGCTTTGCCGGCTACCCTCCACGTAGTATTCGCTTCGCCGAACAATGGGTCGGCTTTGCCAACCCCCCTCCATCTACATGGTATTTGTTCGGCTTCGTCGAACGATGGGCCGGCTTCACCGACCCCGTCCCTCTACTCAGTATTCCTCCAGCTTCGTCGAAGAATGGGCCAACTTCGCCGACCCCCCTCCTCTATCTGCGTAGTATTCGTTCGGCTTCGCCGAACGATGGGCCTGCTTCGCCGATACCCCTCCGTGTAGTATTCGCTTCGCCGAACAATGGGTCGGCTTCGCCGACCCCCTCCATCTGCATGGTATTCGTTCGGCTCCGCCGAACGATAGGCCGGCTTCGACAACCCCCCTCCATGTAGTAGTCGCTTCGCAGAACAATGGGCCGGCTTCGTCGACCCCCTTCCCTTTACGCAGTATTCGTTCGGCTCCGCCGAACGATGGGCCGGCTTCGACGACCCCCCTCCATGTAGTATTCACTTCGCCGAACAATGGGTCAGCTTTGCCAACCCCCCTCCATCTACATTGTATTTGTTCGGCTTCGTCGAACGATAGGCCGGCTTCACCGACCCCGTTCCTCTACTCAGTATTCCTCCAGCTTCGTCGAAGAATGGGCCGACTTCGCCGACCCCCCTCCTCTATCTGCGTAGTATTCGTTTGTCTTCGCAGGACGATGGGCCGGCTTCGCCGGCCACCCTCCGCGTAGTATTCGTTCGGCTTTGTCGACCCCCTCCCTCTACATGATATTCGTTCGGCTTCGCCGAACGATTGGCCGGCTTCGCCGGCTACCCTCCACGTAGTATTCGCTTCGCCGAACAATGGGCCGGCTTCGCCGACCCCGTCCCTCTACTCAGTATTCCTTCAGCTTCGTCGAACAATGGACCGACTTCGCCGACCCCACTCCCTCTACGTAGTATTCGTTCGGCTTCGCCGAACGATGGGCTGGCTTTGCCGACCCCCCTCCATCTACATGGTATATGTTCGGCTTCGTCGAACGATGGGCCGGCTTCACCGACCCCGTCCCTCTACATGATATTCGTTCGGCTTCGCCGAAGGATGGGCCGGCTTCGCCGGCTACCCTACATATGGTGTACGTTCGGCTTCGCCGAACAATGGGCCGGCTTCGCCGACCCCCTTCCCTCTACGCAGTATTCGTTCGGCTCCGCCGAAGAAGGGGCCGACTTCGCCGACCCCTCCATGTAGTATTCGCTTCGCCGAACAATGGGCCGGCTTCGCCGACCCCTTCCTCTACGTAGTATTCGTTCGGCTTCGCCGAACGATGGGCCGGCTCCGCCGACCCCTCCATCTACATGGTAATCGTTCGGCTCCGCCGAACGATGGGCCGGCTTCGCCGATCCCCTTCCGTGTAGTATTCGCTTCGCCAAACAATGGGTCGGCTTTGCCAACCCCCCTCCATCTACATGGTATTTGTTCGGCTTCGTCGAACGATGGGCCGGCTTCACCGACCCCGTCCCTCTACTCAGTATTCCTCCAGCTTCGTCGAAGAATGGGCCGACTTCGCCGACCCCCCTCCTCTATCTGCGTAGTATTCGTTCGGCTTCGCCGAACGATGGGCCGGCTTCGCCGATCCCCCTCCGTGTAGTATTCGCTTCGCCGAACAATGGGCCGGCTTCGCCGACCCCGTCCCTCTACTCAGTATTCCTTCAGCTTCGTCGAACAATGGGTCGGCTTCGCCGACCCCCTCCATCTGCATGGTATTCGTTCGGCTGCGCCGAACAATGGGCCGGCTTCGACAACCCCCCTCCATCTACATGGTACTTGTTCGGCTTCGTCGAACAATGGGCCGGCTTCGCCGACCCCCTCCATCTGTAGTATTCGTTCGGCTTCGCCAAACGATGGGCCGGCTTTGCCGGCCACCCTCCGCGTAGTATTCCTTCGACTTCGTCGACCCCCTCCCTCTACATGATATTCGTTCGGCTTCGCAGACCCCCTTCCCGCTACTTAGTATTCGTTCGGCTTCGCCGAAGGATGGGCCGGCCTTGCCATCCACCCTCCGTGTAGTATTCGTTCGGCTTCGCCAAACGATGGGCCGGCTTTGCGGGCCACCCTCCGCGTAGTATTCGTTCGACTTCGTCGACCCCCTCCCTCTACATGATATTCGTTCGGCTTCGTCGACCCCATTCCCGCTACTTAGTACTCGTTCGGCTTCGCCGAAGGATGGGCCGGCTTCGCCTACCCCTTTCCCTCTACGTAGTATTCGTTCGACTTCGTCGAACGATGGGCCGGCTTCGCCGACCCCCCTCCCTACATGTAGTATTCGTTCTTTTTCGTCGAACTAAGGGCTGGCCTCGCCGACCCCCTTCCCGCTACTTAGTATTCGTTCGGCTTCGAAGAAGTATGGGCCGGCTTCGCCGGCTACCCTACATGTGGTGTACGTTCGGCTTCGCAGAACAATGGACCGGCTTCGCCGACCCCCTTCCCTCTACGCAGTAATCGTTTGGCTCCGTCGAACGATGGGCCGGCTTCGACGACCGCCCTCCATGTAGTATTCGCTTCGCCGAACAATGAGCCGGCTTCGCCGACCCCACTCCCTCTACGTAGTATTCGTTCGGCTCCGCCGAACGATGGGCCGGCTTCGCCTTTTCCCTTCCGTGTAGTATTCGCTTCGTCGAACAATGGGTCGGCTTTGCCGACCCCCTCCATCTGCATGGTATTTGTTCGGCTTCGTCGAACGATAGGCCGGCTTCACCGAACCCGTCCCTCTACTCAGTATTCCTCCAGCTTCGTCGAAGAATGGGCCGACTTCGCCGACCCCCCTCCTCTATCTGCGTAGTATTCGTTCGGCTTCGCCGAACGATGGGCCGGCTTCGCCGATTTCCTTCCGTGTAGTATTCGCTTTGGTAATCGTTCGGCTCCGCCGAACGATGGGCCGGCTTCGACGACCCCCCTCCATGTAGTATTCGCTTCGCAGAACAATGGGCCGGCTTCGCCGACCCCCTTCCCTCTACGCAGTATTCGTTCGGCTCCGCCGAACGATGGGCCGGCTTCGACGACCCCCCTCCATGTAGTATTCGCTTCGCCGAACAATGGGTCGGCTTTGCCAACCCCCCTCCATCTACATGGTATTTGTTCGGCTTCGTCGAACGATGGGCCGGCTTCACCGACCCCGTCCCTCTACTCAGTATTCCTCCAGCTTCGTCGAAGAATGGGCCGACTTCGCCGACCCCCCTCCTCTATCTGCGTAGTATTCGTTCGGCTTCGCCGAACGATGGGCCGGCTTCGCCGGCTACCCTCCACGTAGTATTCGCCGAACAATTCCGGCTTCGTCGACCCCTCCTCTACATGATATTCGTTCGGCTTCGCCGAACGATTGGCCGGCTTCGCCGGCTACCCTCCACGTAGTATTCGCTTCGCCGAACAATGGGCCGGCTTCGCCGACCCCGTCCCTCTACGTAGTATTCGTTCGACTTCGTCGAACGATGGGCCGGCTTCGCCGACCCCCCTCCCTCCGTGTAGGATTCGTTCGGTTTTGCCGAACGATGGACCGGTTTTGCCGACTGCCCTCCCTCCACGTAGTATTCGTTCGTGTTCGTCGAACGATCGGCCGGCTTCGCCGACCCCCTTCCCGCTACTTAGTATTCGTTCGGCTTCGCCGAAGAATGGGCCGGTTTTCGCCGGCTACCCTACATGTGGTGTACGTTCGGCTTCGCCGAACAATGGGCCGGCTTCGCCGACCCCCTTCCCTCTACGCAGTATTCGTTCGGCTCCGCCGAACGATGGGCCGGCTTCGACGACCCCCCTCCATGTAGTATTCGCTTCGCCGAACAATGGGCCGGCTTCGCCGACCCCCTTCCCTCTACGTAGTATTCGTTCGGCTCCGCCGAACGATGGGCCGGCTTCGCCGACCCCCTCCATCTACATGGTATTTGTTCGGCTTCGCCGAACAATGGGCCGGCTTCGCCGACCCCGTCCCTCTACGTAGTATTCGTTCGACTTCGTCGAACGATGGGCCGGCTTCGCCGACCCTCCTCCATCTGCGTAGTATTTGTTCGGCTTCGCCGAACGATGGGCCGGCTTCGCCGACCCCCTTCCCTCTACGCAGTATTCGTTCGGCTCCGCCGAAGAAGGGGCCGACTTCGCCGACCCCCCTCCTCTATTTGCGTAGTATTCGTTCGGCTGCGCCGAACGATGGGCCGGCGTCGCCGACACCCCTCCGTGTAGTATTCGCTTCGCAGAACAATGGGTCGGCTTCGCCGACCCCGTCCCTCTACTCAGTATTCCTTCAGCTTCGTCGAACAATGGACCGACTTCGCCGACCCCCTTCCCGCTACTTAGTATTCGTTCGGCTTCGCCGAAGGATGGGCCGGCTTGGCCGGCTACCCTACATGTGGTGTACGTTCGGCTTCGCCGAACAATGGGCCGGCTTCACCGGCCACCCTCCGTGTGGTGTACGTTCGGCTTCGCTCGCCGAACAATGGGCCGGCTTTGCCGGCCACCCTCTGTGTAGTATTCGTTCGGCTTCGCCGAACGATGGGCCGGCTTCACCGACCCCATTCCCGCTACTTAGTGTTCGTTCGGCTTCGCCGAAGGATGGGCCGGCTTCGCCGATCCCATTCCCTCTACGTAGTATTCGTTCGACTTCGTCGAACGATGGGCCGTCTTCGCCGACCCCCCTCCCTACATGTAGTATTCGTTCTTTTTCGTCGAACTAAAGGCCGGCCTCGCCGACCCCCTTCCCGCTACTTAGTATTTGTTCGGCTTTGCCGAAGGATGGGCCGGCCTCGCCATCCACCCTCCGTGTAGTATTCGTTCGGCTTCGCCGAACAATGGGCCGGCTTCGCCGACCACCTTCCCTCTACGCAGTATTCGTTCGGCTCCGCCGAACGATGGGCCGGCTTCGAGGACCCCCCTCCATGTAGTATTCGCTTCGCCGAACAATGGGCCGGCTTCGTCGACCCCCTTCCTTCTACGTAGTATTCGCTTCGCCGAACGATGGGCCGGCTCCGCCGACCCCCTCCCTCTACATGGTATTCGTTCGGCTCCGCCAAACGATGGGCCGGCTTCGCCTTTTCCCTTCCGTGTAGTATTCGCTTCGTCGAACAATGGGTCGGCTTTGCCGACCCCCTCCATCTACATGGTATTTGTTCGGCTTCGTCGAACGATAGGCCGGCTTCACCGACCCCGTCCCTCTACTCAGTATTCCTCCAGCTTCGTCGAAGAATGGGCCGACTTCGCCGACCCCCCTCCTCTATCTGCGTAGTATTCGTTCGGCTTCGCCGAACGATGGGCCGGCTTCGCCGACACCCCTCCGTGTAGTATTCGCTTCGCCGAACAATGGGCCGGCTTCGCCGACCCCGTCCCTCTACTCAGTATTCCTTCAGCTTCGTCGAACAATGGACCGACTTCGCCGACCCCCCTCCGCGTAGTATTCGTTCGGCTTCGCCGAACGATGAGGCCACCGGCTTCGCCGACCCCGTCCTCTACTTAGTATTCCTTCGCTTCGTCGAACAATGGGCCGGCTTCGCCGACCCCCTCCCATCTAGTAGTATTCGTTCGGCTTTGCCAAACGATTGGCTGGCTTCGCCGGCTACCCTCCACGTAGTATTCGCTTCGCCGAACAATGGGCCGGCTTCACCGGCCACCCTCCGTGTGGTGTACGTTCGGCTTCGCTCGCCGAACAATGGGCCGGCTTTGCCGGCCACCCTCTGTGTAGTATTCGTTCGGCTTCGCCGAACAATGGGCCGGCTTCGCCGACCCCGTCCCTCTACTCAGTATTCCTACAGCTTCGTCGAACAATGGACCGACTTCGCCGACCCCACTCCCTCCACGTAGTTTTCGTTCGGCTTCGCCGAAAAATGGGCCGGCTTCGCCGACCCCCCTCCCTACATGTAGTATTCGTTCTTTTTCGTCGAACTAAGGGCCGGCCTCGCCGACCCCCTTCCCGCTACTTAGTATTCGTTCGGCTTCGCCGAAGGATGGGCCGGCTTCGCCGGCTACCCTACATGTGGTGTACGTTCGGCTTCGCAGAACAATGGGCCGGCTTCGCCGACCCCCTTCCCTCTACGCAGTATTCGTTCGGCTCCGCCGAACGATGGGCCGGCTTCGACGACCCCCCTCCATGTAGTATTCGCTTCGCCGAACAATGGGCCGGCTTCGCCGACCCCCTTCCCTCTACGTAGTATTCGTTCGGCTTCGCCGAACGATGGGCCGGCTCCGCCGAGCCACTCCCTCTACATGGTATTCGTTCGGCTCCGCCGAACGATGGGCCGGCTTCGCCTTTTCCCTTCCGTGTAGTATTCGCTTCGTCGAACAATGGGTCGGCTTTGCCGACCCCCTCCATCTACATGGTATTTGTTCGGCTTCGTCGAACGATAGGCCGGCTTCACCGACCCCGTCCCTCTACTCAGTATTCCTCCAGCTTCGTCGAAGAATGGGCCGACTTCGCCGACCCCCCTCCTCTATCTGCGTAGTATTCGTTCGGCTTCGCCGAACGATGGGCCGGCTTCGCCGACACCCCTCCGTGTAGTATTCGCTTCGCCGAACAATGGGTCGGCTTCGCCGACCCCCTCCATCTGCATGGTATTCGTTCGGCTCCGCCGAACGATGGGCCGGCTTCGACAACCCCCCTCCATGTAGTATTCGCTTCGCAGAACAATGGGCCGGCTTCGCCGACCCCCTTCCCTCTACGCAGTATTCGTTCGGCTCCGCCGAACGATGGGCCGGCTTCGACGACCCCCCTCCATGTAGTATTCGCTTCGCCGAACAATGGGTCGGCTTTGCCAACCCCCCTCCATCTACATGGTATTTGTTCGGCTTCGTCGAACGATAGGCCGGCTTCACCGACCCCGTCCCTCTACTCAGTATTCCTCCAGCTTCGTCGAAGAATGGGCCGACTTCGCCGACCCCCCTCCTCTATCTGCGTAGTATTCGTTCGTCTTCGCAGGACGATGGGCCGGCTTCGCCGGCCCCCTCATAGTATTCGCTTCGCCGAACAATGGGTCGGCTTCGCCGACCTCCTCTACATGATATTCGTTCGGCTTCGCCGAACGATTGGCCGGCTTCGCCGGCTACCCTCCACGTAGTATTCGCTTCGCCGAACAATGGGCCGGCTTCGCCGACCCCGTCCCTCTACTCAGTATTCCTTCAGCTTCGTCGAACAATGGACCGACTTCGCCGACCCCCTTCCCGCTACTTAGTATTCGTTCGGCTTCGCCGAAGGATGGGCCGGCTTCGCCGGCTACCCTACATGTGGTGTACGTTCGGCTTCGCCGAACAATGGGCCGGCTTCACCGGCCACCCTCCGTGTGGTGTACGTTTGGCTTCGCTCGCCGAACAATGGGCCGGCTTTGCCGGCCACCCTCTGTGTAGTATTCGTTCGGCTTCGCCGAACGATGGGCCGGCTTCACCGACCCCATTCCCGCTACTTAGTATTCGTTCGGCTTCGCCGAAGGATGGGCCGGCTTCGCCGATCCCATTCCCTCTACGTAGTATTCGTTCGACTTCGTCGAACGATGGGCCGGCTTCGCCGACCCCCCTCCCTACATGTAGTATTCGTTCTTTTTCGTCGAAGTAAGGGCCGGCCTCGCCGACCCCCTTCCCGCTACTTAGTATTTGTTCGGCTTTGCCGAAGGATGGGCCGGCCTCGCCATCCACCCTCCGTGTAGTATTCGTTCGGCTTCGCCGAACGATGGGCCGGCTTCGCCGACCCCATTCCCTCTACGTAGTATTCGTTCGGCTCCGCCGAACGATGGGCCGGCTTCGACGACCCCCCTCCATGTAGTATTCGCTTCGCCGAACAATGGGCCGGCTTCGCCGACCCCCTTCCTTCTACGTAGTATTCGCTTCGCCGAACAATGGGCCGGCTTCGCCGATATCCTTCCCTCTACGTAGTATTTGTTCGGCTTCGCCGAACGATGGGCCGGCTCCGCCGACCCCCCTCCATCTACATGGTATTTGTTCGGCTTCGTCGAACGATGGGCCGGCTTCACCGACCCCGTCCCTCTACTCAGTATTCCTCCAGCTTCGTCGAAGAATGGGTCGACTTCGCCGACCCCCCTCCTCTATCTGCGTAGTATTCGTTCGGCTTCGCCGAACGATGGGCCGGCTTCGCCGACCCCCTTCCCTCTACGCAGTATTCGTTCGGCTCCGCCGAACGATGGGCCGGCTTCGACGACCCTCCTCCATGTAGTATTCGCTTCGCCGAACAATGGGTCGGCTTTGCCAACCCCCCTCCATCTACATGGTATTTGTTCGGCTTCGTCGAACGATAGGCCGGCTTCACCGACCCCGTCCCTCTACTCAGTATTCCTCCAGCTTCGTCGAAGAATGGGCCGACTTCGTCGACCCCCCTCCTCTATCTGCGTAGTATTCGTTCGTCTTCGCAGGACGATGGGCCGGCTTCGCCGGCCACCCTCCGCGTAGTATTCGTTCGGCTTCGTCGACCCCCTCCCTCTACATGATATTCGTTCGGCTTCGCCGAACGATTGGCCGGCTTCGCCGGCTACCCTCCACGTAGTATTCGCTTCGCCGAACAATGGGCCGGCTTCGCCGACCCCGTCCCTCTACTCAGTATTCCTTCAGCTTCGTCGAACAATGGACCGACTTCGCCGACCCCCTTCCCGCTACTTAGTATTCGTTCGGCTTCGTCGAACGATGGGCCGGCTTCGCCGACCCCCCTCCCTACATGTAGTATTCGTTCTTTTTCGTCGAACTAAGGGCCGGCCTCGCCGACCCCCTTCCCGCTACTTAGTATTTGTTCGGCTTTGCCGAAGGATGGGCCGGCCTCGCCATCCACCCTCCGTGTAGTATTCGTTCGGCTTCGCCGAACGATGGGCCGGCTTCACTGACCCCATTCCCGCTACTTAGTATTCGTTCGGCTTCGCCGAAGGATGGGCCGGCTTCGCCGATCCCATTCCCTCTACGTAGTATTCGTTCGACTTCGTCGAACGATGGGCCGGCTTCGCCGACCCCCCTCCCTACATGTAGTATTCGTTCTTTTTCGTCGAACTAAGGGCCGGCCTCGCCGAACCCCTTCCCGCTACTTAGTATTTGTTCGGCTTTGCCGAAGGACGGGCCGGCCTCGCCATCCACCCTTCGTGTAGTCTTCGTTCGGCTTCGCCGAACGATGGGCCGGCTTCGCCGACCCCATTCCCTCTACGTAGTATTCGTTCGGCTTCGCCAAACGATGGGCCGGCTTTGCCGGCCACCCTCCGCGTAGTATTCGTTCGACTTCGTCGACCCCCTCCCTCTACATGATATTCGTTCGGCTTCGCCGACCCCCTTCCCGCTACTTAGTATTCGTTCGGCTTCGCCGAACAATGGGCCGGCTACGCCGACCCCCTTTCCTCTACGCAGTATTCGTTCGGCTCCGCGAACGATGGGCCGGCTTCGCCGACCCCCTTCCCTCTACGTAGTATTCGTTCGGCTTCGCCGAACGATGGGCCGGCTCCGCCGACCCCCTCCATCTACATGATATTCGTTCGGCTTCGACGACCCCCCTCCATGTAGTATTCGCTTCGCCGAACAATGGGCCGGCTTCGCCGACCCCCTTCCTTCTACGTAGTATTCGCTTCGCCGAACAATGGGCCGGCTTCGCCGACCCCCTTCCCTCTACGTAGTATTCGTTCGGCTTCGCCGAACGATGGGCCGGCTCCGCCGACCCCCTCCATCTACATGGTATTTGTTCGGCTTCGTCGAACGGTAGGCCGGCTTAACCGACCCCGTCCCTCTACTCAGTATTCCTCCAGCTTCGTCGAAGAATGGGTCGACTTCGCCGACCCCCCTCCTCTATCTGCGTAGTATTCGTTCGGCTTCGCCGAACGATGGGCCTGCTTCGCCGACCCCCTTCCCTCTACGCAGTATTCGTTCGGCTCCGCCGAACGATGGGCCGGCTTCGACGACCCCCCTCCATGTAGTATTCGCTTCGCCGAACAATGGGTCGGCTTTGCCGACCCCCCTCCATCTACATGGTATTTGTTCGGCTTCGTCGAACGATAGGCCGGCTTCACCGACCCCGTCCCTCTACTCAGTATTCCTCCAGCTTCGTCGAAGAATGGGCCGACTTCGCCGACCCCCCTCCTCTATCTGCGTAGTATTCGTTCGTCTTCGCAGGACGATGGGCCGGCTTCGCCGGCCACCCTCCGCGTAGTATTCGTTCGGCTTCTTCGACCCCCTCCCTCTACATGACATTCGTTCGGCTTCGCCGAACGATTGGCCGGCTTCGCCGGCTACCCTCCACGTAGTATTCGCTTCGCCGAACAATGGGCCGGCTTCGCCGACCCCGTCCCTCTACTCAGTATTCCTTCAGCTTCGTCGAACAATGGACCGACTTCGCCGACCCCACTCCCTCCACGTAGTTTTCGTTCGTCTTCGCAGGACGATGGGCCGGCTTCGCCGGCCACCCTCCGTGTAGTATACGTTCGGCTTCGCCGAACAATGGGCCGGCTTTGCCGGCCACCCTCCGCGTAGTATTCGTTCGGCTTCGTCGACCCCCTCCATCTACATGATATTCGTTCGGCTTCGCCGACCCCCTTCCCGCTACTTAGTATTCGTTCGGCTTCGCCGAACAATGGGCCGGCTTCACCGGCCACCCTCCGTGTGGTGTACGTTCGGCTTCGCTCGCCGAACAATGGGCCGGCTTTGCCGGCCACCCTCTGTGTAGTATTCGTTCGGCTTCGCCAAACGATGGGCCGGCTTCACCGACCCCATTCCCGCTACTTAGTATTCGTTCGGCTTCGCCGAAGGATGGGCCGGCTTCGCCGACTCCCCTCCCTACATGTAGTATTCGTTCTTTTTCGTCGGACTAAGGGCAGGCCTCGCCGACCCCCTTCCCGCTACTTAGTATTTGTTCGGCTTTGCCGAAGGATGGGCCGGCCTCGCCATCCACCCTCCGTGTAGTATTCGTTCGGCTTCGCCGAACGATGGGCCGGCTTCGCCGACCCCATTCCCTCCACGTAGTATTCGTTCGACTTCGCCAAACGATGGGCCGGCTTTGCCGGCCACCCTCCGCGTAGTATTCGTTCGACTTCGTCGACCCCCTCCCTCTATATGATATTCGTTCGGCTTTGCCGACCCCCTTCCCTCTACGCAGTATTTGTTCGGCTCCGCCGAACGATGGGCTGGCTTCGACGACCCCCCTCCATGTAGTATTCGCTTCGCCGAACAATGGGCCGGCTTCGCCGACCCCCTTCCTTCTACGTAGTATCCGTTCGGCTCCGCCGAACGTTGGGCCGGCTTCGCCTTTTCCCTTCTGTGTAGTTTTCGCTTCGCCGAACAATGGGCCGGCTTCGCCGACCCCCTTCCCTCTACGTAGTAATCGTTCGGCTTCGCCGAACGATGGGCCGGCTCCGCCGACCCCCTCCATCTACATGGTATTTGTTCGGCTTCGTCGAACGATAGGCCGGCTTCACCGACCCCGTCCCTCTACTCAGTATTCCTCCAGCTTCGTCGAAGAATGGGCCGACTTCGCCGACCCCCCTCCTCTATCTGCGTAGTATTCGTTCGTCTTCGTCGACACCCTCCCTCTACATGATATTCGTTCGGCTTCGCCGAACGATTGGCCGGCTTCGCCGGCTACCCTCCACGTAGTATTCGCTTCGCCGAACAATGGGCCGGCTTCGCCGACCCCGTCCCTCTACTCAGTATTCCTTCAGCTTCGTCGAACAATGGACCGACTTCGCCGACCCCACTCCCTCCACGTAGTATTCGTTCGTCTTCGCAGGACGATGGGCCGGCTTCGTCGACCCCCTCCCTCTACATGATATTCGTTCGGCTTTGTCGAACAATTGGCCGGCTTCGCCGGCTACCCTCCACGTAGTATTCGCTTCGCCGAACAATGGGCCGGCTTCGCCGACCCCGTCCCTCTACTCAGTATTCCTTCAGCTTCGTCGACTCCCCTCTACATGATATTCGTTCGGCTTCGCCGGCTACCCTCCACGTAGTTTTCGTTCGTCTTCGCAGGACGATGGACCGGCTTCGCCGGCCACCCTCCGTGTGGTATACGTTCGGCTTCGCCGAACAATGGGCCGGCTTTGCCGGCCACCCTCCGTGTAGTATTCGTTCGGCTTCGTCGACCCCCTCCCTCTACATGATATTCGTTCGGCTTCGCCGACCCCTTTCCCGCTACTTAGTATTCGTTCGGCTTCGCCGAAGGATGGGCCGGCTTCGCCGATCCCATTCCCTCTACGTAGTATTCGTTCGACTTCGTCGAACGATGGGCCGGCTTCGCCGACCCCCCTCCCTACATGTAGTATTCGTTCTTTTTCGTCGGACTAAGGGCAGGCCTCGCCGACCCCCTTCCCGCTACTTAGTATTTGTTCGGCTTTGCCGAAGGATGGGCCGGCCTCGCCATCCACCCTCCGTGTAGTATTCGTTCGGCTTCGCCGAACGATGGGCCGGCTTCGCCGACCCCATTCCCTCTACGTAGTATTCGTTCGGCTTCGCCAAACGATGGGCCGGCTTTGCCGGCCACCCTCCGCGTAGTATTCGCTTCGCCGACTTCGCCGACCCCTCCCTCTATATGATATTCGTTCGGCTCCGCCGAACGATCCCTTCGCCGCTACCCTCCATGTAGTATTCGTTCGGCTTCGCCGAACAATGGGCCGGCTTCGCCGACCCCCTTCCCTCTACGCAGTATTCGTTCGGCTCCGCCGAACGATGGGCTGGCTTCGACGACCCCCCTCCATGTAGTATTCGCTTCGCCGAACAATGGGCCGGCTTCGCCGACCCCCTTCCTTCTACGTAGTATTCGTTCGGCTCCGCCGAACGATGAGCCGGCTTCGCGTTTTCCCTTCCGTGTAGTATTCGCTTCGCCGAACAATGGGCCGGCTTCGCCGACCCCCTTCCCTCTACGTAGTATTCGTTCGGCTTCGCCGAACGAAGGGCCGGCTCCGCCGACCCCCTCCATCTACATGGTATTTGTTCGGCTTCGTCGAACGATAGGCCGGCTTCACCGACCCCTTCCCTCTACTCAGTATTCCTCCAGCTTCGTCGAAGAATGGGCCGACTTCGCCGACCCCCCTCCTCTATCTGCGTAGTATTCGTTCGTCTTCGCAGGACGATGGGCCGGCTTCGTCGACCCCCTCCCTCTACATGATATTCGTTCGGCTTCGCCGAACGATTGGCCGGCTTCGCCGGCTACCCTCCACGTAGTATTCGCTTCGCCGAACAATGGGCCGGCTTCGCCGACCCCGTCCCTCTACTCAGTATTCCTTCAGCTTCGTCGAACAATGGACCGACTTCGCCGACCCCACTCCCTCCACGTAGTTTTCGTTCGTCTTCGCAGGACGATAGGCCGGCTTCGCCGGCCACCCTCCGTGTAGTATACGTTCGGCTTCGTCGAACAATGGACCGACTTCGCCGACCCCACTCCCTCCACGTAGTTTTCGTTCGTCTTCGCAGGACGATAGGCCGGCTTTGCCGGCCACCCTCCGCGTAGTATTCGTTCGACTTCGTCGACCCCCTCCCTCTACATGATATTCGTTCGGCTTCGCCGACCCCCTTCCCGCTACTTAGTATTCGTTCGGCTTCGCCGAAGGATGGGCCGGCTTCGCCGGCTACCCTACATGTGGTGTACGTTCGGCTTCGCCGAACAATGGGCCGGCTTCACCGGCCACCCTCCGTGTGGTGTACGTTCGGCTTTGCTCGCCGAACAATGGGCCGGCTTTGCCGGCCACCCTCTGTGTAGTATTCGTTCGGCTTCGTCGAACGATGGGCCGGCTTCAGCGACCCCATTCCCGCTACTTAGTAATCGTTCGGCTTCGCCGAAGGATGGGCCGGCTTCGCCGATCCCATTCCCTCTACGTAGTATTCGTTCAACTTCGTCGAACGATGGGCCGGCTTCGCCAACCCCCCTCCCTACATGTAGTATTCGTTTTTTTTCGTCGAACTAAGGGCCGGCCTCTCCGACCCCCTTCCCGCTACTTAGTATTTGTTCGGCTTTGCCGAAGGATGGGCCGGCCTCGCCATCCACCCTCCGTGTAGTATTCGTTCGACTTCGTCGACCCCCTCCCTCTACATGATATTCGTTCGGCTTTGCCGACCCCCTTCCCGCTACTTAGTATTCGTTCGGCTTCGCCGAACAATGGGCCGGCTTCGCCGACCCCCTTCCCTCTACGCAGTATTCGTTCGGCTCCGCCGAACGATGGGCCGGCTTCGCCGACCCCCTTCCTTCTACGTAGTATTCGTTCGACTTCGCCGAACGATAGGCCGGCTTCGCCGACCCCCCTCCCTCCATGAAGTATTCGTTCGTCTTCGTCGAACGATGGGCCGGCTTTGCCGGCCACCCTCCGCGTAGTATTCGTTCGGCTTCGTCGACCCCCTCCCTCTACATGATATTCGTTCGGCTTCGCCGAACGATGGGCCGGCTTCGCCGACCCCCTTCCCTCTACGTAGTATTCGTTCGGTTTCGCCGGACGATGGGCCGGCTTCGCCGGCTACCCTCCGCGTAGTATTCGTTCGGCTTCGCCGAACGATGGGCCGGCTTCGTCGACCCCCTTCCCCCTACGTAGTATTCGTTCGACTTCGCCGAACGATGGGCCGGCTTCGCCGACCCCCCTCCCTCCATGAAGTATTCGTTCGTCTTCGTCGAGCGATGGGCCGGCTTCGCCGGCCACCCTCCGTGTGATATGTCTGTCTGCTTTTTTTTTCAAAATGCGCAGCTATACTAATGCCAGGGGGCACGCGCCTTCAAGTGACGTGGCTGCCACGGGCTAGGGACCCGAAGGGTCACTAGTCTTGCAGAAAAAATTCTTTTTCATTTTTTCATCAATTTACAGTTGTTGAATTGATTCGATCTGCTTCGATTATGTGTCTCTAGAACTTGTCGGCTTGCTTACTAACCTCTTTTTATCTGACAAACCTCTGAATCTCATCGGTCAACGAGGCCAGTTATGAATTTTTGAGATTCCTCTACCAGAACAAATCACCGCCGTACAATTTTTCAAGTTTCCTGAATTATCGATTCGATTGATTTTTGCGAGAAATCAAAAAACGATCGCAGAAGTGAGTCCAATCGATCGAGGACCTTTAATAGTCTATAAAAATTCAGTTTGGCCACTGATTTCCTAACCTCAGAGGAAATAACCTTCCCAATGCTAGCGTTCACCGCTGAGATTCATATATTTGTTCTTAACTACGACGTTATTTTGCATTATCAATTAGGCTTGGACAGGATTGATTAACTTGCTGAGCAGTATCCGGATGTTCGATTCATTCGGGAAGTTATAGTGCTTAATTATTCGAATATTCGATCCATTGAGAAACTCGAATCATTGCCTTTTTGAACTTTCGGTCCAATCGAAAAAAAAACAAGATTTTTTCGTGTAGGGCTCAACTCAGGTGATAATGTTCAAGTATACTCGATTTCGAAAATAATTGCTCAATTGCTTTTGAGTGCCATCCTAAAATCCCTATAGAATACGATGATTTTTTTTTGAAAAATTTATTGAATGCTCGAACTCGATTACCCAGCGTAATAGAGGGGGAAAAGCTTTCCGAGTGCATTATTCCATTAGAAAACATCTGGCTAAAATATAAATCAGAAAGAATTCTCGCATTTAGACATTTATTTTCCAAACGCTATTTTTTAAAAAAAGGCTCATCGACATAAATCAATTATTCGGTGTTTTTTGAGTTCGCTTCTCCGATGTTTCAATTTTCCGGGTTTCATGATCAATTTTTAGCTTAATTTTTTTCGTTTTTTTTTCATCGAATATTTTATTCATTTAGAGAATATGAGTTGGTATTTTCATAAACTGTTAGGGTTCTCTGGCGAGTATCAGATTTTCTATTTCAAAGATTTGAAATATTCGTTTTTTTTTTGAAAAACAAGCGCCCAAAATACGTGATCGGGGTGACGTGGAAATTCAGTGGGGCTTCTGAAGCCCCACTGAATTTCCATGTTACCCCGATCACGTCTTCTGGAGCCCCACTGAAAACAAAAAGAAAAACCAAAAAAAAGAAAACAAAGGAAAACAAGCTCAATGGCGCTTTTCGAAACATGCGCCGCGCCGCCTGTGCTTAGTTACAGTAACCCCGAAACCTGCGGATGCCCGCGAAATTATCGCGTTTTGTGCTGAAATCCCACTTTTTTGAATTGCCTCGTGCGATTCTTTATATATAATAGAGGACTTCTGCACGTATCCCTGATAAAGACTTCAGGTGTATCGATAACGTGTGTGTATGGGAGGGTGAACGTTTCCGGTGCTTTTTTTTTCAGAAATCAGGAAAAAGTTACAAATCTTTCGTGGACTATGGCGTGACGTCCGCATCCTACAGTATATACATGCCTTCGACAGAGAACACTGACTTGTCAAACGGGTCCGCGACAATCATGTTCCTTAATTGTAATACTTTTATTATGAAAACAAAATGCAGGCAGGTTCACTTTCCTTCTAAAGAAAACACTCCTCACCCAAAGAGAATTACTAAAATTCGCTTGGAATCATGTTCAGCATTGAAAATGATTTTATTTGGATCCGAGCTATAGGAAACACGCAAAATTCCATTCACGCGACTATACAAAGCTGGCGTGGGTTGAGTAGTAGAAAGGTAAAAACATAAGGCAAAGAAATTAAAACGAGTGTATGAATGATGCCAATGGAATTGCACGATCAAGCATTTGATCGTAGAGTTTTGAATTGCCGCCGGAAACCCAGGCCGCCAGTGGCAACGCGGAAAAAGGGAAATCGCAAAGGCGGCTGGGGCAACGGCACAGGTAGTTCTCGGATCGACGACCGCCGGAAAGGGTGCACGCGGCTTTTTTCATTCATTGTTTTTCTCTCTTTTCCAGGTAGTTCCCTCCTGTTTCGGCTCTTCGTGAGGTGTCCTCCAGTGACCACCACGTTCCTGCCGACTTCACCATAGTCTTGTATAATTTTTGTGTTTTTTTTTGAATAAATTTTCTTAACACATTGTGTCTTTACGAGGGCGTTAACCGCTTCGATAATAACTCTTCGGGTGGGTTTTTGGTAAACACTAAATTACTTGGGGGCCAAGCCGACCTCGACTTTATACGACAGAATTCGTTTTCTGGAGATTTTTCTTGAATCAGAAAGATCGACAATTTTGATAATCTTGGCGATACGGTCACTACCTCAGGGATAGAACCGTAAAAAGAGAGCAAAACTTGTGCAGTCGATCGTATCAAGTCTCAGAGACTCGAAGAACGTTGTGTTGGACTGGCTAGGTGCCTTAATTGATCCAGAACAATTGATTATCAATTTTGCTAGTGCGCAACTTTGGCTACTATCGATAAAAAGACTCCGGTCTAACGCGATTTTTGCGGTTATCTGACAAAATCTGGACGTTGTCTGTGTGACGACCATCGATTCTTTTCGAAATTAGCAGGCACCCGTATCTCAGTGAGCGGTGAGTGTTTGCGGACAGACTATTTCCGTCAATAGATCAGATTGCCTCCGTGGCTCGAAAAGTTTCAGTGATAACGGATTTTAGTGGAAAAGAGCACATATTGCCTCAGTGGTCAGAAAAAAGTCTCAAGGACACTGAATCCTTTCGGAAAGAGAGAATTTATTGCCTTTGTGGTTAAGTCTCAGTGACACAGCTTGGAATAGAACAGGAGAAGTACCACCTGCGTGGTTAAAGGTGTACGTGATACAGAACTGTTTCGAATAAACTTGCTCACCTGTAAGCAGAAAAGTCTCAGTGACAACTAATTGCCTTTGTGGCTAAAAAAAAACATTGAAACAAAAGTAAACTGCTTTATTAGATACATTGTCTGATCACACCGTATATCCATTGAAGAATCAGCATCCTCAATCAATCGGCATCACATATATACGATCACTCGTCAAGTGCACTCTGTTGCGTCAATCGTATCAGTCGTTCATACGTCGCCCGTGACAGTGATATCTATTCGGGTATTGCAGATATCGGCAATGGAGTTGACCGAGGCCATGTTACTTGATGACGAGGAAGTAGCATCGCAAGTCCCAGTGGCGGATTCAATGGAATCTGAGGTCAGTGAAAGTCGCTCGAACATTAAAAATGGTGCTACGAGGGTGATTCAACGCGCTCTTTCGTTGATAGGCATAGAGTGCGAAACCCAGCTCATGAAGACAATGCGCACGGGTGATGAAACAAGGGGAGCAATTTCTCTAGCGGTCAGAAATCAGTTGTGCGTGGCCAAGAAACTATTCAGGGCGCAATAACGGAACTGCTGAGTAAGGTAAAGAAAAGTGCAGTTAACCCTGAAATGGCTGAGTTGCTAAAATACGCCAACATTGAGAGCGTTGCACAGTTAGAGAGGCATTTTGATGAAACCCTGCAACGTCGCGAACTATTGGAAGAAATTCAAGAATCTGTAGGTACTGATGAGAAAGAACTTCTCTGTAGAATAAGAGACATGGTTCAGCACCATCAGGCGGATGAAATCAAAATTCAGGAGTTAGCCCACGAAGTTAAAGACTTGCGTTTACAGATGTCGACGTTGTCACTTGAGCGGTCTTCCACATGCCCAGTAAGCTCTAAGGCTGAAGATAAGAAAGAGACGAGTGATAAAAATCCATATTGGATTGAATTTTCGGGTATAGGCAGTGAACACTCAACAAGCCAATTTCAGACGAGCTACCCAAGAACCTTGAAGACATCCCCGCCCACGTCCTATTGGCCTACGCCAAGAGAAGAGTTGAGGCCACGGAGCCCAAGCGCAAATCAGTGGGACACAGGTACGATACCGAATGAAGGGTCTCACGACTTTTCTTTGGCGGATTTTATGAGAATGCAGGCGTTACCAGAGGTTCATCCATTCACAGGCAAACCGAGTGAAAATTTTAAACGCATCCTGCGATCGTTTTCGATCAAGTATCCAAGGCCTCATTGGCCAGATAGGAGTTTGATAAATTTGTTCGAAGGTTTCCTGAGAAAGGATGCATTAACAATGTTCGAAACCCTTCCATCGCGTGTCAAAGAAGGAACTTTTGATGGTGTCATAGAAGCGATGGAAGGTTGCTTGCAGGAAGATAGTAATGTGGTATGCGTGAAAGCCTTGAGTGATCTTCGTACCCTCACGATAAGAGACGGACAAACCGTTACTGAGTTTTGCTTAGTGCTAGAAAAGCTTGCAACTAAAGCGTTCCGAGACATGCCGCCTGCTGCTGTGTCGCTACAAAAAACTGAGATTTTGTTCAGGCAACTTTTAAAATGGAACGGTAGTTATATTCTTGCAGAGGCTCTGGAAAATACAGATAGACGTGAGGCGTACGAAAAGGTCAAGGAGGTTGCGCTGCGACTTGAAAGGAACCGTAGAATGGCTCAAGATTTTTGAAACAAGTTCTCGAACAAAGCTGATAAAATAGAAGGAAAACCCCATTATCTGAGATCGTCGCCTGGTAAACACGGTTAGAGTCGACGTTCTAATGATCGCGCAAATGGGGACAGGGGCTCTCTACACACGTGGGAAGAAGTTGTCCCGTTTTTGCAGTTTGACACGTCACGCCACTCAATGCAAGCGAAGTGGTCCCGAGTGGAATTAGAGCCGCGAAAGGCCAGACATCACCTCCCTCGGTGTGTAGAGAGGCCCTGTCCCCGCAAATGTGTCAGGTGCGAGTGTGGCGATGAGCCCAGGCACTAGAGAAAACCAAGGAAGTAGTAAACCGACCACAACAAGAGCCCAGGAAAGCCGCAAGTGTTATTCCTGTGGTAAAGTAGGTCATATGGCAGACCAATGTCGCGTTAACAAGGAGCCAAGAAGAGCAAAGGCTCAGGATGTGAGACAAAAAACCTCCTTCACAGCTATGGTAAACTCCTTTGCATGCGTTACGGGAGAAGTGAGTCAGGTGGAGGAAAGTAAGTTTTTCGGTAAAAAATCGGTAGAGAAAATACGCCTACTAGGGAAAGAAGCAACTGCTCTTCTGGATACAGGTTCAGAGGTTTCAATTGTACCTTTGACGTTTTTCAAGGAGGCTTTAACGCGAGGGATTGATTTAGATAAGTATGTGGAACGTGTACCACAAAGTTTGCCACAAATACGCGATGCTTCAGGGAAAATCATTGAATTCTTAGACAGCATACGGCTCGATATTAGTTCGAGAGATGTTTCGAAAAATCTATCGTGCTATGTTGGAAGGGGACTTACCGATATTATAATATTAGGCACTAATGCACTCGAAACTTTTGGTCTAGAGCTGGTGAGCGTAGTTGACCAAAAGCAAACAGAGCATACGAAACTGAGCGATTCTTTCACTAAAACTGTAAGAGACGCTGCGGTGAAGAACGGAGCTTATGTGCCCCCGGGGAAGTCCAAAATGGTCACTCTAGCATGCGCACTAACTCAGGAAGAGCCTGTGCTGTGGTCGAACAATCCGTTCATAAGCGACGGTTTGTGTCCAACTTCTGAGGAGGGGGAAATCAAAATACCCGTTGTCAACAGAACCAAAGAAGTCAGTTTTCCCAGGGGCGACAGGGGTGAATATGCACCACGTCGTGGGGGGAGGCCATACTATGGCTAAGATTTTTTAGGTAAAATTGTGAATATTGTTGGAAATTCATTGCTTTTAGAGTTTTTGTTGTATTTCTAGTATTGATTGTTGATTTTATTGTTAGCTTTATGAAGAATATGAATTAGTTTATAAAGATGTCGTAAAAAATCGTTGAGCTGAACGAAGCGGCAGGGTTGCCGCTTCCCCCCAGGTGAGGCAAGTAGTAGAAAGGTAAAAACATAAAGCAAAGAAATCAAAACGAGAGTATTCAATGCCAATGGAATTGCACGATCAAGCATTTGATCGTAGAGTTTTGAATTGCCGCCGGAAACCCAGGCCGTCAGTGGCGACGATGGAAAAGGGAAATCGCAAAGGCGGCTGGGGCAACGGCGCAGGTAGTTCTCGGATCGACGACCGCCGGAAATGGTGCACGCTGCTCCTTTCATTCATTTTTTTCTCTCTTTTCCAGGTAGTTCCCTCCTGTTTCGGCTCTTCGTGAGGTGTCCTCTAGTGGCCACCACGTTCCTGCCGACTTCACCATAGTCTTGTATAAGTTTTGTGTTTTTTTAAATAAATCTTGTTAACATATTGTGTCTTTACCGTCGAGGGCGTTAACCGTTTCAATAATAACTCTTCGGGTGGGTTTTTGGTAAACACTAAATTACTGTTGCCCTGACCGCCTTGGTTTCCTCTTTTGTTGGCGAAACACTGCATATGGCTTCAATAACAAAGGCGTATCGCTTAAACAGTGGCCATTTCTGGGAAATGAAGAGTCGAAGAGATTGTAGAGGCCTTTCGCCACCTACAGTCCAGCGAACGGACAAGGCTAGACCATTTGCGGCTAGTCCTGCGACATTCGCGACTGGTCAGTGGAGATTCTATCGCGAGCGGCAATCTCGTTCACTCGCTAGACTAGAAATCGCGAAAGAGCTTCATTGGGATCCAATACTTTGTGAATGACCACTGGATATGAAAAACGTGCTGAAAATTTCTGTGAAAACGTTTTATTGCGTGGGACTTCGACTTGCTGAAAAAACAGTGTGTTCATTGTCATGCGGACAAAAAACGCAACGATGTTGATAGACTCTACTTCCGGTTTTTCGTTCAACTTTAGAGGTGTAATAAAAATGCGAAATTGAAATCCTTGCAAGTTTTAGTTGTCTGTATAAGTTGCCCTCGCCAGATGAAAGTAGCCATTAGAAGCTTTTGGATTTCATGGAAGAACTTTATTTTCATGAACATGTAAGCTTTTGTTTGTCCGAGGGTACGGAATTAGACGACAAGTGAAGCTAAAAAGGAGTCGTAATTGTTCGAATTGTCCCCGTATTTAGTCGTGATGCTCCGTCATTTCAGTTCTCCGTCTCCATAGTGATACCGAAACTCAGTATCATCTCCACTCCTCTTCCCCTACCTATGCCTCGCTGCTCTAATCAGTACCCACATCGTTGCTCATCATCACAGAGCTGTGCAATGTCCACTTCTAATCGCCGAACACATCCTTCCTTAGCCATTTCGTGCTCATCTATAGACCCGTTTGATCTTTCCACCCAACTCTGGAGTCACTTGCTAGAAACCATCAACCATCTTCTAACGCATTTCTGTGTATGCATGGAAGTATGGTACGCTTCGTAATTATAGATCTTCACCTGAACTTAAAAACTTCGCGACTGGTTAAGGCTTTGTGGTATGGGCTCAGGGATGAGCGGAGTTCCGATTTCCGATGGTTTTCGGCCTTCCGATTTCCGATTTCCAATTTCCGAAAAAAGCCTGGAATTGCTGGAAATGCGGAAAAAGCGGAAATAACCGAAAGATTTTTCACACTCTTTCTTGCCAAATCCCTAGAGGGTTATTCCGGACGCTGTAATCGAATTCGAGGTCCGTTGTCACTTTTCACAAAGCTAGGTGTGGTAGTAAATAGGTTTTCAACTCGAGGTAACCACCTTTGAACACGAATTAACCGCCATTTTTACGCGAGTAAACCGCCAGGTTTATTAGAGCTTTCTATTCAATAAAGGGAAGTTCTGTACGCCGTAGAAAGCGGACCCCAATGAGAATGTGCAGGATGTGTGCGGGATCCAGTGGGAGAGTGCGAGATGTGTGCAGGATCCCACTGGGAGTGTGCAGGATATGTGCAGGACGTGTGCAGAATGTGCAGGACCTAGTGGGAGTATCCAGGATGTGTGCAGGATTCCACTGGGAGTGTGAAGAATGTGTGCAGGACCTCCCATTGAAGTCTTGATCACAATCCCCGATTTCCTGCACACCCCCAGTGGGGTCCCGCACACAATATGCACACGTCCTTGGGAACCCCTACCCCTCCTGCACACTCTCTCTGGGGTCCTGCGCCAATTCGTCAACGTCTTGCACCCTTTTACCACGGCTTGCATACTCCTTAGCTAAGGCAAGCGTAAGGAACACGCGTCATCGTATGAGAGCTCGCGTCAAGTTCGCGAAAAACTGCTACTTAAAGGCAGCATACACGCTCGCAAACATGGTCGAGATATCAGCATAAATAGGCTTGCACGGCCCCTACCATGTCGTGAACGACGTTTGAAGCGCTGAAAACCATCCAGGGTGACAGTATTTGACCATCCTTGTCACGTACGCCCGTATTTTCACACCCCTTTGAGTAACAGAATAAAAAGTTGAACTTGAGAAAACATGTGGCAACTTAAAATGATAGCGCTATCAAAGGGGAGTGCACGAGAGAAACAGCTCGATTTACTTGAATATTACTTGTCTAAACACCCCTAAACTCTCATCCACTTTTGAGAATGCCGCTCTACTCCGGCTGGCTTTTGAAAATGGAGGATTTCATCAGTGCACAAACATTTAATATCCAGGTAAATCGACCTGTTTCTCTAGTGCACTCCCATTTGATAGTGCTATCACTCACAATAATCACGTGTTTTCTCAAGTTTAACTTTTCATTCTGTTACTCGAAGGGGTGTGAAAATACGGGCGTGCGAGACATGATTGCTCAAATGTTGTCATCCTGGAGGATTTTTAGCGCTTGAGACGTCGTTGACGACATGGTAGGGGCCGTGCGGGCCTACTTGTGCTGATATCTCGACCATGTTTGCGAGCGTGTATGCTGCCTTTAACGCGAAAAGACGGAGAAAATGGAAATAGTGTATGAATGAAGAAAATGATATATAACTTTCGTATAAGTCCTCCGGGTCTTTTTTGAAAACTATCCTTCTTTTTCCTCATTCACACTTTATTACATTTTCTCTGTCAGCTCGCGTTAAAGGCAGTGTTCAAGATGATTTTCGTCCCCGAGTTTTTCACATAAAACAATGCGTTTGCCTCCAAGTGTTACCAAAATTACGAAAAAACGGCGAGAAACGCATTAAAACGTCGTTAAACAGTGACATTATTCTATAACATGGACTAGTTGTCCGGTTGGATGAACATGTTAATGGTGGTTGTCACCGGTAGAAAATTCGGTCATTTGAAAATAGAAGAACATTCTATGCAAAGCAGGATTAGTTAGGGGCCGTAAGGAAAGAACGGAGCAATATAGAGTAGAGAATTGCAAAGGACGGGTCCATAAAAGGTTTCATTGCCACAACAAATACTTACGGTGATACCTAAGAGTCGAGGTGATACTCAAGGAATTCGTGTACTTTGGTGCGTTTTTCTCAATTTCTACGTCATTTTAGTTCCACCCGGGGGCCACTTAATCAACATAGCGAATAATCTCGAATTTGGAGATTATCGTGAACACTGCCTTTGAGTTACAGTTCTGCGTGAACTTAATGCGATCTGAAAATAGTCCGAAAAACCTGTAGAATTTTTTCCTAAATCACAATTTTTCAAAAATGAGACAGAATAAACCATTTTTTGGGAATTTTTTTTTCAACCATGCTCATCTAGTGGCTCATAACGTGGCATGCGAATTCCTAATTTAGACGATTCCTGACTTCCTGCCCAAAAATCGTCGAATGAAAACTTACCGTGAGTTTACTCGCACTCTCAGAACCGTTCACTACCAACCCAGGGTTGATTGTGTTTACATGAAAAATGTTCAGTAAAGAAGGATAAGCCCATCTTTTTCGGTACGCGAGTCACCAGGGGAGGGTTAAAAATTTCGCTGAACGTGTTTCCGATTTCCGATGGTTTTTGGCGTTCCGATTTCCGAAATTGAGGAGTTACTGTCGATTTCTGAAGTTTAGAAAAAAATCCGCTCTTTCTGTATGGGATGACTACTGTCGCATACAAACCCTTCGCAAAATGTGCACTATATTTTCATGGGAACCGTTTGCGTTTAAAGGCAGTGGTCGCGATCAAATATGCTTGCCGTCTTGTTCTCTCTAAACCCTTTTCTGGGTCTCGAGTAGTAGGACCTATAAGAAAAAATCGCGAAAAAAACCATTGTTCTGGGCCAAATTTGAAGTCTGAACATTCTTGTCTTTTGATGGTGGACGAGCCCACTCCACATCATAGGCATCGATGACCTCTAATATCAAGAACATCAGCTGGCTTGAAATTGAATTTTAATATATTTATGTACTCATGTAGTCAAAAACATCGACTGAAGTGCTTGCTTTCATGGTTCAACTGTTTTTTATCAGGTAAATTTGCATTTATGTCATCCTCTGAATGTCGACGATTCTTGACTTCTCGGCATGAGGCTCCATCCATACGTGGCGAGAGCGTGTGATTACGCAGAATCGATGGTCATCGTAAGCACACGGTTTGCTAGCCGCTGACAGGCGCTCCTTCTCGCACGCCCTCACCCGCTCGCTCTCGCGCGCTTACCCCAGCAACACGATGCAAGCAGCAAGTTTCAAGCTTACCGCTCTATTGGTAAGGCAGGTGGCATTAAACCTGCAGCAAAACTACTGCCCTTGTTTTTCATAATCCCACCACGGAAGTCGAAAACCGTGGGAAATCATCAGCCCTTGCGCCGACTCGAGCGATTGATCACCCGGTCAAACGTTTTCAATTGAATCGACACGAGGTAGGGGGTGTTTACCTGTGTTAATTTGCAAGCAGGTTTGAGCGGAGCTGTGCACGTGTGCACGAACTGGCATCTGTGGTCCTTAGAAACTCTAATTCTGGCCCGTTTTTCCCCGCGCCGCCTTCATAGTTTTTAAGCTGTTTTCGATCTGAGCTGATCTTTGTAGTTTTTGCGATAACGTTTTCCATCGTGACCACTGCCTTCAAAGGCAGCGTTCACGATGATCATCCTCGTTGACTTTCCACAGTGAAATGATAGGCGAGAAGGATCCTAGGCTCCCAGTGTCGAAAGAACCGTAGAAAACGAGCCAGGAGCGGCAAAATAACGGCTGCAAACAAGTGTTTTGGTGCCCCAGACACGCCTGGTGCCCCAGATCCGCCCCCTCGGAATGAACAAATGAAGACTCAGATTACAGGAATGATCAAGTCAAGGAAGTGCTGATAAGTGAGCGGGGGCCGTATGCAAGAACGCGCCGGCTTGGGCAGGGACAGTGCAGCCGGCGCCTTTGAGGATCGCCGTTGCTCACAAGACAGGACACGTCTATCGTGGTTGGTCGCAAGTCAAGACACGTATGTCGTGCCCCAGCAGTCCTTCTCAGTGCCTCCGGCCAGTCCAATCTCCTAGCTGGGGCGGCTTGGGCACAGCGATGGGGCACGACATACGCGTCTTCCCTTGTGACCAACCACGATAGACGTGTCCTGTCTTGTGAGCAAGGGCATTCATCAAAGGCGCCGACTGCACTGCCCCTGCCCCAGCCGTCGCGTTCTTGCATACGGCCCCTGGTCGCTTCATTGCACTGATAGATATCACCCTTCCAGCGGTCAATTCCTCCACGCTCAAAAATCAACGAAAATAATAGAAGGCCTATTTTTGCTCAAAAACGCGTCTTTCGTGTCCTTTTTAAGCATGCCTTGCTATATAGGGCACAGCAGGGCCAGTTGAAAATGGGTTATAAAGCCCTATCAGCATGGGTTCCTAGGAGACACTTCAATCCTCCAATCATTGTTAGGTATCTGGGCTGAGTTCGTGAGTTGTGTTCAGGAAAGCTAACAAAAGAGAAAAAGTAGCGTGTATCATCTCTGAGTCAACACTATTATTGATCCCAAGTTGAACAAGGCTCGTTTCATACGGAAATGGGGAAAAACTCGATCAAAACTAGGGAAGAAGCTGGAACGATTATGGAGATCAGGACATAGTCTCACTGATATCACTAAAGTCTTCGTGTAACTGGCAAAGCACGAAAATACACACATATGAGAATGATGAGTAATAGCCTCGTTCTATTTCTTACTATTTGGCTCTACAACGTACCCGCCCGCATAATTTGACTTTTTTATGCCACATTCAACTTCCTCTGTTTTGTACAAAAACGCAAATTTAAATCAATGGTAAATCATTCATAGGATTTCAAGCATTCTTCCCGAGTTTATTCTCGCGCCACATGGAATAGATTGAGCATTTTACTCGTTTGCTTGTTTTATGTCTTATTATGGCATGGTATATAATCACAAGATGTCACAAGGTAGCTGTGGTGAGCTGGAAACCTAGGGGTCTGGCAGGACTCGAACCTACAATACCGCTGCTATCCAAGGAAAAAAGGGGCGAAATCGCCAAAGCGGGCAACTAAAGCGTCTTTCTACCACAAATCGCTTCAAAGTGCTCTGTTTTGAATTTTGAAAAGGCCGAAATGTTCAGCATGTTTCGATCCAATCACTTGAATGACAAAGTTTTTTTATGATGAATTTTATTTTCCAAGGTGGAATATTTTTCTTCATTTTGACGATGCTAGAGATCGCTTACGGTTGTTTTTGACCGAACAGGCTTGTGGTATTCTGATATCATTTGTCTTATTTTCATCGCAACCATAACTACTTCCATCTTACACCCCATTCACACTTTTGCGATAGCGGCAAATGCGGCGGTTATCAGTAGGAAAATGAGGAATTAGATGTCTGTTACCGTTATAAAATGAGAAAATAAATGTCTGATGCGGCGCTGTGCACGTGTGCACGAACTAGCATCTTCAGGCCCTAAAAACTCTAAGTCTAGCACGTTTTTCACTGCGCTACCTTCACAGTTTTTCAGCTGTTTTCTATCTGAGCTGATTTTTATAGTTTTTTGAATAACGTTTTTCATCGCAACCATTGCCTTTAAAGGCAGCAGATACGCTCGAAAAAGTTGTTGAGATAACCACGCTACTCGGGTCGTGTGGCCCCTAGTAGAACGCTCACGCTGATGGAGACGTCAAAAACGAGTGAAAACTACTCTGCCAACGCGTAGCTAGATGCCTCCGAGGGCGCGGCCTGAAACGCCGCCCCATTCCATGTGGCAAAAATTTACGGGTTCTAGCTACGATAGCTAAAACCCGCATATTCTTGTGTCGACGGTACAAGGGTGCAAATTCTACGCGTATTCTACGTAAAAACGAAGGCTAAATTCAGTACATTGATCTCTCTGTCGCTAAACCCGTATATTCTCGCTATAATTTTGTAGCGAGAATCTACGGATTTAGCGACAGGTTGTGTTGAAATGCAATCTCACACCCGCGTTGGCTACGCGGAACGCAGGGATGCCGTTCAAACAGTGTTGGCCCAGTCATCTCATTGAGTGATTACTCGACGCTCTGTGGCTGGCCGTGGAGGGTATCTCCGTGTCGCTCTCTGGGTCACCATGGTGAGGATAATTTTGACCATTGGGATGCGGCAGGTCGTGGGGAAGGAACGGCGAAGCTGTCGATCGCAGCTGAGATTGCCTTTCTAGAACGAGTCAGGACTGGGTGGGTCGATCGACCGAGTGCAGTAAAGAGAATAAGCGTAGAATATGCGGGTGCCGTAGCGAGAATTTACGTAGAATATGCGGGCGCTGTAGCTAAAATTTCACCAACTGAGGCTAAACTTTCCGTAATTTACGTAGAATCTCGGGTCAAAATTAGACTAGATGCCTCCGAAACCCTGGGCATCTCCGGTTTCCGTGTGAGGCATCTAGCTACGCGCTGGCAGAGTATGTACTAAATTTGAGTCGAAAATTTTCGTCAGCCGCGCCCATGAGCTTTCAACTTCTCCCCCTCAATATACGAATACGGTCACTTCGGCTGGTTTTTGAATCTTACAACGAGGTGAGCGTTCTGGTACAGGCTGTAAGAGTCTATCGGTTTCACTATCCCAACCGTTTTATCGTTAATATTAGCTATTTCGACCGCTCGGGCAAAACTCGTCCAATTTTACCCCATAACAAAATCAGCCGTTATTCCTGCATTTGCATGCAGTTTTCTTCGGTTTTTTCGTTAGTTTTCCATACTAGTAGCTTCAAACCTTCGATTTATGACATGAAATCGATACCATTCTTAGCGCGCCTTTAACCGAAAAAAATTCTCTGAGTAACATCATTGGTTTTCATTCATAGAGTAAATTCTCTTCTGTACTACACTGTCAGTGCTGTGTGTGATTCCACTTCGCGGAAGGCGCAGAGATAGTGACAAATGCAATTGTGACAGGCCTTCTGAGGCCTCTTTCAGACTACCATCGCCGTCTGATGCGAGGACATGGTGACAATTAGTATCGCTCACGATCGCACCGCACTGCGGTAGAAGTGTAAAATAGGCCTGACAGCGCCTTTCTTTGCGTCCTCTGCGCTCATCGCTCTGCCTCGCACACACCTCGCACTGGGTTGTCAATCTTCCAAAGAACTTCTATAAATTTTTTCAGCAAAAAAATGTGAAGCTGACCTGCTCTTTGGATTCAGTGCATTTTCCCGCAGCCTGTTTGTTCATAGATTTTTACCTGAGTCACGCATTCTACTGTCAGCACGGAACTGATACTTCTCGTTCCATAAGAAAGTGTTGTACGGTGGCGCAAACTCAGGGCACTTTTGCTATAATATATGCGCACCGACTTTACGCCAACGCACAAAGTATCGGTGCGATTCGTGTCGACTGTACGTGTTATCTCGCGGTCTGCGTCTTTATGTGTTTATTTGCGTCCTCTACAAAGTACACCCAACAAACCAGCAATCATGCGTCGTTCATATTTCGTCATGATTTCCGTAGCTATTCATTGGATCGGATACTCTGTCGTTTACTAGCTCTTCTGTTCCAGTTTCTACATTATACTTCAATGCCTATGCCTACGGATGACCCTTTCTGGAGATCGTTCTCTACAATGGAATTGAATAGGTGAGAATAAGCATTCTATGAGGAGTCGGACTGCAATGAGGTTCCTTCGAGAATCCTGACTGTAATGAGAGAGCAGTTCTCTAAAGAGAGCTTCCATAGCCGTTCACGGAATTCTGAGAAGTAGAGCTCGTATCGGCATATGGATGTCGTCGACTGCAGAGGATGCTGATATGAAATAGTCAGATTATTGCGAGGAAATCAGATATTTTTGTATTGAATTTTCACGCCTTCAATACCGTCAGATAGAGGCGAATCAACTGCTCGTAGCAAGTACATAATGTCTGGGACATGTTTTAGACCTCTGTATCATGAGTGAGCTCTCTTGTTGCATGCCTCCGATCAATACACTTAAAGGCAGAGTCCACCATAAACTTTGTCTTTGCTTTTTGGTCGGAAATCGAAAGTTCAGGGTCTTATTCGAGCACTGGGGTCGAAAAAACGAACGAAAACGAGCCCGAAAGAGCTCCATACGGCTCCGAAGTCCGCTCTCGCCAGTCCTTCCGCTCGCGGTCGAGTTTTCCGAAGAACAGTTTGGTCCACTTCTACATTAGCATTGGAGCGCGAGCGCGGCTGGGTTTTAGCATTGGGGCACATTTGCGCACGCTGCCTACTTCAGGCCCATGTCCGGGCAACTAATCCACCGTTGAAATGTGGCTTTCAAGAAGAAGAGCTGATTTTGGATGTTTCGCAGCGTTTTTCATGATTCTTTCTTTGCTGATGGAACAGCCAGACTCTAAACCTTCGTTTTCTGGTGGAAACTCGAAAGCGATTTTTATCGTGGACACTGCCTTTAAAGGCAGCGTTCACGATGATCATCATCGGTGAATTTCCGCATTGAAATGATAGGCGAGAAGGATCCCAGGCTCCCAGTGTCGAAAGAACGGTAGAAAACGAGCTTGGAGTGACAAAATAACGGCTGAGAACAAACGTTTTGGTGCCCCAGACACGCCCCGTGCTCCAGATCCGCCCCCTCGATATGAACAAATGAAGACTCAGATTACAGGAATGATCAAGTCAAGGAAGTGCTGATAAGTGAGCTGGTCGCTTGATTGCATTGAATGCTATCATCCTTCATAGCCGTCAAATCCTCCACGCTCAAAAACCATCGTAAACAAGGGAGGACCTATCTTGACTCAAAAACGCGACTTTCGCGTCCTTTTCGAGCGTGCTTCGCTATATAGGGCACCAGACCTTCTGTAAACCGTGGAGATATTGGAAGTGAAATTTATCGTTAACACTGCCTTTAAGCCCACACTTTTCCCGTGTTTACCGTAGTCAGCATGGTCCACCAATGTGTTGGTAGCCAACCACGGTTCAAGCGAATACAAGTCTATGCTTCTCCTAATCGCTTGAAACAAGATTGTTTTAAGCTTCAGGCCAAGCTCCTTTCCTTTTCACTAGATCCGATCACTGCAACACTACAGCGAGAAACTTTACAACGTGAAATGCTTGGTATATATTGTCTGGTGGTAATGACAGCCTGAAGTTATACAGATGCTGTTTGAGATGCGTTAGGTTTTGTTAATACGAACCGCTTCATCCGCGACGTTTTGGGTCGCAGACCTTCTTCAGTCTGCTGTAAAGGAAATCACATATAAAAGCAATTTACACACAGCTGTCGCCTCTAACGCAATCAAAGCAAACCTAGCGGCAGGGCAAAGGAAGTGGAATGAGAAGAGCGCTTATTCAGATGATATGCCGGCTTGAGGTGCGCCGTAGTAGGCAACGACTAGAGAACCAGCGACTATTTGTGATCAATATCGCTTCGCTGGATGGTCAGAACCATAATCGCGTTTTTCGTCTCCACGCGGTTGCTCATTGGTGATGCATTCAACTTTATTTCCAGCGCTCCTCTTATCTTCCTCTCCACCGTGTTCAAAATTTTCTCCATATCTCACATGCTCTCATTTTGAGTACGGCTTCGTCCCAATGCTGAGCGTTTTTTGCTTTGAAAATGCGCTATTCGGGTAAGAAGATGGTGACCGAGGAGCTCGCGCTTGCTCATCCAATCTTTTGTATGGTGGCCCTCCAGTCTCGCCGATGTACAGCTCTCCACATAGGTACTCGCCGTGTGACCTTGTAGATGGCACTCGAGACATCCGTGGTGCAACACGTATAGGCTAATCTTCCCCAACGGTCTTCATACGGTCTAGATGATGTGTGGAGTTGCCGAAGTGATGATTGCGGCTGGAAAAGAAGGCAGAGTGGGAGAGCAGACTCTCGAACTGTCTTGTCAAAATTTATGAGACCGCGTGCCCACACTGCGCACCCACGCCATGGACTCGATTTTTCGTCGTTTCTTCGGAAAAACAAGATTCCATTTCATTGTAACTGGAAGACCCATATTAGGAGGAACTTTTATTACTGTTCGCAGACAACAGTCACCTCGATATTCTTTTGTTCGGGTTCTGCCATTGCCATAAGGTAAATCCCGGTTTCAACACCTACTGAACAGATTGGCCGTGGGCGCCCAGTCTCTTAAGTGTTAAGGTTCTTTGCAAACCATTCTTTGACATAGAGGAGGACAAGGGAGGGGTCGGATATGCTCTGCCAACGCGTAGCTAGATGCTTCCGAGGGCGCGGCCTAAAACGCCGCCCCATTCCATGTAGCGAGAATTTAAGGGTTTTAGCTACGATAGCTAAAACCCGCATAGTCTTGTGTCGTTCGAACCACTGTTCTCTCTGACGCTAAACCCGTATATTCTCGCTATAATTTTGTAGCGAGAATCTACGGTTTTCGCGACAGCCTGTGTTAAATTCAATCTAAAACCCGCGTTGGCTACGCGGAACGCAGGGATGCGGTTTGAACAGTGTTGGCACAGTCAACCCACGGAGAACTTGACACTCTCTGGGTGGTTGTGGAGGGTGACCCCGTGTCGCTCTCTGGAAGACCTTGCTAGGGATAATTTTAGCCGCTGGTATGCTGCAGGCCGTGGGGAAGAAACGGCGATGCGCTCGATCGCAGCGGGGATCGTCTTCCTAGTACAGATCAAGACTGGGTGGGTCGATCGACCGAGTGGTGTAGCGAGAATTTACGTAGAATATGCGGGCGCTGTAGCGAGAATTTACGAAGAATATGCGGGCGCTGTAGCTAAAATTTCACCAACTGAGGCTAAACTTTCCGTAATTTACGTAAATTCTCGTGTCAAAATTAGACTAGACGCCTCCGAAACCCTGGTCATCACTGGTTTCCGTGTGAGGCATTTAGCTACGCGTTGGCGGATTGGAATGGTAAGAGCGTCATGTGCCGAAGTTGCTTTCTATGTAGCCATTCTGTTGTAACACCTCTCCTACCTGTGTTTCCTCATCTTCTTTTCTGTCTGGCGTTAGTCTCCGTACAATCTTCAGCACGCTGCGTACAACACTCCTCTTCACCTCCGTTGCCGCTGCCGCTGTCACCGCAACTCGAGTTTCAACAACCATTTTAGCAGCATCAAACAAATGAAGCTCAGGAATCAAGCAATTTCGAGTTATGCTGTTCGCCTCCGTATCCTAGCCCTAGTACCGCAGCCGTATGACATGAGCTCAACTTGCCGCCCAGAAATCACTCGAAAAGTGAATCTGTGTTATTCGTTGTGTCGCTTGTACGCTGTTTGAATGGGCTATGAGGGTGGTCTTCTAAATGCAGTCTTCTTCCTCTCTTTCTTCAGTGTTTGTCCCGCTCCATAGCAGAGTCCGCCTTTCTGGGTCGTTGGCGCCATTAAGCTCGATCCTGCACCTAATCGAGGTGTACGCCAGCAGCTTTCATGTCAGAGTGCAGCGTGTCCGACCAACGCTGCTTCGGACGACCTTCAGGCCGCTTTCCTGGAGCATGGAGATTCATAGCAATGTTGCAAACGGAACCGCTGTAACTCGAAGAGTGTGGCCATAGCATCTCATGCGAGCTTCACGCAGTTGTTGTCGTTGATTGGGGTGACACCGAGCCGCTCTCAAATTTCATCATTCCACACGCGAACCAGGCGGATCAAGCCACCTGTACCTGTCAACATCACGCTGAGGCGGCTCAAATTTTCGAATTAATTCGAAAAGCATTTTTTTCGAATTTCAAATTTTCGAATATATTCGAAAATCAAGCTTTTCGAATTTCAAATTTTCGAACTTACTCGAAAATGGAATTTTTTGAAATTCGGATTTCCGAATATATTCGAGAAACATATTTTTCAAATTTCAAATTTTCGAACATTATCGAAAATCTAATTTTTCTAATTTTCGAAAAAAAATTTCGAATTTTTGAAATTTTTTTCTATTGAATTTTCCCGTATTCATAAATGATAGCCCCGATTCTAAAAAACAGTTTTGAGCTGTCGTTTACTGGGTCAGTCGCGGAATTGTTGAGGCTTAAAACACTGCAACTGAATCGTATCGGCGCAGTGATGATCGCGGATTCGCCGTGGTACTATCGCGGCACAGTCGAGAGTAGCGGTACTTTCTCGGCACTGTCGCGGCGAGTTTTCCCAGAGGCGGGCTGAATTGGGAAAAACCGCTGCAAATTTACCTCATTTTCGATTTTCAAGCACATTAGGTCTTCTTTTTTCTGTAGCTCATTTTCAGGTTTTTGATAAAAAAAATTATCCCTCGAGTTGTTTCCTATTAGTCTTCAAATATTTCACTAGCATTACTGCATCAGAATATCGATGTTCTGGCCAAATTCGCTCAACTGTCAAAACGAAATCTGTCTAAAGCTCAGAAAGTACAGAAACAAACGTCAATTCGCTAAACACATCTATTAGAACCACTCGAAGCCAGTGATTTCGGAGTAGTCATTATAGATTAGTGAGCTCAATCGCTCCCCTACGTATTCCAAGTAACTGTTTCTTCGGAAAGGGGGGGGGGTTCGAAAGCTGAAACTCTGGTACTCTCTATGTCTGGTTCTCTGCCAACGCGTAGCTAGATGCCTCCGAGGGCGCGGCCTGAAACGCCGCCCCATTCCATGTAGCGAGAATTTACGGGTTTTAGCTACGATAGCTAAAACCCGCATATTCTTGTGTCGACGGTACAAGGGTGCAAATTCTACGCGTATTCTACGTAAAAACGAAGGCTAAATTCGAGCCAGTGCTCTCTCTGACGCTAAACCCGTATATTCTCGCTACAATTTCGTAGCGAGAATCTACGGATTGAACGACGGCCTGTGTTGAAATGCAATCTCAAACCCGCGCTGGCTACGTGGAACACAGGGATGCCGTTCGAACAGTGTTGGCCCAGTCAACCCACGGACAACTTGACACTGTGTGGGTGGTCGTACAGGGTGGCCCCGTGTCGCTATCTGGAAGACTTGGCCAGGGACAATTTTGACCGCTGGGATGCTGTAGACAGTGGGGGAGAACCGGCGATGCGCTCGCAGCGGGGATCGCCTTTTTAGTACAGATCGAGACTGGGGTTGGGTCGATCGACCGAGTGCTGCAACGAGAATAAGCCCACAATATGTGAGTGCTGTAGCGAGAATTTACGTAGAATATGCGGGCGCTGTAGCTGAAATTTCACCAACTGAGGCTAAACTTTCCGTAATTTACGTAAATTCTCGTGTCAAAATTAGACTAGATGCCTCCGGAACCCTGGGCATCTCTGGCTTCCGCGAGAGGCATCTAGCTACGCTTTGGCGGAGTTGGCAGCTACATAATAAATGAGAAAAAGAGAGAAAAACGGTTCGCATTGGCTGGCCCCTCAAGCCAACCTATCGCACCGACGGAGCACGTTGTACGGTGACGCAATATTTCACACGATCCAAGCGTGTGGGAACCCCAAATCGGTCGTGGAGTGAATAGGTCAATATAGTGCTTTGATAAAGTGTGCTTTCAAAGGTCGATCAGAAAAACAAGCTTATAATGAATATATGATTGTACATGTCGATTATTCAAATTTGAAAAATTCGAATATGCTCTTCAAAGTATTCGAATTTCGAAAAATTTGGCTCCGAAATAGAGTATATATGCGAACGACGAAAACATAAGTTATACCCTCAGCAGGCGCCGTGAACGGTTAGCTTCAAGTCCTACTGCTGCGATAGCACCCTTATTTGCGCGTGGTAAACAGCGTGATATATCAGCAACGACGGAATTGTGGAGGATCATAATGAATTCTGACACATATCACTCTGATTATGAATAAAGTACGATTAGATCAAAGGCGAATCAGTTACTCTCTGATGCAGTCAAAGGCATCGTACACACAGACAACCATATACTATTTTTTCATGTTTTGCATAGATTGGCCTTACCAGTAAATGAAAATGTCGAAAGAGCCCCTGAAAAACCTTCAGTTGTAAAATAAGACCGGATAAGATACACTGTAAAAATGAATTTGAAGTTTGCGCCAAAATTGTGGTGCGCGCGAAGCGCGCACCTGATTTGGAAAAGGATTGCTTCTGCGCACACCCCTCGTTACAGAATCTCGGTTTGGAAGATAGTTCCAAACTTGGCATTTTCACAAAATGTAGAGCAGTAAAGGTTCTTAACACTGCCCAAGTTTCAGAAAAATCTGCTTTGTGGTTCTCAAGATATTGAAAAATTTGTGAAAAAAATTTGTGAATTTTAAAATGTGTGTGTGTGTGTGTGTGTGTGTGTGTGTGTGTGTGTGTGTGTGTGTGTGTGTGTGTGTGTGTGTGTGTGTGTGTGTGTGTGGGTGGGTGGGTGTGTGTGTGTGTGGGAGGGTGTGTGTGTGTGTGTAGGGTGGGTGTGTGTGTGTGTGTGTGTGTGTGTGTGTGTGTGTGTGTGTGTGTGTGTGTGTGTGTGTGTGTGTGTGTGTGTGTGTGTGTGTGTGTGTGTGTGTGTGTGTGTGTGTGTGTGTGTGTGTGTGTGTGTGTGTGTGTGTGTGTGTGTGTGTGTGTGTGTGTGTGTGTGTGTGTGTGTGTGTGTGTGTGTGTGTGTGTGTGTGTGTGTGTGTGTGTGTGTGTGTGTGTGTGTGTGTGTGTGTGTGTGTGTGTGTGTGTGTGTGTGTGTGTCAGTGTCAGTCCGGTGAAACTTTTGAATGATATGAAACGGTTGGCCAATTGAGAGAAATGGAGTGGCATTGTGATAAGAGTGAATTGATTGCAAGCGTTAGAGTAGGTCTCCTTTACGTCCATCAGGAACCGTATGCACACCGTTTATTGTGCGGGGTCCGACTGGAAGTGTGCCTTGCGCAGAGGAACGTGCGCGGTACCCAACTGGAGGTGTGTCAAACCCCACAAAACGTGTGTAGGATCCGATTGAAAGTGCGCCAAGCGCCAGGAAACGTGCGCGGGACCCGAATGAAAATTCGCAAAGCGCAGGGAAGAGAGTGCGAGACCCAACCAAGAGTGCGCCAAGCGCCGGGGAACGTGTGCGGGACTTGACTGAAAAGGCACCAGGCTCTCGAAAAAGTGTGCGGGACCCAACGGAAATGTGCCAAGCGCCACAGAACGTGTGTGGGACCTGACTGGAAGTGCGCCAAGAGCCAGGAAACCTGCGCGGAGCCCAACTGAAATTTCGCCGAGCGCCGGGGAACGTGTTCGGGACCCAACTAGGAGTGCGCCAAGGGCCGGGAAAAGTGGGCGGGATCTAACTGGGAGCAGGCCAAGCGCCGGAGAACGTGTGTGGGACCTGACTGGAAGTACGCCAAGCGAAGGGGAACGTGTGCGGGACCCCAATTAAAATGCGCCGAGCGCCGGAGAAAGTGTGCGGGACCCAACTGGGAGCGCGCCAAGGGCTAGGGAAAGTGGGCGGGATCTAACTGGAAGCACGCCAAGCGCCGGAGAACGTGTGTGGGACCTGACTGGAAGTGCGCCAAGCGACGGGGAACGTGTGCGGGACCCCAATTAAAATGCGCCGAGCGCCGGAGAAAGTGTGCGGGACCCAACTGGGAGCGCGCCAAGGGCTAGGGAAAGTGGGCGGGATCTAACTGGGAGCAGGCCAAGCGCCGGAGAACGTGTGTGGGACCTGACTGGAAGTGCGCCAAGCGACGGGGAACGTGTGCGGGACCCCAATTAAAATGCGCCAAGCGCCGGAGAACGTGTGCGGGTCCCAACTGGGAGTGCGCCAAGCGCCGGGGAAATTTTGCGGGACCCAACTGGGAACACGCCAAGCGCCGGGAAACGTGTGCGGTACCAAAAGCACGCCCATGCCAATCATTTTTTCCACAGGGCTACCGTAATCATTCTCGAACCAAACATGATAACGAATGTAAACACACGCTCATAACATGAGGGGTATAAAAAAGTGGAGGAGCGGTATGCATTCATTCACACACCACTCTCCTCGAGAAGCCACTGGGGAGTGGCTGGGGAGGTCGAAATTGTGCAAACATGTTTGTTGGCTATTAGGATGTGCTCATAACCATACTGACACTTGGAAAATTTTTAAAGGAGGGTTACGGCAGCCCTGCGGAAAAAAATGATCGGCATGAGCGTGCATGTGTGCGGGACCCAACTTCGGGTGCGCCAAGCGCCGAGGAAAGCGTGAGGGACCCAACTGGGAGTGCGCCAAGCGCCGGGGAAAGGGTGTGGGACTCGACTGAAAAAGCGCCAGCACCGGGGAAAGAGCGCGGGACCCAACTGAGAGTACGCCAAGCGTTACGGATCGTGTGTTTACCCAAGTGGGAGGACCGGCAAAGGAGTGAAAATCGAAAACGCGGTTGCGATTCATACGTTCATCTAGAGACGATTATAAATTGCCACCGGCAAAAATTCTCACGGTAAACAAAATTGATGATAACCAGTTGATAAAGGGTAGGGTATAAAAGAAATTGAGAGCGGTGTGTTTTCATTCACACACCGTCATTCTCCGGAGGTGAGCGGCTGAAGCTGAACACACTAGGGACTAGGGAAACAGCCTCACCGGTGATAGAGATAACACGATATTGAGGCCTACTCATGAAAAACTCTGGTAAGAAAAACTACTTCACTTCCGTGAGAATTTTGTGCCGGTGGCAAATTATAATCCTGTTTCATCATAAGAACGTAAAGGCCAACCGAACATTGCTCAACACGGCGCGGTCGCGTCACGGCTCTCGTAAACAAAATTGATGATAATAAAGGGTACGGTATAAAAGAAGTAAAGAGCGGTGTGTTTTCATACACAAACCGTCCTTCTACAGGGGTGAGCAGTTCAGGATCTGCCTGGGCTAGGAAGTAGGTAAACAGCACCACCGGTAGTCAAGATATAACAAAATTGGGCTAGAAACTTATAGAAAATTATAGAGCCGTGACGCGACAGCGTCGTGTCGAGCAATGTTCGGTTGGCCTTTACGTTCTTATTGTTTCATCTAGTCGTCATTGGGTTTGGAAACCAAGAAAAAGGGTGTGAACTGTTCTGGCGCTAGAAGGGGTGGGCAAGTGTTATGCAAGAGGGGTCTACTACACAACTGCATGGACATATGAAAGTCAAATCTGAGGGTGTAATGTGCCTTTAAAAAGAAACATTCGCTAAAGTAAAGCGAGATTATCTAACTGTTTTGCTTTGCTACGGATTAGTATGATTTGGAAATATGACATTTGTGAGAAACTCGTTAAAAGAGGTGAAATGTCTTATGCCACTGATTTGACATGGGAATAAACTCAAAAGAAGCGCTAAAAACTCAGTGAAATGATTCATCGTTGATTTGGCTGTGCACTTGTTTACTAAACAACAAAAATTGAGTGTGACATTGAAAAGCCAAATCACGCACATCTCTTCTGAAATCAACCTAACGCTTGCAGTTTATGTTAACAAGTCTCAGGTCCTTGCAAAATTATGTTGTGTTCCCATGAAAGTGGAAATAACATCACGTAGTGAGTTAATGCGAAAGTTGTCAACTAAGAGAATTGCTGTCACACGAATACATAAATGCTCAGTAACAAGTGCGTGATTTGGTTTTTCAATGTCACACTCAATTTTTGTTGTTTAGTAAACAAGTGCACAGCCAAATCAACGATGAATCATTTCACTGAGTTTTTAGCGCTACTTTTGAGTTTATTCCCATGCCAAATCAGTAGTATAAGACATTTCACTTCTTTTAACGAGTTCCTCACAAATGTCACATTTCCAAATCATACTAATCCGTAGCAAAGCAAAACAGTTAGATAATCGATTTTTTAATTCTTCTGCATTCGGAGACTTGGTCTCCGCCCTTTTTGAAAAGCATCGTATGTACGCGCAAAAAAAAACCGTATCTCATTTTTTCATGTTTTTGCGCAGGCGATTCTCTGACATCCTACTATAAATATTCTAGTAAATTTGTGTGTGCGTGTGTGTATGTATGTGTGCGTTTCTCTGTGTGTTTGTTTGACCGTTTATTCGGCTTGACTTTCAATGCGGGCAACCCTATGGGGATGGGCTTCGAAAATGGGCAGGACGTCAGGGTAAGGGCTCAGGACCTTAGAAGTGATGCGCAGTACATCATAGGAAGGGTACGGGACCCAAATGGTAGTGCGCTAGACGCCGTAGAAAGTGTACGGGACCTGAGTGAGAGTGCGCCGGACGCCGTAGAATGTTCGTGGGATCCAAGTGGGAGTGCGCAGGACGCCGTAGAAAGTGTGCGGGACCCAAGTGGAAGTGCGCCGAACGCTGCAGGAGGTGCGCGTGGTCTGAGTGGGATTGCGCAGGACGCCGTAGAAAGTGTGCGGGACCTGAATGAGAGTGCGCAGGACGCCGTAGAAAGTGCGCGGAATAGAAGTGGAAGTGCCCAGGACGCCGTAGAAAGTGCGCGGGATAGAAGTGGAAGTGCGCAGGACGCCGTAGAAAGTGTGCGGGACCCAAGTGGGAGTGCGCCGAACGCCGTAGGAAGTGTGCGGGACCCAAGTGGGAGAGCGCCGGACGCCGTAGAAAGTTTTCGGGACTCAAGTGGAAGTGCGGAGGACGCCGTAGAAGGTGTGCGGGTTCCAGGTGGGAGAGCGCCGGACGCCGTAGAAAGTTTTCGGGACTCAAGTGGAATTGCGCAGGACGGGTAAGGGCTCAGGACCTTAGAAGTGATGCGCAGTACATTATAGGAAGGGTACGGGACCCAAATGGTAGTGCGCTAGACGCCGTAGAAAGTGTGCGGGACCTGAGTGAGAGTGCGCCGGACGCCGTAGAATGTGCGTGGGATCCAACTGAGAGTGCGCAGGACGCCGTAGAAAGTGTGCGGGACCCAAGTGGAAGTGCGCCGAACGCTGCAGGAGGTGCGCGTGGTCTGAGTGGGATTGCGCAGGACGCCGTAGAAAGTGTGCGGGACCTGAGTGAGAGTGCGCCGGACGCCGTAGAAAGTGTGCGGGATCCAAGTGGGAGTACGCAGGACGCCGTAGAAAGTGCGCCGTACCCAAGTGGGAGACCGCCCAAAGCCGTAGAAAGTGTGCGGGGCCAGAGTGAGAGTGCGGCGGACGCCGTAGAAAGTGCGGGACCCAAGTGGGAGTGCGCCGAACGCCGTAGAAAGTGTGCGGGACCCAACTGGGAGAGCGCCGAACGCCGTAGGAAGTGTGCGGGATCTAAGTGGGAGGGCGCAGACCGCCGTAGAAAGTGTGCGGGACCCAAAGGAAGTGCACCGGACGCCGTAGAAAGCGTGCGGGACCTGAGTGAGAGGGCGCCGGACGCCGTAGGAAGTGTCCGGGACTCAAGCGGGAGAGCGCCGGACGCCGTAGAAAGTGTGCGGGACTTAAATGAGAGTGTGCTGGGCGCCGTCAAAAATGTGCGGGACCGGAGTGGGAGTGCGCAGGACGCCGTAGAAAGTGCGCGGGATAGAAGTGGAAGTGCGGAGGACGCCGTAGAAAGTGCGCGGGGTAGAAGTGGAAGTGCGCAGGACGCCGTAGAAAGTGTGCGGGACCCAAGTGGAATTGCGCAGGACGCCGTAGAAAGGGTGCGGGACCCACGTAGGAGTGCGCCGAACGCCATAGGAGGTGTGCGGGACCCAAGTGGAAGTGCGCAGGACACTGTAGAAAGTGTGCGGGATCTGAGTGGGAGTGCGCAGGACGCCGTAGAAAGTGTGCGGGACCCAAGTGCGAGTGCGCCAACTACCGCAGAAAGTTTTCGGGACCCAAGTGGAATTGCGCAGGACGACGTAGAAAGTGTGGGTGACCCAAGTGGGAGTGCGCCGAACGCGCGTAGGAAGTGTGCGGGATCCAGGTGGGAGTGCGCAGGACGCCGTAGAAACTGTGCGGGACCCAAGTGGGAGCGCGCCGAACGCCGTAGGACGTGTGCGAGATCTAAGTGGAAGTGCGGAGGACGCCGTAGAAGGTGTGCGGGTTCCAAGTGGGAGAGCGCCGGACGCCGTAGAAAGTTTTCGGGACCCAAGTGGAATTGCGCAGACCGCCGTAGAAAGTGTGCGGGTTCCAAGTGAGAGTGCGCCGAACGCTTTAGGAAGTGTGCGGGATCCAGGTGGGAGTGCGCAGGACGCCGTAGAAACTGTGCGGGACCCAAGTGGGAGCGCGCCGAACGCCGTAGGACGTGTGCGAGATCTAAGTGGGAGTGCGCCGAACGCCGTAGAAAGTGTGCGGGACCCAACTGGGAGAGCGCCGAACGCCGTAGGAAGTGCGCGGGATCTAAGTGGGAGTGCGCAGACCGCCGTAGAAAGTGTGCGGGACCCAAGAAGGAGTGCGTCGGACGCCGTAGAAAGTGTGCGGGACCCAAGTGGGAGAGCGCCGGACGCCGCAGAAAGTGTGCGGGACCTGAGAGAGAGTGCGCCGGACGCCGTAGAAAGTGCGCGGGATAGAAGTGGAAGTGCGCAGGACGCCGTAGAAAGTGTGCGGGACCCAAGTGGGAGTGCGCCGAACGCCGTAGGAAGTGTGCGGGACCCAAGTGGGAATGCACAGGACGCCGCAGAAAGTGTGTGGGACCCATATGGGAGCGCGCCGGACGCCGTAGAAAGTGCGCGGAACCCAAGTGGGAGTGCGCAGGACGCCGTAGAAGGTGTGCGGGGATCCATTCGGGAGTGCGCCGAACGCCGTAGAAAGTGTGCGGGACCCAAGTGGGAGTACGCAAGAAGCCGTAGAAAGTGTGCGGGATCCAAGTGGGAGTGCGCCGGACGCCGTAGAAAGTGTGCGGGACCCAAGTGAGAGTGCGGAGGACGCCGTAGAAAGTGTGCGGGACCCAAGTGGGAGTGCGCCGGACGCCGTAGAAAGTGCGCGGGATAGAAGTGGAAGTGCGCAGGACGCCGTAGAAAGTGTGCGGGACCGGAGTGGGAGTGCGCAGGACGCCGTAGAAAGTGCGCGGGATAGAAGTGGAAGTGCGGAGGACGCCGTAGAAGGTGTGCGGGATCCAAGTGGGAGTACGCAGGACGCCGTAGAAAGTGCGCGGGATAGAAGTGGAAGTGCGCAGGACGCCGTAGAAAGTGTGCGGGACCCAAGTGGGAGTGCGCCGAACGCCGAAGGAAGTGTGCGGGACCCAAGTGAGAGGGCGCCGGACGCCGTAGAAAGTGCGCGTGGTAGAAGTGGAAGTGCGCAGGACGCCGTAGAAAGTGTGCGGGACCCAAGTGGGAGTGCGCCGAACGCCGTAGGAAGTGTGCGGGACCCAAGTGGAGTGCGCAGGACGCCATAGAAAGTGTGCGGGACCCAAGTGGGAGTGCGCCGAACGCCGTAGGAAGTGTGCGGGCCGCAAGTGGGAGAGCGCCGGACGCCGTAGAAAGTGCGCGGGATAGAAGTGGAAGTGCGCAGGACGCCGTAGAAAGTGCGCGGGATAGAAGTGGAAGTGCGCAGGACGCCGTAGAAAGTGTGCGGGACCCAAGTGCGAGTGCGCCAACTACCGTAGAAAGTTTTCGGGATCTAAGTGGGAGTGCGCAGGACGCCGTAGAAAGTTTTCGGGACCCAAGTGGAAGTGCGCAGGACGACGTAGAAAGTGTGGGTGACCCAAGTGGGAGCGCGCCGAACGCCGTAGGACGTGTGCGAGATCTAAGTGGGAGTGCGCCGAACGCCGTAGAAAGTGTGCGGGACCCAACTGGGAGAGCGCCGAACGCCGTAGGAAGTGCGCGGGATCTAAGTGGGAGTGCGCAGACCGCCGTAGAAAGTGTGCGGGACCCAAGAAGGAGTGCGTCGGACGCCGTAGAAAGTGTGCGGGACCCGAGTGAGAGGGCGCCGGACGCCGTAGAAAGTGTGCGGGATCCAAGTGGGAGTACGCAGGACGCCGTAGAAAGTGCGCGGGATAGAAGTGGAAGTGCGCAGGACGCCGTAGAAAGTGTGCGGGACCCAAGTGGGAGTGCGCCGAACGCCGTAGGAAGTGTGCGGGACCCAAGTGGGAGAGCGCCGGACGCCGTAGAAAGTGTGCGGGACCTGAGAGAGAGTGCGCTGGACGCCGTAGAAAGTGTGCGGGATCCAAGTGGGAGTGCGCAGGACGCCGTAGAAAGTGCGCGGGATAGAAGTGGAAGTGCGCAGGACGCCGTAGAAAGTGTGCGGGACCCAAGTGGGAGTGCGCCGAACGCCGTAGGAAGTGAGCGGGACCCAAGTGGGAGAGCGCCGGACGCCGTAGAAAGTTTTCGGGACTCAAGTGGAAGTGCGGAGGACGCCGTAGAAGGTGTGCGGCTTCTAGGTGGGAGAGCGCCGGACGCCGTAGAAAGCTTTCGGGACCCAAGTGGAATTGCGCAGGACGCCGTAGAAAGTGTGCGGGACCCAAGTGGGAGTGCGCCGAACGCCGAAGGAAGTGTGCGGGACCCAAGTGGAAGTGTCCAGGACACTGTAGAAAGTGTGCGGGATCTAAGTGGGAGTGCGCAGGACGCCGTAGAAAGTGCGCGTGGTAGAAGTGGAAGTGCGCAGGACGCCGTAGAAAGTGTGCGGGACCCAAGTGCGAGTGCGCCAACTACCGTAGAAAGTTTTCGGGATCTAAGTGGGAGTGCGCAGGACGCCGTAGGAAGTGTGCGGGATCTAAGTGGGAGTGCGCAGACCGCCGTAGAAAGTGTGCGGGACCCAAAAAGGAGTGCACCGGACGCCGTAGAAAGTGTGCGGGACCCGAGTGAGAGGGCGCCGGACGCCGTAGAAAGTGTGCGGGATCCAAGTGGGAGTGCTCAGGAATCCGTAGAAAGTGCGCGGTACCCAAGTGGGAGAGCGCCGAAAGCCGTAGAAAGTGTGCGTGACCAGAGTGAGAGTGCGCCGGACGCCGTAGAAAAAGTGCGGGACCCAAGTGGGAGTGCGCCGAACGCCGTAGAAAGTGTGCGGGACCCAACTGGGAGAGCGCCGAACGCCGTAGGAAGTGTGCGGGATCTAAGTGGGAGTGCGCAGACCGCCGTAGAAAGTGTGCGGGTTCCAAGTGAGAGTGCGCCGAACGCCGTAGAAAGTGTGCGGGATCCAAGTGGGAGTGCTCAGGAATCCGTAGAAAGTGCGCGGTACCCAAGTGGGAGAGCGCCGAAAGCCGTAGAAAGTGTGCGTGACCAGAGTGAGAGTGCGCCGGACGCCGTAGAAAAAGTGCGGGACCCAAGTGGGAGTGCGCCGAACGCCGTAGAAAGTGTGCGGGACCCAAGTGGGAGCGCGCCGAACGCCGTAGAAAGGGTGCGGGATCTCAAGTGGGAGTGCGCAGACCGCCGTAGAAAGTGTGCGGGACCCAAAGGAGTGCACCGGACGCCGTAGAAAGTGTGCGTGACCAGAGTGAGAGTGCGCCGGACGCCGTAGAAAAAGTGCGGGACCCAAGTGGGAGTGCGCCGAACGCCGTAGAAAGTGTGCGGGACCCAACTGGGAGAGCGCCGAACGCCGTAGGAAGTGTGCGGGATCTCAGTGGGAGTGCGCAGACCGCCGTAGAAAGTGTGCGGGACCCAAAAAGGAGTGCACCGGACGCCGTAGAAAGTGTGCGGGACCCGAGTGAGAGGGCGCCGGACGCCGTAGGAAGTGTCCGAGACTCAAGCGGGAGAGCGCCGGACGCCGTAGAAAGTGTGCGGGACTTAAATGAGAGTGTGCTGGGCGCCGTCAAAAATGTGCGGGACCGGAGTGGGAGTGCGCAGGACGCCGTAGAAAGTGCGCGGGATAGAAGTGGAAGTGCGGAGGACGCCGTAGACTGTGTGCGGGTTCCAGGTGGGGAGCGCCGGACGCCGTAGAAAGTTTTCGGGACCCAAGTGGAATTGCGCAGGACGCCGTAGAAAGGGTGCGGGACCCACGTAGGAGTGCGCCGAACGCCATAGGAGGTGTGCGGGACCCAAGTGGAAGTGCGCAGGACACTGTAGAAAGTGTGCGGGATCTGAGTGGGAGTGCGCAAGACGCCGTAGAAAGTGCGCGGGGTAGAAGTGGAAGTGCGCAGGACGCCGTAGAAAGTGTGCGGGACCCAAGTGCGAGTGCGCCAACTACCGCAGAAAGTTTTCGGGACCCAAGTGGAATTGCGCAGGACGCAGTAGAAAGTGTGCGGGACCCAAGTGGGAGTGCGCCGAACGCCGAAGGAAGTGTGCGGGACCCAAGTGGAAGTGTCCAGGACACTGTAGAAAGTGTGCGGGATCTAAGTGGGAGTGCGCAGGACGCCGTAGAAAGTGCGCGTGGTAGAAGTGGAAGTGCGCAGGACGCCGTAGAAAGTGTGCGGGACCCAAGTGCGAGTGCGCCAACTACCGTAGAAAGTTTTCGGGATCTAAGTGGGAGTGCGCAGGACGCCGTAGGAAGTGTGCGGGATCTAAGTGGGAGTGCGCAGACCGCCGTAGAAAGTGTGCGGGACCCGAGTGAGAGGGCGCCGGACGCCGTAGAAAGTGTGCGGGATCCAAGTGGGAGTGCTCAGGAATCCGTAGAAAGTGCGCGGTACCCAAGTGGGAGAGCGCCGAAAGCCGTAGAAAGTGTGCGTGACCAGAGTGAGAGTGCGCCGGACGCCGTAGAAAAAGTGCGGGACCCAACTGGGAGAGCGCCGAACGCCGTAGGAAGTGTGCGGGATCTAAGTGGGAGTGCGCAGACCGCCGTAGAAAGTGTGCGGGTTCCAAGTGAGAGTGCGCCGAACGCCGTAGAAAGTGTGCGGGATCCAAGTGGGAGTGCTCAGGAATCCGTAGAAAGTGCGCGGTACCCAAGTGGGAGAGCGCCGAAAGCCGTAGAAAGTGTGCGTGACCAGAGTGAGAGTGCGCCGGACGCCGTATAAAAAGTGCGGGACCCAAGTGGGAGTGCGCCGGACGCCGTAGAAAGTGTGCGGGACCCAACTGGGAGAGCGCCGAACGCCGTAGGAAGTGTGCGGGATCTAAGTGGGAGTGCGCAGACCGCCGTAGAAAGTGTGCGGGACCCAAAAAGGAGTGCACCGGACGCCGTAGAAAGTGTGCGGGACCCGAGTGAGAGTGCGCCGAACGCCGTAGAAAGTGTGCGGGATCCAAGTGGGAGTGCTCAGGAATCCGTAGAAAGTGCGCGGTACCCAAGTGGGAGAGCGCCGAAAGCCGTAGAAAGTGTGCGTGACCAGAGTGAGAGTGCGCCGGACGCCGTAGAAAAAGTGCGGGACCCAAGTGGGAGTGCGCCGAACGCCGTAGAAAGTGTGCGGGACCCAACTGGGAGAGCGCCGAACGCCGTAGGAAGTGTGCGGGATCTAAGTGGGAGTGCGCAGACCGCCGTAGAAAGTGAGCGGGATAGAAGTGGAAGTGCGCAGGACGCCGTTGAAAGTGTGCGGAACCCAAGTGGGAGTGCGCCGAACGCCGTAGGAAGTGTGCGGGACCCAAGTGGGAGAACGCCGGACGCCGTAGAAAGTTTTCGGGACTCAAGTGGAAGTGCGGAGGACGCCGTAGAAGGTGTGCGGGTTCCAGGTGGGGAGCGCCGGACGCCGTAGAAAGTTTTCGGGACCCAAGTGGAATTGCGCAGGACGCCGTAGAAAGGGTGCGGGACCCACGTGGGAGTGCGCCGAACGCCATAGGAGGTGTGCGGGACCCAAGTGGAAGTGCGCAGGACACTGTAGAAAGTGTGCGGGATCTGAGTGGGAGTGCGCAGGACGCCGTAGAAAGTGCGCGGGGTAGAAGTGGAAGTGCGCAGGACGCCGTAGAAAGTGTGCGGGACCCAAGTGCGAGTGCGCCAACTACCGCAGAAAGTTTTCGGGACCCAAGTGGAAGTGCGCAGGACGCCGTAGAAAGTGTGCGGGATCTAAGTGGGAGAGCGCCGGACGCCGTAGAAAGTGTGCGGGTTCCAAGTGGGAGTGCGCCGAACGCCGTAGAAAGTGTGCGGGACCCAACTGGGAGAGCGCCGAACGCCGTAGGAAGTGTGCGGGATCTAAGTGGGAGTGCGCAGACCGCCGTAGAAAGTGTGCGGGACCCAAAAAGGAGTGCACCGGACGCCGTAGAAAGTGTGCGGGACCCGAAAAGAGAGGGCGCCGGACGCCGTAGGAAGTGTCCGGGACTCAAGCGGGAGAGCGCCGGAAGCCGTAGAAAGTGTGCGGGACTTAAATGAGAGTGTGCTGGGCGCCGTCAAAAATGTGCGGGACCAGAGTGGGAGTGCGCAGGACGCCGTAGAAAGTGTGCGGGATCCAAGTGGGAGTGCTCAGGAATCCGTAGAAAGTGCGCGGTACCCAAGTGGGAGAGCGCCGAAAGCCGTAGAAAGTGTGCGTGACCAGAGTGAGAGTGCGCCGGACGCCGTAGAAAAAGTGCGGGACCCAAGTGGGAGTGCGCCGAACGCCGTAGAAAGTGTGCGGGACCCAACTGGGAGAGCGCCGAACGCCGTAGAAAGTTCTCGGGACTCAAGTGGAAGTGCGCAGGACGACGTAGAAAGTGTGGGGGACCCAAGTGGGAGTGCGCCGAACGCCGTAGGAAGTGTGCGGGATCCAGGTGGGAGTGCGCAGGACGCCATAGAAACTGTGCGGGACCCAAGTGGGAGCGCGCCGAACGCCGTAGGACGTGTGCGAGATCTAAGTGGAAGTGCGGAGGACGCCGTAGAAGGTGTGCGGGTTCCAGGTGGGAGAGCGCCGGACGCCGTAGAAAGTTTTCGGGACCCAAGTGGAATTGCGCAGACCGGCGTAGAAAGTGTGCGGGTTCCAAGTGAGAGTGCGCCGAAAGCCGTAGGAAGTTTCCGGGACCCAAGTGGAACAGCGCCGGACGCCGTAGAAAGTGTGCGGAACCCGAGTGAGAGTGCGCCGGACGCCGTAGAAAGTGTGCGGGACCCAACTGGGAGAGCGCCGAACGCCGTAGGAAGTGCGCGGGATCTAAGTGGGAGTGCGCAGACCGCCGTAGAAAGTGCGCGGGATAGAAGTGGAAGTGCGCAGGACGCCGTTGAAAGTGTGCGGGACCCAAGTGGGAGTGCGCCGAACGCCGTAGGAAGTGTGCGGGACTCAAGTGGAAGTGCGCAGGAGGACGTAGAAAGTGTGGGGGACCCAAGTGGGAGTGCGCCGAACGCCGTAGAAAGTGTGCGTGACCAGAGTGAGAGTGCGCCGGACGCCGTAGAAAAAGTGCGGGACCCAAGTGGGAGTGCGCCGAACGCCGTAGAAAGTGTGCGGGACCCAACTGGGAGAGCGCCGAACGCCGTAGAAAGTGTGCGGGACCCAACTGGGAGAGCGCCGAACGCCGTAGGAAGTGTGCGGGATCTAAGTGGGAGTGCGCAGACCGCCGTAGAAAGTGTGCGGAACCCAAGTGGGAGTGCGCCGAACGCCGTAGGAAGTGTGCGGGACCCAAGTGGGAGAACGCCGGACGCCGTAGAAGGTTTTCGGGACTCAAGTGGAAGTGCGGAGGAGGCCGTAGAAGGTGTGCGGGTTCCAGGTGGGGAGCGCCGGACGCCGTAGAAAGTTTTCGGGACCCAAGTGGAATTGCGCAGGACGCCGTAGAAAGGGTGCGGGACCCACGTGGGAGTGCGCCGAACGCCATAGGAGGTGTGCGGGACTCAAGTGGAAGTGCGCAGGACACTGTAGAAAGTGTGCGGGATCTGAGTGGGAGTGCGCAGGACGCCGTAGAAAGTGCGCGGGGTAGAAGTGGAAGTGCGCAGGACGCCGTAGAAAGTGTTCGGGACCCAAGTGCGAGTGCGCCAACTACCGCAGAAAGTTTTCGGGACCCAAGTGGAAGTGCGCAGGACGCCGTAGAAAGTGTGCGGGATCTAAGTGGGAGAGCGCCGGACGCCGTAGAAAGTGTGCGGGTTCCAAGTGGGAGTGCGCCGAACGCCGTAGAAAGTGTGCGGGACACAACTGGGAGAGCGCCGAACGCCGTAGGAAGTGTGCGGGATCTAAGTGGGAGTACGCAGACCGCCGTAGAAAGTGTGCGGGACCCAAAAAGGAGTGCACCGGACGCCGTAGAAAGTGTGCGGGACCCGAAAAGAGAGGGCGCCGGACGCCGTAGGAAGTGTCCGGGACTCAAGCGGGAGAGCGCCGGAAGCCTTAGAAAGTGTGCGGGACTTAAATGAGAGTGTGCTGGGCGCCGTCAAAAATGTGCGGGACCGGAGTGGGAGTGCGCAGGACGCCGTAGAAAGTGTGCGGGATCCAAGTGGGAGTGCTCAGGAATCCGTAGAAAGTGCGCGGTACCCAAGTGGGAGAGCGCCGAAAGCCGTAGAAAGTGTGCGTGACCAGAGTGAGAGTGCGCCGGACGCCGTAGAAAAAGTGCGGGACCCAAGTGGGAGTGCGCCGAACGCCGTAGAAAGTGTGCGGGACCCAACTGGGAGAGCGCCGAACGCCGTAGAAAGTGTGCGGGATCTCAAGTGGGAGTGCGCAGGACGCCGTAGAAAGTGTGCGGGACCCAAGTGGGAGTGCGCCGAACGCCGTAGGAAGTGTGCGGGACCCAGGTGGGAGTGCGCAGGACGCCGTAGAAAGTGTGCGGGATCCAAGTGGGAGTGCTCAGGACGCCGTAGAAAGTGTGCGGTACCCAAGTGGGAGAGCGCCGAACGCCGTAGAAAGTGTGCGTGACCAGAGTGGGAGTGCGCCGGACGCCGTAGAAAGTGTGCGGGACCCAGAGTGGGAGTGCGCCGAACGCCGTAGAAAGTGTGCGGGTTCCAAGTGAGAGTGCGCCGAACGCCGTAGAAAGTTTTCGGGACCCAAGTGGAAGTGCGCAGGACGACGTATAAAGTGTGGGGGACCCAAGTGGGAGTACGCCGAACGCCGTAGGAAGTGTGCGGGATCCAGGTGGGAGTGCGCAGGACGCCGGAGAAACTGTGCGGGACCCAAGTGGGAGCGCGCCGAACGCCGTAGAAAGTGTGCGGAATCCAAGTGGGAGTGCGGAGGACGCCGTAGAAAGTGTGCGGGTTCCAGGTGGGAGCGCGCCGCACGCCGTAGAAAGTGTGCGGGACCCAGGTGGAAGTGCGCCGGACGCCGTAGAAAGTGTGCGGGACCCGAGTGAGAGTGCGCCGGACGCCGTAGAAAGTGTGCGGGACCCAGGTGGAAGGGCGCCGAACGCCGGAGAAAGTGTGCGGGACCCCAGTGGGAGAGCGCCGAACGCCGTAGAAAGTGTGCGGGACCAGAGTGAGAGTGCGCCGGACGCCGTAGAAAGTGTGCGGGACCCAAATGAGAGTGCGCCGGACGCCGTAGAAAGTGCGCGGGACCCAAGTGGGAGTGCGCAGGATGGCGTAGAAGGTGTGCGGGACCCAAGTGGGAGAGCGCAGAACGCCGTAGAAAGTGTGCGGGACCCAAGTGGGAGAGCGCCGGACGCCGTAGAAAGTTTTCGGGACTCAAGTGGAAGTGCGGAGGACGCCGTAGAAGGTGTGCGGGTTCCAGGTGGGAGAGCGCCGGACGCCGTAGAAAGTTTTCGGGACCCAAGTGGAATTGCGCAGGACGCCGTAGAAAGTGTGCGGGACCCAAGTGGGAGTGCGCCGAACGCCGTAGGAAGTGTGCGGGACCCAAGTGGAAGTGTCCAGGACACTGTAGAAAGTGTGCGGGATCTAAGTGGGAGTGCGCAGGACGCCGTAGAAAGTGCGCGGGGTAGAAGTGGAAGTGCGCAGACCGCCGTAGAAAGTGTGCGGGTTCCAAGTGGGAGCGCGCCGAATGCCGTAGGACGTGTGCGAGATCTAAGTGGAAGTGCGGAGGACGCCGTAGAAGGTGTGCGGGTCCCAGGTGGGAGAGCGCCGGACGCCGTAGAAAGTGTGCGGGACCCAAGTGGAATTGCGCAGGACGCCGTAGAAAGTGTGCGGGACCCAAGTGGGAGTGCGCCGAACGCCGTAGGAAGTGTGCGGAACCCAAGTGGAAGTGCGCAGGACGCCGTAGAAAGTGTGCGGAATCCAAGTGGGAGTGCGCCGGACGCCGTAGAAAGTGTGCGGGATCCAGGTGGGAGTGCTCAGGACGCCGTAGAAAGTGCGCGGTACCCAAGTGGGAGAGCGCCGAAAGCCGTAGAAAGTGTGCGTGACCAGAGTGAGAGTGCGCCGGATGCCGTAGAAAGTGTGCGGGACCCAAGTGGGAGTGCGCCGAACGCCGTAGAAAGTGTGCGGGACCCAACTGGGAGAGCGCCGGACGCTGTAGAAAGTGGGCGGGATCTAAGTGGGAGTGCGCGGACCGCCATAGAAAGTGTGCGGGACCCAAGTGGGAGTGCGCCGGACGCCGTAGAAAGTGTGCGGGACCCGAGTGAGAGTGCGCCGGACGCCGTAGAAAGTGTGCGGGACTCAAGCGGGAGAGCGCCGAACGCCGTAGAAAGTGTGCGGGACTTAAATGAGAGTGTGCTGGGCGCCGTCAAAAATGTGCGGGACCGGGTGGGAGTGCGCAGGACGCCGTAGAAAGTGCGCGGGATAGAAGTGGAAGTGCGGAGGACGCCGTAGAAAGTGTGCGGGTTCCAGGTGGGAGAGCGCCGGACGCCGTAGAAAGTGTGCGGGACCCAAGTGGAATTGCGCAGGACGCCGTAGAAAGTGTGCGGGACCCACGTGGGAGTGCGCCGAACGCCGTAGAAAGTGTGCGGGACCAAAGTGGAAGTGCGCAGGACGCCGTAGAAAGTGTGCGGGATCTGGGTGTGAGTGCGCAGGACGCCGTAGAAAGTGCGCGGGATAGAAGTGGAAGTGCGCAGGACGCCGTAGAAAGTGTGCGGGACCCAAGTGGGAGTGCGCCAACGCCGTAGAAAGTGTGCGGGACCCAAGTGGAAGTGCGCAGGACGCCGTAGAAAGTGTGCGGGATCTAAGTGGGAGAGCGCCGGACGCCGTAGAAAGTTCTCGGGACTCAAGTGGAAGTGCGCAGGACGACGTAGAAAGTGTGGGGGACCCAAGTGGGAGTGCGCCGAACGCCGTAGAAAGTGTGCGGGACCCAACTGGGAGAGCGCCGAACGCCGTAGGAAGTGTGCGAGATCTTAGTGGAAGTGCGGAGGACGCCGTAGAAGGTGTGCGGGTTCCAGGTGGGAGAGCGCCGGACGCCGTAGAAAGTTTTCGGGACCCAAGTGGAATTGCGCAGACCGGCGTAGAAAGTGTGCGGGTTCCAAGTGAGAGTGCGCCGAAAGCCGTAGGAAGTTTCCGGGACCCAAGTGGAAGTGCGCAGGACGCCGTAGAAAGTGTGCGGAACCCGAGTGAGAGTGCGCCGGACGCCGTAGAAAGTGTGCGGGATCCAAGTGGGAGTGTTCAGGGAATCCGTAGAAAGTGCGCGGTACCCAAGTGGGAGAGCGCCGAAAGCCGTAGAAAGTGTGCGTGACCAGAGTGAGAGTGCGCCGGACGCCGTAGAAAAAGTGCGGGACCCAAGTGGGAGTGCGCCGAACGCCGTAGAAAGTGTGCGGGACCCAACTGGGAGAGCGCCGAACGCCGTAGGAAGTGTGCGGGATCTAAGTGGGAGTGCGCAGACCGCCGTAGAAAGTGTGCGAGACCCAAAAAGGAGTGCACCGGACGCCGTAGAAAGTGTGCGGGACCCGAGTGAGAGGGCGCCGGACGCCGTAGGAAGTGTCCGGGACTCAAGCGGGAGAGCGCCGGACGCCGTAGAAAGCGTGCGGGACTTAAATGAGAGTGTGCTGGGCGCCGTCCAAAATGTGCGGGACCGGAGTGGGAGTGCGCAGGACCCCGTAGAAAGTGCGCGGGATAGAAGTGGAAGTGCGGAGGACGCCGTAGAAGGTGTGCGGGTTCTAGGTGGGAGAGCGCCGGACGCCGTAGAAAGTGTGCGGGATCTAAGTGGGAGTGCGCAGGACGCCGTAGAAAGTTTTCGGGACCCAAGTGGGAGTGCGCCGAACGCCGTAGAAGTGTGCGGGACCCAAGTGGAGTGCGCAGGACGCCGTAGAAAGTGTGCGGGATCAAGTGGGAGTGCGCCGAACGCCGAAGAAAGTGTGCGGGACCCAAGTGGAAGTGCGCGGGACGCCGTAGAAAGTGTGCGGGACCCAAGTGGGAGTGCGCCGAACGCTGTAGGAAGTGTGCGGGATCCAAGTGCGAGTGCGCAGGACGCCGTAGAAAATGTGCGGGACCCAAGTGGGAGCGCGCCGAACGCCGTAGAAAGTGTGCGGGACCCAAGTGGAAGTGCGGAGGACGCCGTAGAAAGTGTGCGGGTTCCAGGTGAGAGTGCGCCGGACGCCGTAGAAAGTTTCCGGGACCCAAGTGGAAGTGCGCCGGACGCCGTATAAAGTGTGTGAGACCCAAATGAGAGTGCGCCGGACGCCGTAGAAAGTGTGCGGGATCCAAGTGGGAGTGCGCAGGACGCCGTAGAGAGTGTGCCGGACCCAAGTGGGAGAGCGCCGGACGTCGTGTAAAGTGTGCGAGACCTGAGTGGGAGCGCCGGACGCCGTAGAAAGTCTGGGTCCCAAGTGGGAGGGCGCCGAACGCCGTAGAAAGTGTGCCGGACCCAAGTGGGAGTGCGCCGGACGCCGTAGAAAGTGTGCGGGACCCAAGTGGGAGTGCGCAGGACGCCGTAGAAAGTGTGCGGGACCCAAGTGGGAGTGCGCCGGACGCCGTAGAAAGTGTGCGGGACCCAAGTGGGAGAGCGCCGAACGCCGTAGGAAGTGTGCGAGACACAAGTGGAAGTGCGGAGGACGCCGTAGAAAGTGTGCGGGTTCCAGGTGGGAGAGCGCCGGACGTCGTGTAAAGTGTGCGAGACCCAAGTGGAAGTGCGCCGGACGGCGTAAAAAGTGTGCGGGACCGAAGTGGGAGTGCGCCGAACGCCGTAGAAGTGTGCGGGACCCAAGTGGAAGTGCGCAGGACGCCGTAGAAAGTATGCGGGATCCAAGTGGGAGTGCGCAGGACGCCGTAGAAAGTGTGCGACACCCAAGTGGGAGTGCGCCGAACGCCGTAGAAGTGTGCGGGACCCAAGTGGAAGTGCGCAGGACGCCGTAGAAATTGTGCGGGTTCCAAGTGGGAGTGCGCAGGACGCCGTAGAAAATGTGCGGCACCCAAGTGGGAGGGCGCAGGACGCCGTAGAAAGTGTGCGGGACCCAAGTGGGAGTGCGCCGGACGCCGTAGAAAGTGTGCGGGACCAGAGTGGAAGTGCGCAGGACGCCGTAGAAAGTGTGCGGGACCCAAGTGGGAGTGCGCCGAACGCCGTAGAAAGTGTGCGGGTTCCAAGTGAGAGAGCGCCGGACGCCGTAGAAAGTTTTCGGGACTCAAGTGGAAGTGCGGAGGACGCCGTAGAAAGTGTGCGGGTTCCAAGTGAGAGTGCGCCGAACGCCGTAGAAAGTGTGCGGGATCCAAGTGGGAGTGCTCAGGAATCCGTAGAAAGTGCGCGGTACCCAAGTGGGAGAGCGCCGAAAGCCGTAGAAAGTGTGCGTGACCAGAGTGAGAGTGCGCCGGACGCCGTAGAAAAAGTGCGGGACCCAAGTGGGAGTGCGCCGAACGCCGTAGAAAGTGTGCGGGACCCAACTGGGAGAGCGCCGAACGCCGTAGGAAGTGTGCGGGATCTAAGTGGGAGTGCGCAGACCGCCGTAGAAAGTGTGCGGGACCCAAAAAGGAGTGCACCGGACGCCGTAGAAAGCGTGCGGGACCTGAGTGAGAGGGCGCCGGACGCCGTAGGAAGTGTCCGGGACTCAAGCGGGAGAGCGCCGGACGCCGTAGAAAGTGTGCGGGACTTAAATGAGAGTGTGCTGGGCGCCGTCAAAAATGTGCGGGACCGGAGTGGGAGTGCGCAGGACGCCGTAGAAAGTGCGCGGGATAGAAGTGGAAGTGCGGAGGACGCCGTAGAAGGTGTGCGGGTTCCAGGTGGGAGAGCGCCGGACGCCGTAGAAAGTTTTCGGGACCCAAGTGGAATTGCGCAGGACGCCGTAGAAAGTGTGCGGGACCCAAGTGGGAGTGCGCCGAAAGCCGTAGAAAGTGTGCGTGACCAGAGTGAGAGTGCGCCGGATGCCGTAGAAAGTTTTCGGGATCTAAGTGGGAGTGCGCAGGACGCCGTAGAAAGTGCGCGGGGTAGAAGTGGAAGTGCGCAGACCGCCGTAGAAAGTGTGCGGGTTCCAAGTGAGAGTGCGCCGAACGCCGTAGAAAGTGTGCGGGATCCAAGTGGGAGTGCTCAGGACGCCGTAGAAACTGTGCGGGACCCAAGTGGGAGCGCGCCGAACGCCGTAGAAAGTGTGCGGAATCCAAGTGGGAGTGCTCAGGAATCCGTAGAAAGTGCGCGTTACCCAAGTGGGAGAGCGCCGAAAGCCGTAGAAAGTGTGCGTGACCAGAGTGAGAGTGCGCCGGACGCCGTAGAAAAAGTGCGGGACCCAAGTGGGAGTGCGCCGAACGCCGTAGAAAGTGTGCGGGACCCAACTGGGAGAGCGCCGAACGCCGTAGGAAGTGTGCGGGATCTAAGTGGGAGTGCGCAGACCGCCGTAGAAAGTGTGCGGGACCCAAAAAGGAGTGCACCGGACGCCGTAGAAAGTGTGCGGGACCCGAGTGAGAGGGCGCCGGACGCCGTAGGAAGTGTCCGGGACTCAAGCGGGAGAGCGCCGGACGCCGTAGAAAGTGTGCGGGACTTAAATGAGAGTGTGCTGGGCGCCGTCAAAAGTGTGCGGGACCGGGTGGGAGTGCGCAGGACGCCGTAGAAAGTGCGCGGGATAGAAGTGGAAGTGCGGAGGACGCCGTAGAAGGTGTGCGGGTTCCAGGTGGGAGAGCGCCGGACGCCGTAGAAAGTGTGCGGGTTCCAAGTGGGAGAGCGCCGGACGCCGTAGAAAGTTTTCGGGACCCAAGTGGAAGTGCGCAGGACGACGTAGAAAGTGTGGGGGACCCAAGTGGGAGTGCGCCGAACGCGCGTAGGAAGTGTGCGGGATCCAGGTGGGAGTGCGCAGGACGCCGTAGAAGCTGTGCGGGACCCAAGTGGGAGCGCGCCGAATGCCGTAGGACGTGTGCGAGATCTAAGTGGAAGTGCGGAGGACGCCGTAGAAGGTGTGCGGGTTCCAGGTGGGAGAGCGCCGGACGCCGTAGAAAGTTTTCGGGACCCAAGTGGAATTGCGCAGACCGCCGTAGAAAGTGTGCGGGTTCCAAGTGAGAGTGCGCCGAACGCCGTAGGAAGTTTTCGGGACCCAAGTGGAAGTGCGCAGGACGCCGTAGAAAGTGTGCGGAATCCGAGTGAGAGTGCGCCGGACGCAGTAGAAAGTGTGCGGGATCCAAGTGGGAGTGCTCAGGAATCCGTAGAAAGTGCGCGGTACCCAAGTGGGAGAGCGCCGAAAGCCGTAGAAAGTGTGCGTGACCAGAGTGAGAGTGCGCCGGATGCCGTAGAAAAAGTGCGGGACCCAAGTGGGAGTGCGCCGAACGCCGTAGAAAGTGTGCGGGACCCAACTGGGAGAGCGCCGAACGCCGTAGGAAGTGCGCGGGATCTAAGTGGGAGTGCGCAGACCGCCGTAGAAAGTGTGCGGGACCCAAGAAGGAGTGCGCCGGACGCCGTAGAAAGTGTGCGGGACCCGAGTGAGAGGGCGCCGGACGCCGTAGGAAGTGTCCGGGACTCAAGCGGGAGAGCGCCGGACGCCGTAGAAAGTGTGCGGGACTTAAATGAGAGTGTGCTGGGCGCCGTCAAAAATGTGCGGGACCGGAGTGGGAGTGCGCAGGACGCCGTAGAAAGTGCGCGGGATAGAAGTGGAAGTGCGGAGGACGCCGTAGAAGGTGTGCGGGTTCCAGGTGGGAGAGCGCCGGACGCCGTAGAAAGTTTTCGGGTCCCAAGTGGAATTGCGCAGGACGCCGTAGGAGAGTGTGCGGGACCCAAGTGGGAGTGCGCCGAACGCCGTAGGAGGTGTGCGGGACCCAAGTGGAAGTGCGCAGGACACTGTAGAAAGTGTGCGGGATCTGAGTGGGAGTGCGCCGAACGCCGTAGGAGGTGTGCGGGACCCAAGTGGAAGTGCGCAGGACACTGTAGAAAGTGTGCGGGACCCAAGTGGGAGAGCGCCGAAAGCCGTAGAAAGTGTGCGTGACCAGAGTGAGAGTGCGCCGGATGCCGTAGAAAAAGTGCGGGACCCAAGTGCGAGTGCGCCGAACGCCGTAGAAAGTGTGCGGGACCCAAAAAGGAGTGCACCGGAAGCCGTAGAAAGTGTGCGGGACCCGAAAAGAGAGGGCGCCGGACGCCGTAGGAAGTGTCCGGGACTCAAGCGGGAGAGCGCCGGTAGCCGTAGAAAGTGTGCGGGACCTAAACGAGAGTGTGCTGGGCGCCGTCAAAAATGTGCGGGACCGGAGTGGGAGTGCGCAGGACGCCGTAGAAAGTGCGCGGGATAGAAGTGGAAGTGCGGAGGACGCCGTAGAATGTGTGCGGGTTCCAGGTGGGAGAGCGCCGGACGCCGTAGAAAGTTTTCGGGACCCAAGTGGAATTGCGCAGGACGCCGTAGAAAGTGTGCGGGACCCACGTGGGAGTGCGCCGAACGCCATAGGAGGTGTGCGGGACCAAAGTGGAAGTGCGCAGGACACTGTAGAAAGTGTGCGGGATCTGGGTGTGAGTGCGCAGGACGCCGTAGAAAGTGCGCGGGGTAGAAGTGGAAGTGCGCAGGACGCCGTAGAAAGTGTGCGGGACCAAAGTGCGAGTGCGCCAACTACCGTAGAAAGTTTTCGGGACCCAAGTGGAAGTGCGCAGGACGCCGTAGAAAGTGTGCGGGATCTAAGTGGGAGAGCGCCGGACGCCGTAGAAAGTTCTCGGGACTCAAGTGGAAGTGCGCAGGACGACGTAGAAAGTGTGGGGGACCCAAGTGGGAGTGCGCCGAACGCCGTAGAAAGTGTGCGGGACCCAACTGGGAGAGCGCCGAACGCCGTAGGAAGTGTGCGAGATCTAAGTGGAAGTGCGGAGGACGCCGTAGAAGGTGTGCGGGTTCCAGGTGGGAGAGCGCCGGACGCCGTAGAAAGTTTTCGGGACCCAAGTGGAATTGCGCAGACCGGCGTAGAAAGTGTGCGGGTTCCAAGTGAGAGTGCGCCGAAAGCCGTAGGAAGTTTCCGGGACCCAAGTGGAAGTGCGCAGGACGCCGTAGAAAGTGTGCGGAACCCGAGTGAGAGTGCGCCGGACGCCGTAGAAAGTGTGCGGGATCCAAGTGGGAGTGCTCAGGAATCCGTAGAAAGTGCGCGGTACCCAAGTGGGAGAGCGCCGAAAGCCGTAGAAAGTGTGCGTGACCAGAGTGAGAGTGCGCCGGACGCCGTAGAAAAAGTGCGGGACCCAAGTGGGAGTGCGCCGAACGCCGTAGAAAGTGTGCGGGACCCAACTGGGAGAGCGCCGAACGCCGTAGGAAGTGCGCGGGATCTAAGTGGGAGTGCGCAGACCGCCGTAGAAAGTGTGCGGGACCCAAGAAGGAGTGCACCGGACGCCGTAGAAAGTGTGCGGGACCCGAGTGAGAGGGCGCCGGACGCCGTAGGAAGTGTCCGGGACTCAAGCGGGAGAGCGCCGGACGCCGTAGAAAGTGTGCGGGACTTAAATGAGAGTGTGCTGGGCGCCGTCAAAAATGTGCGGGACCGGAGTGGGAGTGCGCAGGACGCCGTAGAAAGTGCGCGGGATAGAAGTGGAAGTGCGGAGGACGCCGTAGAAGGTGTGCGGGTTCCAGGTGGGAGAGCGCCGGACGCCGTAGAAAGTGTGCGGGTTCCAAGTGGGAGAGCGCCGGCCGCCGTAGAAAGTTTTCGGGACCCAAGTGGAAGTGCGCAGGACGACGTAGAAAGTGTGGGGGACCCAAGTGGGAGTGCGCCGAACGCGCGTAGGAAGTGTGCGGGATCCAGGTGGGAGTGCGCAGGACGCCGTAGAAGCTGTGCGGGACCCAAGTGGGAGCGCGCCGAATGCCGTAGGACGTGTGCGAGATCTAAGTGGAAGTGCGGAGGACGCCGTAGAAGGTGTGCGGGTTCCAGGTGGGAGAGCGCCGGACGCCGTAGAAAGTTTTCGGGACCCAAGTGGAATTGCGCAGACCGCCGTAGAAGGTGGGCGGGTTCCGGGTGGGAGCGCGCCGAACGCCGTAGGAAGTTTTCGGGACCCAAGTGGAAGTGCGCCGGACGCCGTAGAAAGTGTACGGAACCCGAGTGAGATTGCGCCGGACGCCGTAGAAAGTGTGCGGGATCCAAGTGGGAGTGCTCAGGAATCCGTAGAAAGTGCGCGGTACCCAAGTGGGAGAGCGCCGAAAGCCGTAGAAAGTGTGCGTGACCCAACTGGGAGAGCGCCGAACGCCGTAGAAAGTGTGCGGCATCTAAGTGGGAGTGCGCCGAACGCCGTAGAAAGTGTGCGGGACCCAACTGGGAGAGCGCCGAACGCCGTAGGAAGTGCGCGGGATCTTAGTGGGAGTGCGCAGGACGCCGTAGAAAGTGCGCGGTACCCAAGTGGGAGAGCGCCGAAAGCCGTAGAAAGTGTGCGTGACCAGAGTGAGAGTGCGCCGGACGCCGTAGAAAAAGTGCGGGACTCAAGCGGGAGAGCGCCGGACGCCGTAGAAAGTGTGCGGGACTTAAATGAGAGTGCGCCGGACGCCGTAGAAAGTGTGCGGGACCCAAGTGGGAGTGCGCAGGACGCCGTAGAAAGCGAGCGGGACCCAAGTGGAAGTGCGGAGGACGCCGTAGAAAGCGAGCGGGACCCAAGTGGAAGTGCGCAGGACGCCGTAGAAAGCGAGCGGGACCCAAGTGGGAGTGCGCCCGACGCCGTAGAAAGTGTGCGGGACCCAAGTGGGTGTGCGCCGAACGCCGTAGGAAGTGTGCCGGACCCAAGTGGGAGTGCGCCGAACGCCGTAGAAAGTGTGCCGGACCCAAGTGAGAGTGCGCTGGACGCCGTAGAAAGTGTGCGGGACCCAAGTAGAAGTGCGCAGGACGCCGTAGAAAGTGTGCGGGATAGAAGTGGAAGTGCGCAGGACGCCGTAGAAAGTGTGCGGGACCCAAATGGGAGTGCGCCGGGCGCCGGACAAAGTGTGGGGGACCCAAGTGGGAGAGCGCGGGACGCCGTAGAAAGTGTGTGGGATCCAAGTGGAAGTGCGGAGGACGCCGTACGAAGTGGGCGGGTTACGAGTGGGAGTGCGCAGGACGCCGTAGAAAGTGTGCGGGACCCAGTGGGAGTGCGCAGGACGCCGTAGAAGGTGTGTGGGACCCATATGGGAGTGCGCCGAACGCCGTAGAAAGTGTGCGGGACCCAAGTGGACGTGCGCAGGACGCCGCAGAAAGCGTGTGGGACCAAAGTGGGAGTGCGCAGGACGCCGTAGAAAGTGTGCGGGACCCAAGTGGGAGTGCGCAGGACGCCGTAGAAAGTGTGCGGGATCTAAGTGAGTGCGCAGAACGCCGTAGAAAGTGTGCGGGACCCAAGTGGAAGTGCGCAGACCGCCGTAGAAAGTGTGCGGGCTCCAAGTGAGAGTGCGCCGAACGCCGTAGAAAGTGTGCGGGATCCAAGTGGGAGTGCTCAGGAATCCGTAGAAAGTGCGCGGTACCCAAGTGGGAGAGCGCCGAAAGCCGTAGAAAGTGTGCGTGACCAAAGTGAGAGTGCGCCGGACGCCGTAGAAAAAGTGCGGGACCCAAGTGGGAGTGCGCCGAACGCCGTAGAAAGTGTGCAGGACCAAACTGGGAGAGCGCCGAACGCCGTAGGAAGTGTGCGGGATCTGAGTGGGAGTGCGCAGACCGCCGTAGAAAGTGTGCGGTACCCAGAAAGGAGTGCACCGGACGCCGTAGAAAGCGTGCGGGACCCAAGTGAGAGGGCGCCGGACGCCGTAGGAAGTGTCCGGGACTCAAGCGGGAGTGCGCCGGACGCCGAAGAAAGTGGGGGGGACTTAAATGAGAGTGTGCTGGGCGCCGTAAAAAATGTGGGGGACCGGAGTGGGAGTGCGCAGAACGCCGTAGAAAGTGCGCGGGATAGAAGTGGAAGTGCGGAGGACGCCGTAGAAAGTGCGCGGGTTCCAGGTGGGAGAGCGCCGGACGCCGTAGAAAGTTTTCGGGACCCAAGTGGAATTGCGCAGACCGCCGTAGAAAGTGTGCGGGTTCCAAGTGAGAGTGCGCAGACCGCCGTAGAAAGTGTGCGGGACCCAAGTGGAAGTGCGCAGGACACTGTAGAAAGTGTGCGGGATCTGAGTGGGAGTGCGCCGAACGCCGTAGGAGGTGTGCGGGACCCAAGTGGAAGTGCGCAGGACACTGTAGAAAGTGTGCGGGACCCAAGTGGGAGAGCGCCGAAAGCCGTAGAAAGTGTGCGTGACCAGAGTGAGAGTGCGCCGGATGCCGTAGAAAAAGTGCGGGACCCAAGTGCGAGTGCGCCGAACGCCGTAGAAAGTGTGCGGGACCCAACTGGGAGAGCGCCGAACGCCGTAGGAAGTGCGCGGGATCTAAGTGGGAGTGCGCAGACCGCCGTAGAAAGTGTGCGGGACCCAAGAAGGAGTGCGCCGGACGCCGTAGAAAGTGTGCGGGACCCGAGTGAGAGGGCGCCGGACGCCGTAGGAAGTGTCCGGGACTCAAGCGGGAGAGCGCCGGACGCCGTAGAAAGTGTGCGGGACTTAAATGAGAGTGTGCTGGGCGCCGTCAAAAATGTGCGGGACCGGGTGGGAGTGGGCAGGACGCCGTAGAAAGTGCGCGGGATAGAAGTGGAAGTGCGGAGGACGCCGTAGAAGGTGTGCGGGTTCCAGGTGGGAGAGCGCCGGACGCCGTAGAAAGTTTTCGGGACCCAAGTGGAATTGCGCAGGACGCCGTAGAAAGTGTGCGGGACCCAAGTGGGAGTGCGCCGAACGCCGTGTAGAGTGTGCGGGACCCAAGTGGAAGTGCGCAGGACGCCGTAGAAAGTGTGCGGGATCTGAGTGAGAGTGCGCCGGACGCCGTAGAAAGTGTGCGGGACCCAAGTGGAAGTGCGCAGGACGCCGTAGAAAGTGTGCGGGACCCAACTGGGAGAGCGCCGAAGGCCGTAGGAAGTTCGCGGGATCTAAGTGGGAGTGCGCAGGCCGCCGTAGAAAGTGTGCGGGACCCAAAAAGGAGTGCGTCGGACGCCGTATAAAGTGTGCGGGACCCGAGTGAGAGGGCGCCGGACGCCGTAGGAAGTGTCCGGGACTCAAGCGGGAGAGCGCCGGAAGCCGTAGAAAGTGTGCGGGACTTAAATGAGAGTGTGCTGGGCGCCGTCAAAAATGTGCGGACCGGAGTGGGAGTGCGCAGGACGCCGTAGAAAGTGCGCGGGATAGAAGTGGAAGTGCGGAGGACGCCGTAGAATGTGTGCGGGTTCCAGGTGGGAGAGCGCCGGACGCCGTAGAAAGTTTTCGGGACCCAAGTGGAATTGCGCAGGACGCCGTGGAAAGTGTGCGGGACCCACGTGGGAGTGCGCCGAACGCCATAAGAGGTGTGCGGGACCAAAGTGGAAGTGCGCAGGACGCCGTAGAAAGTGTGCGGGACCCAAGTGGGAGTGCGCCGAACGCCGTAGAAAGTGTGCGGGACCCAAGTGGAAGTGCGCAGGACACTGTAGAAAGTGTGCGGGATCTGAGTGGGAGTGCGCAGGACGCCGTAGAAAGTGTGCGGGGTAGAAGTGGAAGTGCGCAGGACGCCGTAGAAAGTGTGCGGGACCCAAGTGGGAGTGCGCCAACGCCGTAGAAAGTTTTCGGGACCCAAGTGGAAGTGCGCAGGACGGCGTAGAATGTGTGCGGGATCTAAGTGGGAGAGCTCCGAACGCCGTAGAAAGTGTGCGGGTTCCAAGTGGGAGTGCGCCGTACGCCGTAGAAACTGTGCGGGACCCAAGTGGGAGCGCGCCGAACGCCGTAGAAAGTGTGCGGAATCCAAGTGGGAGTGCGCCGAACGCCGTAGAAAGTGTGCGGGATCCAGGTGGGAGTGCGCAGGACGCCGGAGAAACTGTGCGGGACCCAAGTGGGGGCGCGCCGAACGCCGTAGAAAGTGTGCGGGATCTAAGTGGAAGTGCGGAGGACGCCGTAGAAGGTGTGCGGGTTCCAAGTGGGAGAGCGCCGGACGCCGTAGAAAGTGCGCGGGATAGAAGGGGAAGTGCGCAGGACGCCGTAGAAAGTGCGCGGGACCCAAGTGGGAGTGCGCCGAACGCCGTAGGAAGTGTGCGGGACCCAAGTGGAAGTGCGCAGGACACTGTAGAAAGTGTGCGGGACCTGAGAGAGAGTGCGCAGGACGCCGTAGAAAGTGCGCGGGATAGAAGTGGAAGTGCGCAGGACGCCGTAGAAAGTGTGCGGGACCCAAGTGCGAGTGCGCCAACTACCGTAGAAAGTTTTCGGGATCTAAGTGGGAGTGCGCAGACCGCCGTAGAAAGTGTGCGGGTTCCAAGTGAGAGTGCGCCGAACGCTTTAGGAAGTGTGCGGGATCCAGGTGGGAGTGCGCAGGACGCCGTAGAAACTGTGCGGAACCCGAGTGAGAGTGCGCCGGACGCCGTAGAAAGTGTGCGGGATCCAAGTGGGAGTGTTCAGGAATCCGTAGAAAGTGAGTGGTACCCAAGTGGGAGAGCGCCGAAAGCCGTAGAAAGTGTGCGTGACCAGGTGAGAGTGCGCCGGACGCCGTAGAAAAAGTGCGGGACCCAAGTGGGAGTGCGCCGAACGCCGTAGAAAGTGTGCGGGACCCAACTGGGAGAGCGCCGAACGTCGTAGGAAGTGCGCCGGATCTAAGTGGGAGTGCGCAGACCGCCGTAGAAAGTGTGCGGGACCCAAGAAGGAGTGCGTCGGACGCCGTAGAAAGTGTGCGGGACCCGAGTGAGAGGGCGCCGGACGCCGTAGGAAGTGTCCGGGACTCAAGCGGGAGAGCGCCGGACGCCGTTGAAAGTGTGCGGGACTTAAATGAGAGTGTGCTGGGCGCCGTCAAAAATGTGCGGGACCGGAGTGGGAGTGCGCAGGACGCCGTAGAAAGTGCGCGGGATAGAAGTGGAAGTGCGGAGGACGCCGTAGAAGGTGTGCGGGATCCAGGTGGGAGTGCACAGGACGCCGTAGAAACTGTGCGGGACCCATGTGGGAGCGCGCCGAACGCCGTAGAAAGTGTGCGGGACCCAAGTGGGAGTGCGCCGAACGCCGTAGGAAGTGTGCGGGACCCAAGTGGGAGAGCGCCGGACGCCGTAGAAAGTTTTCGGGACTCAAGTGGAAGTGCGCAGGACGCCGTAGAAAGTGTGCGGGACCCAAGTGGGAGTGCGCCGAACGCCGTAGAAAGTGTGCGGGACCCAAGTGGAAGTGCGCCGGACGCCGTAGAAAGTGTGCGGGATCTGGTGGGAGTGCGCAGGACGCCGTAGAAAGTGCGCGGGGTAGAAGTGGAAGTGCGCAGGACGCCGTAGAAAGTGTGCGGGACCCAAGTGGGAGTGCGCCAACGCCGTAGAAAGTGTGCGGGACCCAAGTGGGAGTGCGCGGGACGCCGTAGAAAGTGTGTGGGACCCGAGTGAGAGTGCGCCGGACGCCGTCGAAAGTGTGCGGGACCCAAGTGGAAGTGCGCAGGACGCCGTAGAAAGTGTGCGGGACCCGAGTGGGAATGCGCCGGACGCCGTATTATGTGTGCGGGACCCAAGTAGGAGTGCGCAGGACGCCGTAGAAAGTGTGCGGAACCCAAGTGGGAGTGCGCAGGAGGCCGTAGAAAGTGTGCGGGACCCATGGGGGAGGGCGCCGAACGCGGGAGGAAGTGTGCGGGACGCAAGAGGTAGTGCGCAGGACGCCGTAGGAAGTGTGCGGGATCTAAGTGGGAGTGCGCAGACCGCCGTAGAAAGTGTGCGGGACCCAAGAAGGAGTGCGCCGGACGCCGTAGAAAGTGTGCGGGACCCGAGTGAGAGGGCGCCGGACGCCGTAGAAAGTGTGCCGGGACTCAAGCGGGAAGTGCGCCGGACGCCGTAGAAAGTGTGCGGGCCCCAAGAAGGAGTGGGCCGGACGCCGTAGAAAGTGTGCGGGACCCGAGTGAGAGGGCGCCGGACGCCGTAGAAAGTGCGCGGGATAGAAGTGGAAGTGCGCAGGACGCCGTAGAAAGTGTGCGGGACCCAAGTGGGAGTGCGCGGGACGCCGTAGAAAGTGTGTGGGACCCAAATGAGAGTGCGCCGGAAGCCGTAGAAAGTGTGTGGGACTCAAGTGGAAGTGCGCAGGACGCCATAGAAAGTGTGCGGGACCCAGGTGGGAGTGCGCCGTACGCTGCAGAAAGTGTGTGGGACCCAAGTGGAAGGGCGCAACGCCATAGAAAGTGTACGGGACCCAAGTGGGAGTGCGCCGAACGCCGTAGAAAGTGTGCGTGACCAGAGTGAGAGTGCGCCGGACGCCGTAGAAAGTGTGCGGGACCCAATTGGGAGCGCGCCGAACGCCGTAGAAAGTGTGCGGGATCCAAGTGGGAGTGCTCAGGAATCCGTAGAAAGTGCGCGGGATCTAAGTGGGAGGGCGCAGACCGCCGTAGAAAGTGTGCGGGACCCAAGAAGGAGTGCACCGGACGCCGTAGAAAGTGTGCGGGACCCGAGTGAGAGGGCGCCGGACGCCGTAGGAAGTGTCCGGGACTCAAGCGGGAGAGCGCCGGACGCCGTAGAAAGTGTGCGGGACTTAAATGAGAGTGTGCTGGGCGCCGTCAAAAATGTGCGGGACCGGAGTGGGAGTGCGCAGGACGCCGTAGAAAGTGCGCGGGATAGAAGTGGAAGTGCGGAGGACGCCGTAGAAGGTGTGCGGGTTCCAGGTGGGAGAGCGCCGGACGCCGTAGAAAGTTTTCGGGACCCAAGTGGAATTGCGCAGGACGCCGTAGAAAGTGTGCGGGACCCAAGTGGGAGTGCGCCGAACGCCGTAGGAGGTGTGCGGGACCCAAGTGGAAGTGCGCAGGACGCCGTAGAAAGTGTGCGGGATCTGAGTGGGAGTGCGCCGAACGCCGTAGAAAGTGTGCGGGACCCAAGTGGAAGTGCGCAGGAATCCGTAGAAAGTGTGCGGGACCCAGGTGGGCGTGCGCCGAAAGCCGTAGAAAGTGTGCGTGACCAGAGTGAGAGTGCGCCGGATGCCGTAGAAAAAGTGCGGGACCCAAGTGGGAGTGCGCCGAACGCCGTAGAAAGTGTGCGGGACCCAACTGGGAGAGCGCCGAACGCCGTAGGAAGTGTGCGGGATCTAAGTGGGAGTGCGCAGACCGCCGTAGAAAGTGTGCGGGACCCAAGAGGAGTGCGCCGGACGCCGTAGAAAGTGTGCGGGCCCCGAGTGAGAGGGCGCCGGACGCGGTAGGAAGTGTCCGGGACTCAAGCGGGAGAGCGCCGGACGCCGTAGAAAGTGTGCGGGACTTAAATGAGAGTGTGCTGGGCGCCGTCAAAAATGTGCGGGACCGGGTGGGAGTGCGCAGGACGCCGTAGAAAGTGCGCGGGATAGAAGTGGAAGTGCGGAGGACGCCGTAGAAGGTGTGCGGGTTCCAGGTGGGAGAGCGCCGGACGCCGTAGAAAGTTTTCGGGACCCAAGTGGAATTGCGCAGGACGCCGTAGAAAGTGTGCGGGACCCAAGTGGGAGTGCGCCGAACGCCGTAGGAGGTGTGCGGGACCCAAGTGGAAGTGCGCAGGACACTGTAGAAAGTGTGCGGGATCTGAGTGGGAGTGCGCCGAACGCCGTAGGAGGTGTGCGGGACCCAAGTGGAAGTGCGCAGGACACTGTAGAAAGTGTGCGGGACCCAACTGGGAGAGCGCCGAACGCCGTAGGAAGTGCACGGGATCTAAGTGGGAGTGCGCATACCGCCGTAGAAAGTGTGCGGGACCCAAGAAGGAGTGCGCCGGACGCCGTAGAAAGTGTGCGGGACCCGAGTGAGAGGGCGCCGGACGCCGTAGGAAGTGTTCGGGACTCAAGCGGGAGAGCGCCGGACGCCGTAGAAAGTGTGCGGGACTTAAATGAGAGTGTGCTGGGCGCCGTCAAAAATGTGCGGGACCGGAGTGGGAGTGCGCAGGACGCCGTAGAAAGTGCGCGGGATAGAAGTGGAAGTGCGGAGGACGCCGTAGAAGGTGTGCGGGTTTTAGGTGGGAGAGCGCCGGACGCCGTAGAAAGTTTTCGGGACCCAAGTGGAATTGCGCAGGACGCCGTAGAAAGTGTGCGGGACCTAAGTGGGAGTGCGCCGAACGCCGTAGGAGGTGTGCGGGACCCAAGTGGAAGTGCGCAGGACGCCGTAGAAAGTGTGCGGGACCCAAGTGGGAGTGCGCCGAACGCCGTAGGAGGTGTGCGGGACCCAAGTGGAAGTGCGCAGGACACTGTAGAAAGTGTGCGGGATCTGAGTGGGAGTGCGCAGGACGCCGTAGAAAGTGCGCGGGGTAGAAGTGGAAGTGCGCAGGACGCCGTAGAAAGTGTGCGGGACCCAAGTGCGAGTGCGCCAACTACCGTAGAAAGTTTTCGGGACCCAAGTGGAAGTGCGCAGGACGCCGTAGAAAGTGTGCGGGATCTAAGTGGGAGTGCGCAGACCGCCGTAGAAAGTGTGCGGGACCCAAGAAGGAGTGCGCCGGACGCCGTAGAAAGTGTGCGGGACCCGAGTGAGAGGGCGCCGGACGCCGTAGGAAGTGTCCGGGACTCAAGCGGGAGAGCGCCGGACGCCGTAGAAAGTGTGCGGGACTTAAATGAGAGTGTGCTGGGCGCCGTCAAAAATGTGCGGGACCGGAGTGGGAGTGCGCAGGACGCCGTAGAAAGTGCGCGGGATAGAAGTGGAAGTGCGGAGGACGCCGTAGAAGGTGTGCGGGTTCCAGGTGGGAGAGCGCCGGACGCCGTAGAAAGTTTTCGGGTCCCAAGTGGAATTGCGCAGGACGCCGTAGGAGAGTGTGCGGGACCCAAGTGGGAGTGCGCCGAACGCCGTAGGAGGTGTGCGGGACCCAAGTGGAAGTGCGCAGGACACTGTAGAAAGTGTGCGGGATCTGAGTGGGAGTGCGCCGAACGCCGTAGGAGGTGTGCGGGACCCAAGTGGAAGTGCGCAGGACACTGTAGAAAGTGTGCGGGAACCAAGTGGGAGAGCGCCGAACGCCGTAGGAAGTGTGCGGGATCTAAGTGGGAGTGCGCAGACCGCCGTAGAAAGTGTGCGGGACCCAAAAAGTAGTGCACCGGACGCCGTAGAAAGCGTGCGGGACCTGAGTGAGAGGACGCAAGACGCCGTAGGAAGTGTCCGTGACTCAAGCGGGAGAGCGCCGGACGCCGTATAAAGTGTGCGGGACTTAAATGAGAGTGTGCTGGGCGCCGTCAAAAATGTGCGGGACCGGAGTGGGAGTGCGCAGGACGCCGTAGAAAGTGCGCGGGATAGAAGTGGAAGTGCGGAGGACGCCGTAGAAGGTGTGCGGGTTTTAGGTGGGAGAGCGCCGGACGCCGTAGAAAGTTTTCGGGACCCAAGTGGAATTGCGCAGGACGCCGTAGAAAGTGTGCGGGACCTAAGTGGGAGTGCGCCGAACGCCGTAGGAGGTGTGCGGGACCCAAGTGGAAGTGCGCAGGACGCCGTAGAAAGTGTGCGGGACCCAAGTGGGAGTGCGCCGAACGCCGTAGGAGGTGTGCGGGACCCAAGTGGAAGTGCGCAGGACACTGTAGAAAGTGTGCGGGATCTGAGTGGGAGTGCGCAGGACGCCGTAGAAAGTGCGCGGGGTAGAAGTGGAAGTGCGCAGGACGCCGTAGAAAGTGTGCGGGACCCAAGTGCGAGTGCGCCAACTACCGTAGAAAGTTTTCGGGACCCAAGTGGAAGTGCGCAGGACGCCGTAGAAAGTGTGCGGGTTCCAAGTGGGAGAGCGCCGGACGCCGTAGAAAGTTTTCGGAACCCAAGCGGAAGTGCGCAGGACGACGTAGAAAGTGTGGGGGACCCAAACGGGAGTGCGCCGAACGCCGTAGGAAGTGTGCGGGATCCAGGTGGGAGTGCACAGGACGCCGTAGAAACTGTGCGGGACCCATGTGGGAGCGCGCCGAACGCCGTAGGACGTGTGCGAGATCTAAGTGGAAGTGCGGAGGATGCCGTAGAAGGTGTGCGGGTTCCAGGTGGGAGAGCGCCGGACGCCGTAGAAAGTTTTCGGGACCCAAGTGGAATTGCGCAGGACGCCGTAGAAAGTGTGCGGGACCCAAGTGGGAGTGCGCCGAACGCCGTAGGAGGTGTGCGGGACCCAAGTGGAAGTGCGCAGGACACTGTAGAAAGTGTGCGGGATCTGAGTGGGAGTGCGCAGGACGCCGTAGAAAGTGCGCGGGGTAGAAGTGGAAGTGCGCAGGACGCCGTAGAAAGTGTGCGGGACCCAAGTGCGAGTGCGCCAACTACCGTAGAAAGTTTTCGGGACCCAAGTGGAATTGCGCAGACCGGCGTAGAAAGTGTGCGGGTTCTAAGTGAGAGTGCGCCGAACGCCGTAGGAAGTTTCCGGGACCCAAGTGGAAGTGCGCAGGACGCCGTAGAAAGTGTGCGGAACCCGAGTGAGAGTGCGCCGGACGCAGTAGAAAGTGTGCGGGATCCAAGTGGGAGTGCTCAGGAATCCGTAGAAATTGCGCGGTACCCAAGTGGGAGAGCGCCGAAAGCCGTAGAAAGTGTGCGTGACCAGAGTGAGAGTGCGCCGAACGCCGTAGAAAGTGTGCGGGACCCAAGTGGGAGTGCGCCGAACGCCGTAGGAGGTGTGCGGGACCCAAGTGGAAGTGCGCAGGACGCCGTAGAAAGTGTGCGGGACCCAAGTGGGAGTGCGCCGAACGCCGTAGGAGGTGTGCGGGACCCAAGTGGAAGTGCGCAGGACACTGTAGAAAGTGTGCGGGATCTGAGTGGGAGTGCGCAGGACGCCGTAGAAAGTGCGCGGGGTAGAAGTGGAAGTGCGCAGGACGCCGTAGAAAGTGTGCGGGACCCAAGTGCGAGTGCGCCAACTACCGTAGAAAGTTTTCGGGACCCAAGTGGAAGTGCGCAGGACGCCGTAGAAAGTGTGCGGGATCTAAGTGGGAGAGCGCCGGACGCCGTAGAAAGTGTGCGGGTTCCAAGTGGGAGAGCGCCGGACGCCGTAGAAAGTTTTCGGAACCCAAGCGGAAGTGCGCAGGACGACGTAGAAAGTGTGGGGGACCCAAACGGGAGTGCGCCGAACGCCGTAGGAAGTGTGCGGGATCCAGGTGGGAGTGCACAGGACGCCGTAGAAACTGTGCGGGACCCATGTGGGAGCGCGCCGAACGCCGTAGGACGTGTGCGAGATCTAAGTGGAAGTGCGGAGGATGCCGTAGAAGGTGTGCGGGTTCCAGGTGGGAGAGCGCCGGACGCCGTAGAAAGTTTTCGGGACCCAAGTGGAATTGCGCAGGACGCCGTAGAAAGTGTGCGGGACCCAAGTGGGAGTGCGCCGAACGCCGTAGGAGGTGTGCGGGACCCAAGTGGAAGTGCGCAGGACACTGTAGAAAGTGTGCGGGATCTGAGTGGGAGTGCGCAGGACGCCGTAGAAAGTGCGCGGGGTAGAAGTGGAAGTGCGCAGGACGCCGTAGAAAGTGTGCGGGACCCAAGTGCGAGTGCGCCAACTACCGTAGAAAGTTTTCGGGACCCAAGTGGAATTGCGCAGACCGGCGTAGAAGGTGTGCGGGTTCCAGGTGGGAGCGCGCCGAACGCCGTAGGAAGTTTCCGGGACCCAAGTGGAAGTGCGCCGGACGCCGTAGAAAGTGTACGGAACCCGATTGAGAGTGCGCCGGACGCCGTAGAAAGTGTGCGGGATCCAAGTGGGAGTGCTCAGGAATCCGTAGAAAGTGCGCGGTACCCAAGTGGGAGAGCGCCGAAAGCCGTAGAAAGTGTGCGTGACCAGAGTGAGAGTGCGCCGGACGCCGTAGAAAGTGTGCGAGACCCAACTGGGAGAGCGCCGAACGCCGTAGGAAGTGCGCGGGATCTAAGTGGGAGTGCGCAGACCGCCGTAGAAAGTGCGCGGGACCCAAGAAGGAGTGCGCCGGACGCCGTAGAAAGTGTGCGGGACCCGAGTGAGAGGGCGCCGGACGCCGTAGGAAGTGTCCGGGACTCAAGCGGGAGAGCGCCGGACGCCGTAGAAAGTGTGCGGGACTTAAATGAGAGTGTGCTGGGCGCCGTCAAAAGTGTGCGGGACCGGAGTGGGAGTGCGCAGGACGCCGTAGAAAGTGCGCGGGATAGAAGTGGAAGTGCGGAGGACGCCGTAGAAGGTGTGCGGGTTCCAGGTGGGAGAGCGCCGGACGCCGTAGAAAGTTCCGGGACCCAAGTGGAAGTGCGCAGGACGCCGTAGAAAGTGTGCGGGATCTAAGTGGGAGCGCCGGACGCCGTAGAAGGTGTGCGGGTTTTAGGTGGGAGAGCGCCGGACGCCGTAGAAAGTTTTCGGGACCCAAGTGGAATTGCGCAGGACGCCGTAGAAAGTGTGCGGGACCCAAGTGGGAGTGCGCCGAACGCCGTAGGAAGTGTGCGGGACCCAAGTGGAAGTGCGCAGGACGCCGTAGAAAGTGTGCGGGACCCAAGTGGGAGTGCGCCGAACGCCGTAGGAGGTGTGCGGGACCCAAGTGGGAGTGCGTCGGACACCATAAAAAGTGTGCGGGACCCAAGTGGGAGTGCGCAGGACGCCGTAGAAAGTGCGCGGAACCCAAGTGGGAGTGCGCCGGACGCCGTAGAAGGTGTGCGGGGACCCATTCGGGAGTGCGCCGAACGCCGTAGAAAATGTACGGGACCCAAGTGGGAGTGCGCAGGACGCCGTAGAAAGTGTGCGGGACCCAAGTGGGAGTGCGCAGGACGCCGTAGAAGGTGTGCGGGACCCAAGTGGAAGTGCGCAGGACGCCGTAGAAAGTGTGCGGGACCCAAGTGCGAGTGCGCCAACTACCGTAGAAAGTGTGCGGGACCCAAGTGGGAGTGCGCAGGACGCCGTAGAAAGTGTGCGGGATCTAAGTGGGAGTGCGCCGGACGCCGTAGAAAGTGTGCGGGTTCCAAGTGGGAGAGCGCCGGACGCCGTAGAAAGTTTGCGGAACCCAAGCGGAAGTGCGCAGGACGACGTAGAAAGTGTGGGGACCCAAACGGGAGTGCGCCGAACGCCGTAGGAAGTGTGCGGGATCCAGGTGGGAGTGCGCAGGACGCCGTAGAAACTGTGCGGGACCCAAGTGGGAGCGCGCCGAACGCCGTAGGACGTGTGCGAGATCTAAGTGGAAGTGCGGAGGACGCCGTAGAAGGTGTGCGGGTTCCAAGTGGGAGAGCGCCGGACGCCGTAGAAAGTTTCGGGACCCAAGTGGAATTGCGCAGGACGCCGTAGAAAGTGTGCGGGACCCAAGTGGGAGTGCGCCGAACGCCGTAGGAGGTGTGCGGGACCCAAGTGGAAGTGCGCAGGACACTGTAGAAAGTGTGCGGGATCTGGTGGGAGTGCGGAGGACGCCGTAGAAAGTGCGCGGGGTAGAAGTGGAAGTGCGTAGGACGCCGTAGAAAGTGTGCGGGACCCAAGTGCGAGTGCGCCAACTACCGTAGAAAGTTTTCGGGACCCAAGTGGAAGTGCGCAGGACGCCGTAGAATGTGTGCGGGATCTAAGTGAGAGTGCGCCGGACGCCGTAGAAAGTGTGCGGGACCCAAGTGGAGTGCGCCGGACGCCGTAGAAAGTGTGCGGGACCCAAGTGGAAGTGCGCGCCGGACGCCGTAGAAAGTGTGCGGGATCCAAGTGGGAGTGCTCAGAACGCCGTAGAAAGTGCGCGGTACCCAAGTGGGAGAGCGCCGGACGCCGTAGAAAGTGTGCGTGACCAGAGTGAGAGTGCGCCGGACGCCGTAGAAAGTGTGCGAGACCCAACTGGGAGAGCGCCGAACGCCGTAGGAAGTGCGCGGGATCTAAGTGGGAGTGCGCAGACCGCCGTAGAAAGTGCGCGGGACCCAAGAAGGAGTGCGCCGGACGCCGTAGAAAGGGTGCGGGATGCAAGTGTGAGGGCGCCGGACGCCGTAGGAAGTGTCCGGGACTCAAGCGGGAGAGCGCCGGACGCCGTAGAAAGTGTGCGGGACTTAAATGAGAGTGTGCTGGGCGCCGTCAAAAATGTGCGGGACCGGGTGGGAGTGCGCAGGACGCCGTAGAAAGTGCGCGGGATAGAAGTGGGAGTGCGGAGGACGCCGTAGAAGGTGTGCGGGACCAGGTGGGAGTGCGCCGGACGCCGTAGAAAATGTGCGGGACCCAAACGGGCGTGCACAGAATGCCGTAGAAAGTGTGCGGGATCTAAGTGGGAGTGCGCCGGATGCCGTAGAAAGTGTGCGGGATCCAAGTGGGAGTGCGCCGGAAGCCGCAAAAAGTGTGCGGGACCCAAATGAGAGTGCGCCGGACGCCGTAGAAACTGTGCGGGACGCAAGCGGGATTGCGCGAAACGCCGTAGAAAGTGTGCGGGACCCAAGTGGAAGTGCGCAGGACGCCATAGGAAGTGTGCGGGACCCAAGTGGGAGAGCGCCGGAAGCCGTAGAAAGTGCGGGGGACCCAAGTGGAAGTGCGCAGGACGCCGTAGAAAGTGTGCGGGATCTGAGTGGGAGTGCGCAAGGCGCCGTAGAAAGTGTGCGGGATCCAAGTGGGAGTGCGCAGGACGTTGTATAAAGTGTGCGGGACCCAAGTGGGAGTGCGCCGAACGCCGTAGAAAGTGTGCGGGACCCAAGTGGGAGTGCGCCGAACGCCGTAGAAAGTGTGCGGGACCCAAGTGGGAGTGCGCCGAACGCCGTAGAAAGTGTGCGGGACCCAAGTGGGAGTGCGCCGGACGCCGTAGAAAGTGTGCGGGACCCAAGTAGGAGTGCGCCGAACGCCATAGAAAGTGTGCGGGACCCAAGTGGAAGTGCGCAGGACGCCGTAGAAAGTGTGCGGGATCTGAGTGGGAGTGCGCCGGACGCCGTAGAAAGTGCGCGGGGTAGAAGTGGAAGTGCGCAGGACGCCGTAGAAAGTGTGCGGGACCCAAGTGGCAGTGCGTCGGACGCCGTAGGAACTGTACGGGACCCAAAAGGCAGTACGCCGGACGCCGTAGAAAGTTTGCGGAACCCAAGTGGAAGTGAGCGGGACGCCGTAGAAAGTGTGCGGGACCCAAGTGGGAGTGCGCTGGACGCCGGAGAAAGTATGCGGGACCCAAGTGGGAGTGCGCAGGACGCCGTAAAAAGTGTGCGGGACCCAAGTGAGAGTGCGCCGAACGCCGTAGGAAGTGTGCGAAACTCAAGCGGGAGCGCGCAGGACGCCGTGGAAAGTGTGAGGGATCCAGGTGAGAGTGCGCCAGACGCCGTAGAAAGTGTGCAGGTCCCGAGTGAGAGTGCGCCGTACGCCGCAAAAAGTTTGCGGGACCCATGTGGGAGTGCGCCGAACGCCGTAGGAAGTGTGTGGGATCTAAGTGGAAGTGCGGAGGACGCCGTAGAAGGTGTGCGGGTTCCAGGTGGGAGTGCCCCGGACGCCGTAGAATGTGTGTGGGACCCAAGTGGGAGTGCGCAGGACGCCGTAGGATGTGTGCGGGACCCAAGTGGGAGTGCGCCGAACGCCGTAGGAAGTGTGCGGGACCCAAGTGAAGTGCGCCGAACGCCATAGCAAGTGTGCGGGATCTGAGTGGGAGTGCGCAGGACGCCGTAGAAAGTGTGCGGGGTAGAAGTGGAAGTGCGCAGGACGCCGTAGAAAGTGTGCGGGACCCAAGTGCGAGTGCGCCAACTACCGTAGAAAGTTTTCGGGACCCAAGTGGAATTGCGCAGACCGGCGTAGAAAGTGTGCGGGTTCCAAGTGAGAGTGCGCCGAACGCCGTAGGAAGTTTCCGGGACCCAAGTGGAAGTGCGCAGGACGCCGTAGAAAGTGTGCGGAACCCGAGTGAGAGTGCGCCGGACGCAGTAGAAAGTGTGCGGGATCCAAGTGGGAGTGCTCAGGAATCCGTAGAAATTGCGCGGTACCCAAGTGGGAGAGCGCCGAAAGCCGTAGAAAGTGTGCGTGACCAGAGTGAGAGTGCGCCGAACGCCGTAGAAAGTGTGCGGGACCCAAGTGGGAGTGCGCCGAACGCCGTAGGAGGTGTGCGGGACCCAAGTGGAAGTGCGCAGGACGCCGTAGAAAGTGTGCGGGACCCAAGTGGGAGTGCGCCGAACGCCGTAGAAAGTGTGCGGGACCCAAGTGAGTGCGCCGGACGCCGTAGAAAGTGTGCGGGACCCAAGTGGGAGTGCGCCGGACGCCGTAGAAAGTGTGCGGGATCTAAGTGAGAGTGCGCCGGACGCCGTAGAAAGTGTGCGGGTTCCAAGTGGGAGTGCGCCGGACGCCGTAGAAAGTGCGCGGGACCCAAGTGGAAGTGCGAGGACGCCGTAGAAAGTGTGCGGGACCCAGGTGGGAGTGCGCCGAACGCCGTAGGAAGTGTGCGGGATCCAGGTGGGAGTGCGCAGGACGCCGTAGAAAGTGTGCGGGACCCATGTGGGAGTGCGCCGAACGCCGTAGGACGTGTGCGAGACCCAAGTGGAAGTGCGGAGGATGCCGTAGAAGGTGTGCGGGTTCCAGGTGGGAGAGCGCCGGACGCCGTAGAAAGTTTTCGGGACCCAAGTGGGTTGCGCAGGACGCCGTAGAAAGTGTGCGGGACCCGAGTGAGAGGGCGCCGGACGCCGTAGAAAGTGTGCGGGTTCTAGGTGGGAGAGCGCCGGACGCCGTAGAAAGTGTGCGGGATCTAAGTGGGAGTGCGCAGGACGCCGTAGAAAGTGCGCGGGGTAGAAGTGGAAGTGCGCAGGACGCCGTAGAAAGTGTGCGGGACCCAAGTGCGAGTGCGCCAACTACCGTAGAAAGTTTTCGGGACCCAAGTGGAATTGCGCAGACCGGCGTAGAAAGTGTGCGGGTTCCAAGTGAGAGTGCGCCGAACGCCGTAGGAAGTTTCCGGGACCCAAGTGGAAGTGCGCAGGACGCCGTAGAAAGTGTGCGGAACCCGAGTGAGAGTGCGCCGGACGCAGTAGAAAGTGTGCGGGATCCAAGTGGGAGTGCTCAGGAATCCGTAGAAATTGCGCGGTACCCAAGTGGGAGAGCGCCGAAAGCCGTAGAAAGTGTGCGTGACCAGAGTGAGAGTGCGCCGAACGCCGTAGAAAGTGTGCGGGACCCAACTGGGAGAGCGCCGAACGCCGTAGGAAGTGCGCGGGATCTAAGTGGGAGTGCGCAGACCGCCGTAGAAAGTGTGCGGGACCCAAGAAGGAGTGCGCCGGACGCCGTAGAAAGTGTGCGGGACCCGAGTGAGAGGGCGCCGGACGCCGTAGGAAGTGTCCGGGACTCAAGCGGGAGAGCGCCGGACGCCGTAGAAAGTGTGCGGGACTTAAATGAGAGTGTGCTGGGCGCCGTCAAAAATGTGCGGGACCGGAGTGGGAGTGCGCAGGACGCCGTAGAAAGTGCGCGGGATAGAAGTGGAAGTGCGGAGGACGCCGTAGAAGGTGTGCGGGTTCCAGGTGGGAGAGCGCCGGACGCCGTAGAAAGTTTTCGGGACCCAAGTGGAAGTGCGCAGGACGACGTATAAAGTGCGCCGGATCTAAGTGGGAGTGCGCAGACCGCCGGAGAAAGTGTGCGGGTTTTAGGTGGGAGTGCGCCGGACGCCGTAGAAAGTTTGCGGGACCCAAGTGGAATTGCGCAGGACGCCGTAGAAAGTGTGCGGGACCCAAGTGGAGTGCGCCGAACGCCGTAGGAGGTGTGCGGGACCCAAGTGGAAGTGCGCAGGACGCCGTAGAAAGTGTGCGGGACCCAAGTGGGAGTGCGCCGAACGCCGTAGGAGGTGTGCGGGACCCAAGTGGAAGTGCGCAGGACACCGTAGAAAGTGTGCGGGATCTGAGTGGGAGTGCGCAGGACGCCGTAGAAAGTGCGCGGGGTAGAAGTGGAAGTGCGCAGGACGCCGTAGAAAGTGTGCGGGACCCAAGTGGGAGTGCTCAGGAATCCGTAGAAATTGCGCGGTACCCAAGTGGGAGAGCGCCGAAAGCCGTAGAAAGTGTGCGTGACCAGAGTGAGAGTGCGCCGAACGCCGTAGAAAGTTTTCGGGACCCAAGTGGAATTGCGCAGGACGCCGTAGAAAGTGTGCGGGACCCAAGTGGGAGTGCGCCGAACGCCGTAGGGGGGGTGCGGGACCCAAGTGGAAGTGCGCAGGACGCCGTAGAAAGTGTGCGGGACCCAAGTGCGAGTGCGCCAACTACCGTAGAAAGTTTTCGGGACCCAAGTGGAAGTGCGCAGGACGCCGTAGAAAGTGTGCGGGATAGAAGTGGAAGTGCGCAGGACGCCGTAGAAAGTGTGCAGGTTCCAAGTGGGAGAGCGCCGGACGCCGTAGAAAGTTTTCGGAACCCAAGCGGAAGTGCGCAGGACGACGTAGAAAGTGTGGGGACCCAAACGGGAGTGCGCCGAACGCCGTAGGAAGTGTGCGGGATCCAGGTGGGAGTGCGCAGGACGCCGTAGAAACTGTGCGGGACCCAAGTGGGAGTGCGCCGAACGCCGTAGGACGTGTGCGGGATCTAAGTGGAAGTGCGGAGGACGCCGTAGAAGGTGTGCGGGTTCCAGGTGGGAGAGCGCCGGACGCCGTAGAAAGTTTTCGGGACCCAAGTGGAATTGCGCAGGACGCCGTAGAAAGTGTGCGGGACCCAAGTGGGAGTGCGCCGAACGCCGTAGGAGGTGTGCGGGACCCAAGTGGAAGTGCGCAGGACACTGCAGAAAGTGTGCGGGATCCGAGTGGGAGTGCGCAGGACGCCGTAGAAAGTGCGCGGGGTAGAAGTGGAAGTGCGCAGGACGCCGTAGAAAGTGCGCGGGACCCAAGTGCGAGTGCGCCAACTACCGTAGAAAGTGTGCGGGACCCAAGTGGAAGTGCGCAGGACGCCGTAGAAAGTGTGCGGGATCTAAGTGGGAGTGCGCCGGACGCCGTAGAAAGTGTGCGGGTTCCAAGTGGGAGAGCGCCGGACGCCGTAGAAAGTTTCGGGACCCAAGTGGAATTGCGCAGGACGGCGTAGAAAGTGTGCGGGTTCCAAGTGGGAGTGCGCCGAACGCCGTAGGAAGTTTCCGGGACCCAAGTGGAAGTGCGCAGGACGCCGTAGAAAGTGTGCGGAACCCGAGTGAGAGTGCGCCGGACGCAGTAGAAAGTGTGCGGGATCCAAGTGGGAGTGCTCAGGAATCCGTAGAAAGTGCGCGGTACCCAAGTGGGAGAGCGCCGAAAGCCGTAGAAAGTGTGCGTGACCAGAGTGAGAGTGCGCCGGACGCCGTAGAAAGTGTGCGAGACCCAACTGGGAGAGCGCCGAACGCCGTAGGAAGTGCGCGGGATCTAAGTGGGAGTGCGCAGACCGCCGTAGAAAGTGTGCGGGACCCAAGAAGGAGTGCGCCGGACGCCGTAGAAAGTGTGCGGGACCCGAGTGAGAGGGCGCCGGACGCCGTAGGAAGTGTCCGGGACTCAAGCGGGAGAGCGCCGGACGCCGTAGAAAGTGTGCGGGACTTAAATGAGAGTGTGCTGGGCGCCGTCAAAAATGTGCGGGACCGGAGTGGGAGTGCGCAGGACGCCGTAGAAAGTGCGCGGGATAGAAGTGGAAGTGCGGAGGACGCCGTAGAAGGTGTGCGGGTTCCAGGTGGGAGAGCGCCGGACGCCGTAGAAAGTTTTCGGGACCCAAGTGGAAGTGCGCAGGACGCCGTAGAAAGTGTGCGGGATCTAAGTGGGAGAGCGCCGGACGCCGTAGAAGGTGTGCGGGTTTTAGGTGGGAGAGCGCCGGACGCCGTAGAAAGTTTTCGGGACCCAAGTGGAATTGCGCAGGACGCCGTAGAAAGTGTGCGGGACCCAAGTGGGAGTGCGCCGAACGCCGTAGGAGGTGTGCGGGACCCAAGTGGAAGTGCGCAGGACGCCGTAGAAAGTGTGCGGGACCCAAGTGGGAGTGCGCCGAACGCCGTAGGAGGTGTGCGGGACCCAAGTGGAAGTGCGCAGGACACTGTAGAAAGTGTGCGGGATCTGAGTGGGAGTGCGCAGGACGCCGTAGAAAGTGCGCGGGGTAGAAGTGGAAGTGCGCAGGACGCCGTAGAAAGTGTGCGGGACCCAAGTGGGAGTGCTCAGGAATCCGTAGAAATTGCGCGGTACCCAAGTGGGAGAGCGCCGAAAGCCGTAGAAAGTGTGCGTGACCAGAGTGAGAGTGCGCCGAACGCCGTAGAAAGTTTTCGGGACCCAAGTGGAATTCCGCAGGACGCCGTAGAAAGTGTGCGGGACCCAAGTGGGAGTGCGCCGAACGCCGTAGGAGGTGTGCGGGACCCAAGTGGAAGTGCGCAGGACGCCGTAGAAAGTGTGCGGGACCCAAGTGCGAGTGCGCCAACTACCGTAGAAAGTTTTCGGGACCCAAGTGGAAGTGCGCAGGACGCCGTAGAAAGTGTGCGGGATCTAAGTGGGAGAGCGCCGGACGCCGTAGAAAGTGTGCGGGTTCCAAGTGGGAGAGCGCCGGACGCCGTAGAAAGTTTTCGGAACCCAAGCGGAAGTGCGCAGGACGACGTAGAAAGTGTGGGGGACCCAAACGGGAGTGCGCCGAACGCCGTAGGAAGTGTGCGGGATCCAGGTGGGAGTGCACAGGACGCCGTAGAAACTGTGCGGGACCCAAGTGGGAGCGCGCCGAACGCCGTAGGACGTGTGCGAGATCTAAGTGGAAGTGCGGAGGACGCCGTAGAAGGTGTGCGGGTTCCAGGTGGGAGAGCGCCGGACGCCGTAGAAAGTTTTCGGGACCCAAGTGGAATTGCGCAGGACGCCGTAGAAAGTGTGCGGGACCCAAGTGGGAGTGCGCCGAACGCCGTAGGAGGTGTGCGGGACCCAAGTGGAAGTGCGCAGGACACTGTAGAAAGTGTGCGGGATCTGAGTGGGAGTGCGCAGGACGCCGTAGAAAGTGCGCGGGGTAGAAGTGGAAGTGCGCAGGACGCCGTATAAAGTGCGCGGGACCCAAGTGCGAGTGCGCCAACTACCGTAGAAAGTTTTCGGGACCCAAGTGGAAGTGCGCAGGACGCCGTAGAAAGTGTGCGGGATCTAAGTGGGAGAGCGCCGGACGCCGTAGAAAGTGTGCGGGTTCCAAGTGGGAGAGCGCCGGACGCCGTAGAAAGTTTTCGGGACCCAAGTGGAATTGCGCAGACCGGCGTAGAAAGTGTGCGGGTTCCAAGTGAGAGTGCGCCGAACGCCGTAGGAAGTTTCCGGGACCCAAGTGGAAGTGCGCAGGACGCCGTAGAAAGTGTGCGGAACCCGAGTGAGAGTGCGCCGGACGCAGTAGAAAGTGTGCGGGATCCAAGTGGGAGTGCTCAGGAATCCGTAGAAAGTGCGCGGTACCCAAGTGGGAGAGCGCCGAAAGCCGTAGAAAGTGTGCGTGACCAGAGTGAGAGTGCGCCGAACGCCGTAGAAAGTGTGCGGGAACCAACTGGGAGAGCGCCGAACGCCGTAGGAAGTGCGCGGGATCTAAGTGTGGGAGTGCGCAGACCGCCGTAGAAAGTGTGCGGGACCCAAGAAGGAGTGCGCCGGACGCCGTAGAAAGTGTGCGGGACCCGAGTGAGAGGGCGCCGGACGCCGTAGGACGTGTCCAGGACTCAAGCGGGAGAGCGCCGGACGCCGTAGAAAGTGTGCGGGACTTAAATGAGAGTGTGCTGGGCGCCGTCAAAAATGTGCGGGACCGGAGTGGGAGTGCGCAGGACGCCGTAGAAAGTGCGCGGGATAGAAGTGGAAGTGCGGAGGACGCCGTAGAAGGTGTGCGGGTTCCAGGTGGGAGAGCGCCGGACGCCGTAGGAAGTTTTCGGGACCCAAGTGGAATTGCGCAGGACGCCGTAGAAAGTGTGCGGGACCCAAGTGGGAGTGCGCCGAACGCCGTAGGAGGTGTGCGGGACCCAAGTGGAAGTGCGCAGGACACTGTAGAAAGTGTGCGGGATCTGAGTGGGAGTGCGCAGGACGCCGTAGAAAGTGTGCGGGGCCCAAGTGCGAGTGCATCAACTACCGTAGAAAGTTTTCGGGACCCAAGTGGAAGTGCGCAGGACGCCGAAAAAAGTGTGCGGGATCTAAGTGGGAGAATGCCGGACGCCGAAGAAAGTGTGCGGGTTCCAAGTGGGAGAGCGCCGGACGCCGTAGAAAGTTTTCGGAACCCAAGCGGAAGTGCGCAGGACGACGTAGAAAGTGTGCGGGTTCCAAGTGAGAGTGCGCCGAACGCCGTAGGAAGTTTCCGGGACCCAAGTGGAAGTGCGCAGGACGCCGTAGAAAGTGTGCGGAACCCGAGTGAGAGTGCGCCGGACGCAGTAGAAAGTGTGCGGGATCCAAGTGGGAGTGCTCAGGAATCCGTAGAAAGTGCGCGGTACCCAAGTGGGAGAGCGCCGAAAGCCGTAGAAAGTGTGGGTGACCAGAGTGAGAGTGCGCCGGATGCCGTAGAAAAAGTGCGGGACCCAAGTGGGAGTGCGCCGAACGCCGTAGAAAGTGTGCGGGACCCAACTGGGAGAGCGCCGAACGCCGTAGGAAGTGCGCGGGATCTAAGTGGGAGTGCGCAGACCGCCGTAGAAAGTGTGCGGGACCCAAGAAGGAGTGCGCCGGACGCCGTAGAAAGTGTGCGGGACCCGAGTGAGAGGGCGCCGGACGCCGTAGGAAGTGTCCGGGACTCAAGCGGGAGAGCGCCGGACGCCGTAGAAAGTGTGCGGGACCTAAATGAGAGTGTGCTGGGCGCCGTCAAAAATGTGCGGGACCGGAGTGGGAGTGCGCAGGACGCCGTAGAAAAAGCGCGGGATAGAAGTGGAAGTGCGGAGGACGCCGTAGAAGGTGTGCGGGTTCCAGGTGGGAGAGCGCCGGACGCCGTAGAAAGTTTTCGGGACCCAAGTGGAATTGCGCAGGACGCCGTAGAAAGTGTGCGGGACCCAAGTGGGAGTGCGCAGGACACTGTAGAAAGTGTGCGGGATCTGAGTGGAAGTGCGCAGGACGCCATAGAAAGTGTGCGGGATCTAAGTGGGAGAATGCCGGACGCCGAAGAAAGTGTGCGGGTTCCAAGTGGGAGAGCGCCGGACGCCGTAGAAAGTTTTCGGAACCCAAGCGGAAGTGCGCAGGACGACGTAGAAAGTGTGCGGGTTCCAAGTGAGAGTGCGCCGAACGCCGTAGGAAGTTTCCGGGACCCAAGTGGAAGTGCGCAGGACGCCGTAGAAAGTGTGCGGAACCCGAGTGAGAGTGCGCCGGACGCAGTAGAAAGTGTGCGGGATCCAAGTGGGAGTGCTCAGGAATCCGTAGAAAGTGCGCGGTACCCAAGTGGGAGAGCGCCGAAAGACGTAGAAAGTGTGGGTGACCAGAGTGAGAGTGCGCCGGATGCCGTAGAAAAAGTGCGGGACCCAAGTGGGAGTGCGCCGAACGCCGTAGAAAGTGTGCGGGACCCAACTGGGAGAGCGCCGAACGCCGTAGGAAGTGCGCGGGATCTAAGTGGGAGTGCGCAGACCGCCGTAGAAAGTGTGCGGGACCCAAGAAGGAGTGCGCCGGACGCCGTAGAAAGTGTGCGGGACCCGAGTGAGAGGGCGCCGGACGCCGTAGGAAGTGTCCGACACTCAAGCGGAAGAGCGCCGGACGCCGTAGAAAGTGTGCGGGACTTAAATGAGAGTGTGCTGGGCGCCGTCAAAAATGTGCGGGACCGGAGTGGGAGTGCGCAGGACGCCGTAGAAAGTGCGCGGGATAGAAGTGGAAGTGCGGAGGACGCCGTAGAAGGTGTGCGGGTTCCAGGTGGGAGAGCGCCGGACGCCGTAGAAAGTTTTCGGGACCCAAGTGGAATTGCGCAGGACGCCGTAGAAAATGTGCGGGACCCAAGTGGGAGTGCGCAGGACACTGTAGAAAGTGTGCGGGATCTGAGTGGAAGTGCGCAGGACGCCGTAGAAAGTGTGCGGGATCTAAGTGGGGGGAGCGCCGGACGCCGTAGAAAGTGTGCGGGTTCCAAGTGGGAGAGCGCCGGACGCCGTAGAAAGTGTGCGGGACCCAAGCGGAAGTGCGCAGGACGACGTAGAAAGTGTGGGGACCCAGAGTGGGAGTGCGCCGAACGCCGTAGGAAGTGTGCGGGATCTAGGTGGAAGTGCGCAGGACGCCGTAGAAGGTGTGCGGGACCCAAGTGGGAGCGCGCCGAACGCCGTAGAAAGTGTGCGAGATCTAAGTGGAAGTGCGGAGGACGCCGTAGAAGGTGTGCGGGTTCCAGGTGGGGAGCGCCGGACGCCGTAGAAAGTTTGGGACCCAAGTGGAAGTGCGCAGGACGCCGTAGAAAGTGTGCGGGACCGGAGTGGGAGTGCGCAGGACGTCGTAGAAAGTGCGCGGGATAGAAGTGGAAGTGCGGAGGACGCCGTAGAAAGTGTGCGGGTTCCAAGTGTGAGAGCGCCGGACGCCGTAGAAAGTTTTCGGGGCCCAAGCGGAAGTGCGCAGGACGAGGTAGAAAGTGTGGGGGACCCAAGTGAGAGTGCGCCGGACACTGTAGAAAGTGTGCGGGATCTGAGTGGAAGTGCTCAGGACGCCGTAGAAAGTGTGCGGTACCCAAGTGGGAGAATGCCGGACGCCGTAAAAAGTGTGCGGGACCCGAGTGAGAGTGCGCCGGACGCCGTAGAAAGTAAGCGGGACCCAAGTGAAAGTGCGCAGGACGCCGTAGAAAGTGTGCGGGACCCAAGCGGAAGTGCGCCGAACGCCGTAGGAAGTGTGCGGGGCCCAAGTGAGAGTGTGCAGGACGCCGTAGAAAATGTGCGGGACCCAAGTGGGAGAGCGCCGGACGCCGTAGAAAGTGTGCGGGATCCAAGTGGGAGTGCTCAGGAATCCGTAGAAAGTGCGCGGTACCCAAGTGGGAGAGCGCCGGACGCCGTAGAAAGTGTGCGGGACTTAAGTGAGAGTGCGCCGGATGCCGTAGAAAGTTTTTGGAACCCAAGCGGAAGTGCGCAGGACGACGTAGAAAGTGTGGGGGATAGAAGTGGAAGTGCGGAGGACGCCGTAGAAGGTGTGCGGGTTCCAGGTGGGAGAGCGCCGGACGCCGTAGAAAGTTTTCGGGACCCAAGTGGAATTGCGCAGGACGCCGTAGAAAATGTGCGGGACCCAAGTGGGAGTGCGCAGGACACTGTAGAAAGTGTGCGGGATCTGAGTGGAAGTGCGCAGGACGCCGTAGAAAGTGTGCGGGATCTAAGTGGGGGAGCGCCGGACGCCGTAGAAAGTGTGCGGGTTCCAAGTGGGAGAGCGCCGGACGCCGTAGAAAGTTTTCGGAACCCAAGCGGAAGTGCGCAGGACGACGTAGAAAGTGTGGGGGACCCAAGTGGGAGTGCGCCGAACGCCGTAGGAAGTGTGCGGGATCTAGGTGGGAGTGCACAGGACGCCGTAGAAACTGTGCGGGACCCAAGTGGGAGCGCGCCGAACGCCGTAGGACGTGTGCGAGATCTAAGTGGAAGTGCGGAGGACGCCGTAGAAGGTGTGCGGGTTCCAGGTGGGGGAGCGCCGGACGCCGTAGAAAGTTTTCGGGACCCAAGTGGAATTGCGCAGGACGCCGTAGAAAGTGTGCGGGACCGGAGTGGGAGTGCGCAGGACGCCGTAGAAAGTGCGCGGGATAGAAGTGGAAGTGCGGAGGACGCCGTAGAAGGTGTGCGGGTTCCAGGTGGGAGAGCGCCGGACGCCTTAGAAAGTTTTCGGGACCCAAGTGGAATCGCGCAGGACGCCGTAGAAAGTGTGCGGGACCCAAGTGGGAGTGCGCAGGACACTGTAGAAAGTGTGCGGGATCTGAGTGGAAGTGCGCAGGACGCCGTAGAAAGTGTGCGGGATCTAAGTGGGAGAATGCCGGACGCCGAAGAAAGTGTGCGGGTTCCAAGTGGGAGAGCGCCGGACGCCGTAGAAAGTTTTCGGAACCCAAGCGGAAGTGCGCAGGACGACGTAGAAAGTGTGCGGGTTCCAAGTGAGAGTGCGCCGAACGCCGTAGGAAGTTTCCGGGACCCAAGTGGAAGTGCGCAGGACGCCGTAGAAAGTGTGCGGAACCCGAGTGAGAGTGCGCCGGACGCGGTAGAAAGTTTTCGGGATCCAAGTGGGAGTGCTCAGGAATCCGTAGAAAGTGCGCGGTACCCAAGTGGGAGAGCGCCGAAAGCCGTAGAAAGTGTGCGTGACCAGAGTGAGAGTGCGCCGGATGCCGTAGAAAAAGTGCGGGACCCAAGTGGGAGTGCGCCGAACGCCGTAGAAAGTGTGCGGGACCCAACTGGGAGAGCGCCGAACGCCGTAGGAAGTGCGCGGGATCTAAGTGGGAGTGCGCAGACCGCCGTAGAAAGTGTGCGGGACCCAAGAAGGAGTGCGCCGGACGCCGTAGAAAGTGTGCGGGACCCGAGTGAGAGGGCGCCGGACGCCGTAGGAAGTGTCCGGGACTCAAGCGGGAGAGCGCCGGACGCCGTAGAAACTGTGCGGGACTTAAATGAGAGTGTGCTGGGCGCCGTCAAAAATGTGCGGGACCGGAGTGGGAGTGCGCAGGACGCCGTAGAAAGTGCGCGGGATAGAAGTGGAAGTGCGGAGGACGCCGTAGAAGGTGTGCGGGTTCCAGGTGGGAGAGCGCCGGACGCCGTAGAAAGTTTTCGGGACCCAAGTGGAATTGCGCAGGACGCCGTAGAAAGTGTGCGGGACCCAAGTGGGAGTGCGCAGGACACTGTAGAAAGTGTGCGGGATCTGAGTGGAAGTGCGCAGGACGCCGTAGAAAGTGTGCGGAATCTAAGTGGGGGAGCGCCGGACGCCGTAGAAAGTGTGCGGGTTCCAAGTGGGAGAGCGCCGGACGCCGTAGAAAGTTTTCGGAACCCAAGCGGAAGTGCGCAGGACGACGTAGAAAGTGTGGGGGACCCAAGTGGGAGTGCGCCGAACGCCGTAGGAAGTGTGCGGGATCTAGGTGGGAGTGCACAGGACGCCGTAGAAACTGTGCGGGACCCAAGTGGGAGCGCGCCGAACGCCGTAGGACGTGTGCGAGATCTAAGTGGAAGTGCGGAGGACGCCGTAGAAGGTGTGCGGGTTCCAGGTGGGGGAGCGCCGGACGCCGTAGAAAGTTTTCGGGACCCAAGTGGAATTGCGCAGGACGCCGTAGAAAGTGTGCGGGACCCAAGTGGGAGTGCGCCGAACGCCGTAGGAGGTGTGCGGGACCTAAATGGAAGTGCGCAGGACACTGTAGAAAGTGTGCGGGATCTGAGTGGGAGTGCGCAGGACGCCGTAGAAAGTGCGCGGGGTAGAAGTGGAAGTGCGCAGGACGCCGTAGAAAGTGTGCGGGACCCAAGTGCGAGTGCGCCAACTACCGTAGAAAGTTTTCGGGACCCAAGTGGAAGTGCGCAGGACGCCATGAAAGTGTGCGGGATCTAAGTGGGAGAGCGCCGGACGCCGTAGAAAGTGTGCGGGTTCCAAGTGGGAGAGCGCCGGACGCCGTAGAAAGTTTTCGGGACCCAAGTGGAATTGCGCAGACCGGCGTAGAAAGTGTGCGGGTTCCAAGTGAGAGTGCGCCGAACGCCGTAGGAAGTTTCCGGGACCCAAGTGGAAGTGCGCAGGACGCCGTAGAAAGTGTGCGGAACCCGAGTGAGAGTGCGCCGGACGCCGTAGAAAGTGTGCGGGATCCAAGAGTGAGTGCTCAGGAATCCGTAGAAAGTGCGCGGTACCCAAGTGGGAGAGCGCCGAAAGCCGTAGAAAGTGTGCGGGACCCGAGTGAGAGGGCGCCGGCCGCCGAAGGAAGTGTCCGGGACTCAAGCGGGAGAGCGCCGGACGCCGTAGAAAAAGTGCGGGATCCAAGTGGGAGTGCGCCGAACTCCGTAGAAAGTGTGCGGGACCCAACTGGGAGAGCGCCGAACGCCGTAGGAAGTGCGCGGGATCTAAGTGGGAGTGCGCAGACCGCCGTAGAAAGTGTGCGGGACCCAAGAAAGAGTGCACCGGACGCCGTAGAAAGTGTGCGGGACCCGAGTGAGAGGGCGCCGGACGCGGTAGGAAGTGTCCGGGACTCAAGCGGGAGAGCGCCGGCCGCCGTAGAAAGTGTGCGGGACCCGAGTGAGAGGGCGCCGGACGCCGTAGGAAGTGTCCGGGACTCAAGCGGGAGAGCGCCGGACGCCGTAGAAAAAGTGCGGGATCCAAGTGGGAGTGCGCCGAACTCCGTAGAAAGTGTGCGGGACCCAACTGGGAGAGCGCCGAACGCCGTAGAAAGTGCGCGGTACCCAAGTGGGAGAGCGCCGAAAGCCGTAGAAAGTGTGGGTGACCAGAGTGAGAGTGCGCCGGATGCCGTAGAAAAAGTGCGGGACCCAAGTGGGAGTGCGCCGAACGCCGTAGAAAGTGTGCGGGACCCAACTGGGAGAGCGCCGAACGCCGTAGGAAGTGCGCGGGATCTAAGTGGGAGTGCGCAGACCGCCGTAGAAAGTGTGCGGGACCCAAGAAGGAGTGCGCCGGACGCCGTAGAAAGTGTGTGGGACCCGAGTGAGAGGGCGCCGGACGCCGTAGGAAGTGTCCGGGACTCAAGCGGGAGAGCGCCGGACGCCGTAGAAACTGTGCGGGACTTAAATGAGAGTGTGCTGGGCGCCGTCAAAAATGTGCGGGACCGGAGTGGGAGTGCGCAGGACGCCGTAGAAAGTGCGCGGGATAGAAGTGGAAGTGCGGAGGACGCCGTAGAAGGTGTGCGGGTTCCAGGTGGGAGAGCGCCGGACGCCGTAGAAAGTTTTCGGGACCCAAGTGGAATTGCGCAGGACGCCGTAGAAAGTGTGCGGGACCCAAGTGGGAGTGCGCAGGACACTGTAGAAAGTGTGCGGGATCTGAGTGGAAGTGCGCAGGACGCCGTAGAAAGTGTGCGGAATCTAAGTGGGGGAGCGCCGGACGCCGTAGAAAGTGTGCGGGTTCCAAGTGGGAGAGCGCCGGACGCCGTAGAAAGTTTTCGGAACCCAAGCGGAAGTGCGCAGGACGACGTATAAAGTGTGGGGACCCAGAGTGGGAGTGCGCCGAACGCCGTAGGAAGTGTGCGGGATCTAGGTGGGAGTGCACAGGACGCCGTAGAAACTGTGCGGGACCCAAGTGGGAGCGCGCCGAACGCCGTAGGACGTGTGCGAGAGCTAAGTGGAAGTGCGGAGGGCGCGGGAGGGGCTGTGCGGGGTCCAGGTGGGGGAGCGCCGGACGCCGTAGAAAGTTTCGGGACCCAAGTGGAATTGCGCAGGACGCCGTAGAAAGTGTGCGGGACCCAAGTGGGAGTGCGCCGAACGCCGTAGGAGGTGTGCGGGACCTAAGTGGAAGTGCGCAGGACACTGTAGAAAGTGTGCGGGATCTGAGTGGGAGTGCGCAGGACGCCGTAGAAAGTGCGCGGGGTAGAAGTGGAAGTGCGCAGGACGCCGTAGAAAGTGTGCGGGACCCAAGTGCGAGTGCGCCAACTACCGTAGAAAGTTTTCGGGACCCAAGTGGAAGTGCGCAGGACGCCATGAAAGTGTGCGGGATCTAAGTGGGAGAGCGCCGGACGCCGTAGAAAGTGTGCGGGTTCCAAGTGGGAGAGCGCCGGACGCCGTAGAAAGTTTTCGGGACCCAAGTGGAATTGCGCAGACCGGCGTAGAAAGTGTGCGGGTTCCAAGTGAGAGTGCGCCGAACGCCGTAGGAAGTTTCCGGGACCCAAGTGGAAGTGCGCAGGACGCCGTAGAAAGTGTGCGGAACCCGAGTGAGAGTGCGCCGGACGCCGTAGAAAGTGTGCGGGATCCAAGAGTGAGTGCTCAGGAATCCGTAGAAAGTGCGCGGTACCCAAGTGGGAGAGCGCCGAAAGCCGTAGAAAGTGTGCGGGACCCGAGTGAGAGGGCGCCGGACGCCGTAGGAAGTGTCCGGGACTCAAGCGGGAGAGCGCCGGACGCCGTAGAAAAAGTGCGGGATCCAAGTGGGAGTGCGCCGAATTCCGTAGAAAGTGTGCGGGACCCAACTGGGAGAGCGCCGAACGCCGTAGGAAGTGCGCGGGATCTAAGTGGGAGTGCGCAGACCGCCGTAGAAATTGTGCGGGACCCAAGAAAGAGTGCACCGGACGCCGTAGAAAGTGTGCGGGACCCGAGTGAGAGGGCGCCGGACGCCGTAGGAAGTGTCCGGGACTCAAGCGGGAGAGCGCCGGACGCCGTAGAAAGTGTGCGGGACTTAAATGAGAGTGTGCTGGGCGCCGTCAAAATTGTGCGGGACCGGAGTGGGAGTGCGCAGAACGCCGTAGAAAGTGCGCGGGATAGAAGTGGAAGTGCGGAGGACGCCGTAGAAGGTGTGCGGGTTCCAGGTGGGAGAGCGCCGGACGCCGTAGAAAGTTTTCGGGACCCAAGTGGAATTGCGCAGGACGCCGTAGAAAGTGTGCGGGACCCAAGTGGGAGTGCGCCGAACGCCGTAGGAGGTGTGCGGGACCCAAGTGGAAGTGCGCAGGACACTGTAGAAAGTGTGCGGGATTTGAGTGGGAGTGCGCAGGACGCCGTAGAAAGTGCGCGGGGTAGAAGTGGAAGTGCGCAGGACGCCGTAGAAAGTGTGCGGGACTCAAGTGCGAGTGCGCCAACTACCGTAGAAAGTTTTCGGGACCCAAGTGGAAGTGCGCAGGACGCCGTAGAAAGTGTGCGGGTTCCAAGTGGGAGAGCGCCGGACGCCGTAGAAAGTTTTCGGGACCCGAGTGGAAGTGCGCAGAACGACGAGAAAGTGTGGGGGACCCAAGTGGAAGTGCGCAGGACGACGTAGAAAGTGTGCGGGACCCAAGTGGGAGTGCGCCGAACGCCGTAGGAAGTGTGCGGGATCCAGGTGGGAGTGCACAGGACGCCGTAGAAACTGTGCGGGACCCAAGTGGGAGCGCGCCGAACGCCGTAGGACGTGTGCGAGATCTAAGTGGAAGTGCGGAGGACGCCGTAGAAGGTGTGCGGGTTCCAGGTGGGAGAGCGCCGGACGCCGTAGAAAGTGTGCGGGACCCAAGTGGGAGTGCGCCGAACGCCGTAGGAGGTGTGCGGGACCCAAGTGGAAGTGCGCAGGACGCCGTAGAAAGTGTGCGGGACCCAACTGGGAGAGCGCCGAACGCCGTAGGAAGTGCGCGGGATCTAAGTGGGAGTGCGCAGACCGCCGTAGAAAGTGTGCGGGACCCAAGAAAGAGTGCACCGGACGCCGTAGAAAGTGTGCGGGACCCGAGTGAGAGGGCGCCGGACGCCGTAGGAAGTGTCCGGGACTCAAGCGGGAGAGCGCCGGACGCCGTAGAAAGTTTTCGGGACCCAAGTGGAAGTGCGCAGGACGACGTATAAAGTGTGGGGGACCCAAGTGGGAGTGCGCCGAACGCCGTAGGAAGTGTGCGGGATCCAGGTGGGAGTGCGCAGGACGCCGTAGAAAGTGCGCGGGATAGAAGTGGAAGTGCGCAGGACGCCGTAGAAAGTGTGCGGGACCCAAGTGGAAGTGCGGAGGACGCCGTAGAAGGTGTGCGGGTTCCAGGTGGGAGAGCGCCGGACGCCGTAGAAAGTATTCGGGACTCAAGTGGAAGTGCGCAGGACGCCGTAGAATGTGTGCGGGATCTAAGTGGGAGAGCGCCGGACGCCGTAGAAAGTGTGCGGGTTCCAAGTGGGAGAGCGCCGGACGCCGTAGAAAGTTTTCGGGACCCAAGTGGAAGTGCGCAGGACGACGTATAAAGTGTGGGGGACCCAAGTGGGAGTGCGCCGAACGCCGTAGGAAGTGTGCGGGATCCAGGTGGGAGTGCGCAGGACGCCATAGAAAGTGTGCGGGACCCAAGTGGGAGCGCGCCGAACGCCGTAGGAAGTGTGCGAGATCTAAGTGGGAGAGCGCCGGACGCCGTAGAAAGTGTGCGGGTTTCAAGTGGGAGAGCGCCGGACGCCGTAGGAAGTTTTTGGGATCCAAGTGGAAGTGCGCAGGACGCCGTAGAAAGTGTGCGGGACTCGAGTGAGAGTGCGCCCGACGCCGTAGAAAGTGCGTGGGACCCATGTGGTAGAGCGCCGGACGCCGTAGAAAGTGTGCGGGACCCTAGTGGGTGTGCGCAGGACGCCGTAGGAAGTGTATGAGACTCAAGTGAGGGAGCGCCGGACGCCGTAGAAAACGTGCGAGACTCAAGGGAGAGAGTGCAGAAGTTCAGAATCTCTATGTGCGTCTAGAAGAGAGCGTACACCACCAATTTTTTCAGGTTCCCTACCCTTCGCCACTCGTTTCAACTGCTTAGCTGTTTATATGCACTAACTTTTCTAAATCGGGTTTATATACGATGGAAATAAGAGTTAATCAGAATCTGCATCTATGAGGCCCCGGTCATAGTTGGATGAGCCGACGTCTCCAGCCCAGTCGATACACACAGAATGCATTGGAAATGGGATGCAAAAATGAACAACATGGTGAGGTGAAGCTGAGAAAATCACTCGGTGTATCCCCCGCACCCCAACACCCCCGCACCCCCAACACCCCCGCACCCCCAACACCCCCCGCACCCCGGTCGATACGTATGTTTAAAATGATGGAGTGAGGTTGAGAAAATCACTCGTTGTATCCGACGCGGTCGATATCCATGCAATACGTGGATGAGAAAATCACCGGGTGGGCGGGTCGATGATAAAACATTGCGTATAACTGGAAAGCTAACCTTACTGCTACCTCCGTTACTTCACCATACTCTCCTTCACTATTTCTCTGAACAGGTGCAATCCTGTTGGCTACGTAATCATCGTCATATCTAGTTGGATACATCGAGTGATTTTCTCAACCTCACTCCATCATTTTAAACATACGTATCGACCGGGTGGGTGTTGGGGGGTGTTGGGGGGTGTTGGGGGGTGTTGGGGGGTGGGGGGGGGATACAGATGCAAATAGCACCAACTCTGACCGGGGCCTGAAACACAAACATCATTCTACTTCATTTGGCAGTAAAAGTAGCAGGGTGTCGGTTGATCATGAAAACGTTTAGTAAATTTTAAACAGCGGTTGTTCTTATCATGACAGAAATTAAAATGAATCAAAAGCCACTCCAGGACCTCATAGAACGGAAGAACGTCCGGTGTGTCACGGTACAGATAAGGAGGTGAACGGGTGTTGCCAGGTCTGGAATGTTTTGTGATTTCGAATGGTTTAGGAGTTGCCGCCTCAGCCAGCTTATGGGCCGGTGCATTAAGAAAGAAAGCGCCGATTCATTCGCCTTTTACCTAAGATGCCGGCGAAGCCGGCAAATGGGACGGCGCAGCTGGACCCCAGCGGCAGAGGCCGGCGTCAGCCGACCGACGCCGCTGGTAGGCAAATATTTCATCGTCCTTCACTTCCACTTCCTCCAAGATCAAATCCATCATTTGTTGGAAAACCGCTGGGCTGGTAGACAGCCCGAACGGCAGTACGGCAAACTGGAAGAGGCCATCACTCGTGGTGAACGCACTGTTCCGTTTCGCGTCCTCCGACAGCTTTATCTGCCAGTACCCAGAATGCATGTCCAGCGTGGAGAAAAGTTCTTGCCACTCATACTTTGCAATACATTATCAATCGTTGGCAGAGGATACGAAACTTGACGGGTCACCTTATTCAACTAGCGAACGGTAATCGATGCAAAGTCGCAAGGACCCATCCTTCTTCCTAAGCAGTACAACGGGCAAAGCCCAATTAGAGCTACTCTTCTGGATAATGCCTCGTTCCAGCAACCCTTTAATGATACCTTTGAACTCCTGGCGAGCTGCTATAGAAACTGGCCTCTTTTTCTCTCTGATCGGCGTACTATCCCCTGTGTAAATCTCGTGTACGACTACGTCCGTTTGCGTCGATTCGGCGTCACTTAGAGCGAATACCGCTGAACTCCTTCAGGATATCTTTCGTAGCCTGATTGAGTTCGCTACCGTTAGATATAGCCGTAATCAACTCGCACAGTCTTTCATCTTCTGTAGTGGGTTCTGCTTTCAGACCTAGGTCCAACATATCCGTCGTAGCTTCCAGGTCTTTCGCTCTCACCCATTGGTCAGTACTCCACTCCCCCCACGATTTCTCCGGCACGGAAAACTATGGGGTCCTTGGTTCTGTTAACCACGAGTACCTGCACTTTACCTTTTACAGAGTCAGGCCATAACCCATCACTTACAAAAAGGCTGCTTGACCACAGACAGTACGGCTTCATTTTGCCCCAGAGCACAAGTGAGAGTTATCGTTTTTGTACTTCCTGGTGGGACGTACAACATGTCTTTAACTACGGCGTTCTTAACCGTCTCACTCAAACCCTCCGTTGCTGCTTCAGCTCTGGTGTTGTGCTCATAGATTTTCATCAACTTGAGTCCAAATACCTTGAAAGCATTGGTCCCGAGTATGATGATATCGTCTAGACCATTCCCACATTGCATGGTATGACACTTGTCACCCTTCTCGGAGTTATATCCAGGCATATGTTGTCCACAAATTCCATGACATTTCCGGAGGCATCACGAATCCTTGAAGGTGGCCCTTCGACCCGCTCCACATAAGAATCTAGGTCAATCCGCCTTTCCGAGGCTCTCTTGAAAAATTTTAGAGGAACTATGGAAACCTCCGATCCCGTATCTAACAGAGCCGTGGCATCCGTAGCGACGAGACGGATCCTTTGGTTTGGTCGTTCCCAGAAAAACTTAAAGGCAGTGTTCACGATAAAAAATGTGTTTCACTTTACACTAGGAATAGGTAGTGGAGGGGCACACTGTAACGTTGACGTCGAAAGAACGCATGAAAAAGAGCCAGGAAGAGCCTCAAAAGAGCTCGAAGTTGCCACTTTGAGCGCAAGGCAAACCCCAAAAGCGTAACACACGCCCACCGACGTGAACAATTGAATGCTCAAGATCGTGAGACAAGCGATGATTTCCAATCATTAGCCCCGTTCTTCCCTTCATTCTCAGCTTCTCTCTTTACTCAGGTCAGCTCGCATAGATCGGCTGCAAAAGACGGAAGTTACAAGCCTCGGACCACTCGTCCACCATGTTTGCTTAGCTCAGTCTTTGAGGGACCATAACTCCGTTCCCAGAAGGTCTTGTACGATTTCAGAGACATCATTGAAATCAGAATGGGGCCGTTTTTAAGATAGGCGGAAAAACAGAAAAACGATTTCCATCGTGAACACTGCCTTTAAACCTCTCTCTAGATTTCTGATTACTCACGGCACACGACAATGACTCAACAATCGTCGTGAATGTAGTCGCACACTTCACTTCTTTTACCCCCGTACCATGTCCTTTATTCGATGCGGCACGACGCTGGCTTGCCTACCTTGCCGCAGGAATAACACTTGCGAGCATTTCTCTCAGTGGCAGTAGACGGCGCATTACCGCGGGACGTTGACAAACCCGCTTGATCTCACAATTAGCAGCTTCTTCGCGCTTTGCCTGTGATATTGCACTACCACTAGCCTCGCTTCTCTTTTCAGTCGCAGTACTCTGGGGGGGTGTACCTTTTTTTGCCCACTTTTGCATACTTACTGTTAAATTTCGGGTACCCCATATCCTAAGTAATTTTACGGCTTCGTTCCAGTCTTAGCGCCACCTCCTTGACCCTTCACTTGTATCTGCTTTCTCCAGAGCTTCCGCTAAATTATAGCTTCCACTCCACTTTGCTAGCTGCCTAAACAACATTTTTGCTTTTTGTAGCGAAGTCGCAGCAGGTGGCATATCTTGGAATGCCTTGTTAGCCCATTTGTCAATCATTAAACAAAATTATGTGACAGTCTGGCCATCCCTAATCGTAAGTGTACGTAGGCCAATCACGGCTTTTACGCGAACACTGTTACCATCTTCGTGCAAGCGCGCCCGCATTGCCTGAAATTTGTTTGTATCACGCCTAAAAATGGGTCTTCAAAGACCGTTTTGAACAGGCTAAAAGAACCAAATTAGTTATTTGGGTCCAGAGCTAGGTTTTCCGCACGTTGTAGCCACGCGAAAATACCTAATTAAATATTCGATTAGTACTTGCAGATATGTCACAGCTATCGATTTTTTCATGGACCCCACCCTGTGTAGCGCTTTTCGGCTTTAAGCTGCGTCCATGAAAATATGGGTGCGTTTTCACATCCGGACAGCCACATAATAAATGTTGTTTTCATGTCCGAAACCGCACCTATGTGTCCTCAGGACATTAATGAATGTTCAGTCGCTAAGCAAACATTTGGTGTCATCGTCGCTGGATTAAGACCTTAAATACGCTTTTTTCATTGTTCGCTCACGTAAAAAATCAATCACACTACAATTCTCAAAAAAAAGTTATTGCATTAATAGTATTGATTAATACAATCGATTCATCAATGTAGTCTTGACCTAAATATTCGTTCATTATAAAAAGTTACGAAGTAAGGACTTCCTCCTCCCGGTCGTCGCCATCATTTTTTCACAACGGGGGGGGGGCGATTCGCCTGACTTGGGGGGGTCGGACCAAAGTTGACTTGTATCACACCTCGCCCCGTAGCTTGACTGGAACTTATTCTTGAAGACAGTGTTCACGATAAAAATCGTTTTCGAGTTTCCACCAGAAAACGAAGGTTTAGAGCCTGACTGTGTCATCAGTGAAGAAAGAATCATGAAAAACGCTGCGTAACATCTAAAATCAGTTCTTTTCGAAAGCCACATTTCAACGGTGAATTAGTCGCGCGGGCGTGGGCCTGAAGTAGACAGCGTGCGAAAATGCGCCCCAATGCTAAAACTCAGCCGCGCTCGCGCTCCAATGCTAATATAGAAGCGGGCCAAACGGTTTCTCGGAAAACTCAACCCCAAGCGGAAAGGCTAGCGCGAGCGGACTTCGGAGCCGTATGGAGCTCATTCGTATTCTTTCGACCCCAGTGCTCCAATGAGACCCCGAACTTTCGATTCCCGGCCAAAAATCAAGGACGAAATCTATCGTGGACACCGCCTTTGAAAAAAGAAGTATCCATTGGGAAAGTTTCCATGTTAGAATTTTCCGAATAAAAAATTGCAAATGCTGAAACTTATGCGCCTGTGATGGCGCTTCTTTTCCTTTTGGTAGATGGTTGGTGAAAACCGGTGGTGGATCGTCATTTTGAACCACTCCAACTTCAGAACCATATGTTTTTAACGCGCCAAACTTCACCGGCGTGGTCCACAGGACTCATTCATGAAATTGAGCCTAAAAAATGGAAAATGGTTTTTAGCGCGAACGATGCCTTTAAGTTCTCCTGCATGTGGAATCCTTATACTTAAAGCAGTCATGTCCCGTTGTGTGTCTGTCTGTGTGTGTGTGTGTCCCGCCGATCTTGGGAATGGCCGATCAGAAATGTTATAAAATGGTAGCATTATGTAGGTGGGTAGGACATACTTGGGTTCCCAAAAAATCAGCTTGAATCATCTCTTGCGCGCCTCGGGGCAACCGACTTTGTCCGTGGGGCGCACTTTTGGCTGTGGGTCATGAAAACTTCTATGAGTCGTCTAACGCTAGGACGGCTAAGCACTCATCAAGTCGGTAGGTATTTAATAGTAATAGATGGGACGCCGTACAGAATCGCTAGGGTTTGCGGGGATGCAGGGCGTTACCGATAGCTTGCAGGACCTCAGTGGGAGCGTGCAGGACGGTATAGAAAGTGTGCAGGGCGTCATATAAAGTGTGCAGGACGCTAATGGGAATGTGCAGGACGTCATAAAAAATGCACAGGACCCAAATGGAAGTGTGCAGGGCGTCGTAGAAAATGTGCAGAACCCTAATAGGAGTGTGCAGGACGTCATAGAAAGTGCGCAGGTCCCCAGTGGGACTGTACAGGACACTAGTGGGAGTGTGGAGGGCGTCATAGAGAATGTGCAGGACCCTAATAGGAGTGTGCAGGACGTCATAGAAAGTGCGCAGGTCACCAGTGGGACTGTGCAGGACACCAGTGGAAGTGTGCAGGACCCCAGTGGGAAAGTGCAGCGCGTCATAGAAAATGCGCAGGTCTCGAGTGGAAGTGTGCAGGACCCCAGTGGGAGTGTGCAGCGCGTCATAGAAAATGCGCAGGTCCCGAGTGGGAGTGTGCAGGAGGTCATCGAATGTTAGCAGGACCGCAGTGGGAGTGTGCAGGTTTTCACCAAGGGTGTATAATTTGAAAAAAGTTTTTTTTTAATTGTGTTCTTGCTAGATTTTACCCTTTTTGTGGCGAAGAAAACAGATAGGAAAACATTAATCTTGAGAAGCGTGCGACGCGTTTTGAGAATGACGCAGATCTCCGGAGACATTTCCTAGCCAGTCTTAGGAAACAAACACTTCCGCAGCTTCTCTGTTCGTCACTCATTGCAAGCGCTCAGTCATTTCGATTCCCTAACTCTCATAAACCAGTTTATATATGTTGCAAGTCTAAGCTTATCAAAATTGACACCACAAAATCATAAACAACCACCTACTTATTTCATTCATAGAGAACAAGGGCATGGTGTTGGTCAACTAGGGAAACATATAAAATGAGAATGCTTATGTCCTTATCATGATAGAGATGGTAAAGCGGGAATAATCGCTTGGGAACTTTACAAATCGAAAGAAAGGGCACTGGGTAGCGACGCAAGGGAAGGAAGGATGGAAAGGGTTGTGAATTTTATGCCGGTAGCAGCCGACGATCTACCGATGGCTTCTTATGTTTTGCTTTTTGATTCCACATTTTCATACCCCACGCCCTGCTGTAAATGTGCGGCAGCCTGCTCTGCTCAGTAGAGTTCATACTGACAACTGACAGCATTTTTTGGGCAGACGGAAGTCAGTCAACACCGTTGTAACAAACTAATCAGTCTCAGGAAGTTGGCTCACGCAGAAGTTTCTTCGAGCGAAAACTTCGCTAGGTCTCGCTAGTTTGTACAATAATTGCTTTATAGTTGCTTTATTTTCCTGGATGACCGACCCAGAAGTGCTGAATGATCGAGCCCACAACAGTTTCCAAGCTGCCATAACTTTTAATTTTCGTGGGTGATGTCAGCTAGCCCAAATCGTTTGATTGTACAAAAAACTTGAAAGTAATTTCCAGCGCGCATGATGCCTTTAAAGGCACAGGACACCCAAAAAAATGATTTTCAGATTTCATGCTTATCTTGGAGAGAGTCACACGCTAATCACAGTGGTATCTCTGAAATCGTCCACGACCGGCTTTGAACAGAGTTATGGCTCTTCAAAGATGCCAAGATTTTGAGGGTGAAAAATTGGTGGACGAGTTGTCTCAGGCCTGTATTTCTCTTCATTCGCAATCGTTGCGCGAGAGCGAGCCAAGATAGGGAGATAGCCCAGCAATGGACTAAAGAACGACGAATTATTGGAATTCATCCATCCATCGAGCCGCTATCGAGTCCGAAAATCTGGGGTCGGGCCTGTGGTGGTAAGCGAAGGGGGTCGGGCCTGTGGTGGTCGCTTATATCTCGCTTATTTGGAGGAATTGAGATCTCGCATTTGGTACTTGTTAAAAAGGAGAGGTCTTCTACACAATTACATGAAAATCTCAGAATTCATATCTGAGGGTGTACTGTGCCTTTAAGTACTCCGTACACCGAGAATAACGCGCAAATGCATTGAATTCATTCATTTCAATTTCACGCCTTTGTCTACCGCTCCTATGTACAAACGGCTTGATCGGCCAATCAGATGGGAATACAAAATAAATGGCGTTTTATGCTCAAAGGCATCGTACGCGCTGAAAACCGCCTACCGTTTTTTGAGTTTGAGTCAATGGTTGGGCCCGCCTGAGAACGTGGTTAGAGTTTGTCGGGTCACCGACGCATTATTGGCAAGATATGGGGGATCGAATGCCTCGAATTCCGCCAAAACAAGCCGGCCTTCCGACGGCCGTGTGGCATCAAATGAGAGAAGAATGCGGCTTATCATCAAATGATAAGCTTAAATGAGTGGAAGTTCATATCATTTGTTCATAAGCGGCTTTCTTTTCTCATTTGAAGCCAGACGGCTGCCCGAAGGCCGGCCTCTTTTGGCGGAATCCGAGGCATTCGGTCTCCCATATCTTCCCAAAAAAGCATCGATGACCCGACAAACTCTACCCACGTTCTCAAGCGGGCCCAACCATTGATTCAAACACAAAAAACGGTAGGCGGTTTTCAGCGCGTACGATGCCTTTAATTGACCGCTACGCGCAGATCTCTGGACCACAATAATGCATAGAAGTGGTGCGATCATCCCTTTATTCTCGTAGCTGGGGTCTTCACAAAATCCGCATCTACGATAGTGATAACATGACTACGAGAAGCGAAGAAATGAGGTACGTATGATTTCCGTTTTCGTTTTAGTCTGAGGCATGAACCAGGCGGCCGGCCGTGCGTTGTTTGCGGCCTCTCAATCGGACTTCATCTTATTAAGCGATCGGAGGGCTGTAATGGGGCACAATTGGCATTCAACTCTACGAGAACAGCGAGGTGCTCGAGGAGCACGTTCTTCCCTCGTTCTCCATTTGTCTCCTCAGCTGCCGCTCTGTTGTGGCCAGCACAGTGTGATAGCATTGCTCAAAGTGGTCTACTTGGGTTAGCTACGAGCAATCAGCATGAAGAGTTCTTTGCTTTTAAGCGTGCCCATGTCGTACTCCCTAACAATTTGCAAAGAGTTCACACAAACATTCGATCTCCGGCCATATCACAAGGAATGCCTTAAAGGCAGTGTCCACGTAAAAAATCGTTATCGAATTTCTACCAGAAAACGAAGGATTAGAGTCGGACTGTTACATCAGTGAAGAAAGAATCATGAAAACGCTGCGAAACATCCTAAATCAGCTCTTCTTCTCGGAAGCCACATTTCAACGGTGGATGAGTTGCTCGGGCATGGGCCTGAAGTAGACAGCGTGCGAAAATGCGCCCCAATGCTAAAACTCAGCCGCGCTCGCGCTCCAATGCTAATGTAGAAGCGGACCAAACAGTTCCTAGGAAAACTCTACCGCGAGCGGAAGGACTAGCGAGGGCGGACTTCGGAGCCGTGTGGAGCTCTTTCGGGCTCGTTTTCGTTCGTTCTTTCGACCCCAGTGCTCGAATGAGACCCTGAACTTTCGATTTCCGGCCAAAAACCGAGGGCGGAATTTATCGTGGACACTGCCTTTAAAGACACAGTCCAAATTCAAGGGCGAAATCTGAGATTTTCTCATATTGTGAAGTAGACCCACCCCATATAACACCTGCCAAGTTTGAGCTCTCGATTTCTCCAAATAAGCGAGATATAGGAGGAAGCCACTCTGTTTCGCCCACATCAGGAAGCCACTTTTGCACGCCCCTCTTACAATCTTCCGGGCTCAGCAGTGGCGAGATGAGCCATGTTTTCCGATCAGTAGCCCCGTTTTTCCCTCCATTCTCAGCCTCTCTCTTTATTCAGGTCAGCTCGCATGCATCGCTTGCAAATGACGGGAGTTACAAGCCTTGGACAACTCGTCCACTATGCTTCCGCACCTCAATTTCTGAGGGGCCATAACTCCGTTACCAGGGGTCTTGTATGATTCCAGCGACATCATTGGAATCAGCGTGGGACCGTTTTCAAGGTAGGCAGGAAAGAGGAAATACGATTCTGAGGTTAGACTGTGCCTTTAAAGGCAGTGTTCACGATAATCTTCAATTTTGAGAATATTCGCTATATTCATTGAGCGGCCCCGGGTAGATCTAAAATGACGTAGAGATTGAAAAAAACGCACCAGAAGTACAATAAATCCTTAAAGGCATCGTACGCGCAGAAAACCGTATATTATTTTTCATGTTTTTGTGTCAGTGAGGAACCGCCGACTGAGTCTGAAGTTTTGGATTGTGTCTGGAAAATGAAGAATGGAAAGGCTGGTGGAGATGACAACATCACTGCTGAAATGCTGAAAGCTCTTCCTCCGTCTGGGATTCGTGAAATGACCAACACCATCCGTGCTATATGGATGAGCGAAAGGATACCCGATTCGTGGAGACATGCGATCATCGTACCTCTTCACAAGAAGCTATCCGTCACGGATCCTAAGAACTACAGAGGAATCTCTCTACTTCGTGTCATGTACAAGGTTTTAGAACGTATCATTCTCGAGCGACTTATCAAACATCGTGAGGAAATGACCAGAGAGGAGCAAGCCGGTTTTCGACCTGGAAGATCGACCATCGACCAAGTGTTCGTCGTGAGAATAGTAATTGAATCGTGGCAGCGGTATTCGAAGCCATTACAGCTTGCTTTTTTGAACTTTGAAGCCGCGTTCGACTCTCCTCATCGTGATCGATTGCTCAATGCTCTGCGAGCAGATGGAGTCCCGAAAAAGTATGTTCGGTTAATCGAGGACATGAACAAAGGAAGAACGGCAGCAGTTCGTACACCTGTCGGCCTTACGTCAGCTTTCGAGGTGAAAACAGGAGTAAGGCAAGGAGCCGTTGCAGGACCTTTTCTTTTCAACTTCGCCGTTGATGACATCATGCGTAGAGTTGCAGAACAGTTTCCTGCGGATGTGATCCTAACACCATCAGGACGCTCCCTTATTGACCTGGAGTACGCCGACGACATCGTGTTATTCGCTGAAAACAACGCAAAACTGCAAAGGATTGTGAACCTCGTTTCGAAGTATGCCGCAACCTATGGACTTCGTCTTCGTCCCGACAAACGCAAGCAGATGTGGGTCTCTCAGAGGCCTTCAACGGGAGTTTGTGTGGACGCACAACGTATCGAACTGGTGGACGATTTCTGTTATTTGGGTTGTTTGCTGAAGAACGATTGTAGTTATGCAGCGGATATTCGGCAACGATGTGTGTTTGTGGTCTACCACCATCGCGAAGGAAGTCAAGCTGCGCGTCTACCTATCCGCTATTCGCCCTATCATGATGTACGGATCGGAGACGTGGGCAGCACCGAAGACGCAGATGGAATGGTTGGATTGCACGGAGAGGAAGCTTTTTAGGCGTTTGCTTGGATATTTCTGGCCGCGTGTATGCCATAACGAAGACCTTTACAAGGAAATCGACGCAGTACATAAACGCTTGACACGAGGGAGGTGCCAGCATCTCCTAAAGCCATCTCAAGCAGCAATGGAAAGTCGACTTCGACTGCTCGGGCATATACTAAGAAGAACGCCGGATCGTCTCGTACAACACGCTTTAAGAATGCTTCCAAATCCTGTCTGGAAACGGCCACCTGGGCGTAGGCGAAAGTTCTGGACGGATGTGGTTAAAGAGGATTTGAAGTCACTCGGCATCGAAAGACAGTTCAGGCGCGATGTTTCGTTTCGCAGGAAATGGAATAGTGACAGCTGGATGGAATGTGTTCAAATTGTGGCTGAAGACCGTGAAAAATGGACACGGCTGACTACTAGGAAGGCACACCTCGGTGAAGATGCGGAATGACCGCGTCAGGCGAAAGCCAACCGATTAAGTCAAGTAAGTCATGTTTTTGTGTAGTTTGGCCTCTCTAATGAACGGAAATGTCGAAGGAGCCCATGAAGAACCTTCATTCGTAAAGAAAAGTCAATCGGAACACATTGTAAATACGAATTTGAATTTCGCGCCAAAATCCTTCTTGAAGTTTTTCTGCTTTTGAAGGCCTTGTCACTATCATTTTCGGAGTATTTCTGCATGTGGAGTTTGTGCCGTAACTATCTTCAATGTTGTCTTACGGTCGCACCAACATTTTAAAAAAGTGCTTGATGACTGGTGAAAATTGGTGGCGGATCTTCATCTTTGACGCCTTCCAACCTCATTGCCCAACGTTTTTGACGCGCCAAAGTTTACCAGTGTGGTCTACAGGGCCCAATCATGGAATTGAGCCTGAAAAATGGAAACTAATATCCAGCGCGAACGATGCCTTTGAGTATCACCCCGCCTCTTAGGTATCACAGGAAGTGTTTGTTGTGACGATAAAATCTTCTGTGGACCCATCCTTTGCAATTCTCTACTCTCTATTGCTCCGTTCTTTCCTTACGACTTTCCCAACTAGTTCTGCTTTGCATAGAATAATCTTCTATTTTCGTTTGAGCCGATTTTCCATCGGTGACAACCACCAAGAACATGTTCATCCAACCAGACAACTAGTCCCAGGGCTGGACACGCGTCCCGGGTAACCTAAGGGGGGGGTGCATATTGGACGTTGCAGAGAGGGCAAAGGGGGGTGGCTAGACCGGACACCAAAAAAAAACGAAGTGCATGTTCTGTCGAATATCAGGAGCAAAATAATACACGAATCTTTTCTGGTTTGTCATATCTTCTTCTCCACTTTTTAAGAGAAACATTTACAGAATTAAAATTATTGTAAGATATGCAGTTTGTGTTCGCAATAATTCATAGTTGCTGTCGAAGCTTCTCATCAACAACTCTATGAATTAAAGATCATATATAATGTGTTTGATTGTTTTTATGAAGGAATAAACACTACTCTGTTATCTAGTAGCAAGTAAGGATTGATGTGGTGCAATGTTTCTTTGGTGCAACGTTCAGTGATTATGCGGGTGGTTACCGATTAGAAGCGAAGATACAAAGACAGCGCTCAGACGCGCTATCGTTCACGTTCAGAAAAGGATTAGCGAACTGCTGTATTATGGCAGACTAAAAATACAATTATCACGGTCAATAAAAAAACTAGCCAACGGAATTTCGTCTATGAGATTGACTTATGAAGAGAGCCGACTGTGAAAATTGAAGACTCTTTGAAGTTCCAGTGAAAGAAGCAAATAATCGTATCTTCCTACTTGAGAAGTACCCTGCACATAAAAACCCGAATTTTATTCAGTTTGAATGCCGCAATCCCTCAGCGACTAGGCTCGAAGTGCGATACGGTGTTTGTCCGCAGCTACACAGAGCATACTGGAGTGGACCCGCGCACAATAATAATTAAAAATGTGTTTTATTATAGAAGGGGGAGGAGAAAAGAATCGAAAGTGGAGTAAATGAAAGAAGGCAGAAATAGGATGCTTTCAATGTAACCATTTCAGAAATTTAATGAAAATATACTAAATTGGAGCAGGGTGAATCTTTCGGACTTGACAAGGTTCATTCAAATGAACTTTGTTGATTAAAAACAGCATTATCCATGAGAACTAAGAGCATTGGGGTAAAGAGGAGAATCTGGCAAACCTTTTTTTTAACGAAAGCTTCGATATTCAATGTGATTTGAGGACCTTAAAACTCGTCCCGGTTTTGTCTCGGTTTCCAGGGTAAAACCGGGACGAGCTTTAAGGTCCTTAAATCACATTAAAAAACGATCTTGTTAAAGCTGATTTGTTTGCCAGATTCTCCTCTTTCCCACAACATACTTTGCTCGCATGTTTAAGGCTACTTTTGATCAACTAGGGTCGTTTGAATTAAACTTGTCACGACTAAATACTTACCCCTGCTCCAACTTTGTTTGTTTACATTAAATTTATAAAATGGGTACAACCAGAATATGCAATTTTCATTATCTTCCATTTCCTTCGGTTTTAATCGTTTTCGCTTCCCCGTTCTGTAATAAAATACATTTTTTATTAATATTGTGTGCGCGTCCACTCCCGTGTGCGCTGTGTGGCTGCGTACACACACCATATCGAACGGCGAGTCGAGTCTCTAAGGGATTGCGGCATTCTACGTGGGTAAAAATCAGGTTTTCCACTCCCTACGCATCTCATCAATCCCTGCATGGTTCCACAACACAAAATAATTCTGAAAATTTCTTCATCAGAACGATCAAACACGGATTAATCCTTCATACATAGGTTCATGAAAACATTCGATAGAAACGGTGATACTGGTTTATTAGTGGCCTGACGTTTCGAACAAATCGTCGTTTTCGAAGGCCTGAAAGCGCTAAAAACTTTAGTGACCTGTGAGTTGCTCCATCAAGCGCTTCTCCCTCTACGACAAGTTCAACAAGCCCCAAAAAACTTGAGTAAGCCACCGAAATCAGCACAGAAACCCACCCACGCCAGTTCCACCAACGACGAGCTCCACTATCGACCAGATAGACCGCAAGCCAGGAGACAAGTGAACCCGCCTGGTCATACACGGCTGATCGTGCTATAGCTGGCACAGCGGTATGAATGGTAGGAAGTCACTAGTAATGGAAATGCACTCATTTCTATTATTGAGTCTGGGGGAGCGGGACATGATATAGAAGGCCTCCAGTGCTTTCTTCGCTCCAATATCCTCCTCACGACTTAGAATCATGCATTTGATGTCAAAATCAACTCCACCATGCTCTTCTTGCCTGTGTTTTCCAAGGGGAGTTAATGTATTCTTGCACCGCTATCCTGCTAGGTGCTCCTTGACACAAATGTTCAGCATTCTTCCCGTTTCCCCTATGTAGATCTCGCAGCAGGACGTGCACTGAAGCTGGTAGATGACACCGCTCAATAAGCAATCGCCTTCTGCTCCGTTTGGACATACTGTGCAAGTTTCCGTGTCGCAGGTGCGGTCGTAGAGCCGGTTGCGTACAAGTTGCCGCTTTATGTTGTCCCGAGGGATGTTTATGAGAGCTACATCATCGCTGAGGTCCGCACGCGCAATACATTGCCGTATAGCTGCACTCACTCTGTCGGAAAAGAACGGTAGCTGCAGAGGCACTTTGTTGTCGATTCGATTCGGGAGTCTCACTCTTCTGCCACGGTCCCGTCGCTGCGCAGTATATCCATTCAGACGAGTAATAGCACCAGCCAGTCTGCGCGACTCTTCTCGCTCTTCGTCTCCCGTACGGATTTGATTGGCAGTTCATGTTCCGAATCACGGCGCATTTCACGGCTCCAGGGTGCGCAGATGTTGCGTGAATGACGATGTTCTTGGAGGTTTCCTTGCGGTACCATTTCACTCTGTATGCACCAGCAGTCACACTTATTTGCGTATTCAGGAAAGGAAGCCATCCGTCGTGAGGGGCTTCTCTGGTGAAGCGTATGTGCTGCGATCGTTGATTGAGAATATCAAACAGTTCATCCATTTCAGTCTGAGTTGACGTGACCACGCAGCAATCGTCGATGTACCTACAGTACAGGATAGGTTGCCGGGATAGCACTGGCTCTTCTACTTTGCTCATGAAGCACACCGCCAAAACAGGTGCCAGTCGTTGACCCATTGCGAGCCCTCTGACCTGAGCATAGTAGGTTCCATTCCACTTGAAAATATTGCAATTCAGGCACTCCTTCACTAGCGTCAACATGTGGCCCTTACTCAAGCCAAACGTCGCGATGTCTGTGTGCTCGTCCAGCATTCCAGATTGAGCCTGGAGCGCGTCTCCATTATCCACGTTTGTGTAGAGCGCGTTTACATCGAAATATTCGATAACGCAGTTCTGTTGATCCCTTAAACAGCGCAGGCGGTCTAGAAACTGTCCTGTGTTGGCTAGGTGAGAAGGGATGTGCTGAAGAAGTTGACTGACTATTCTAAACAGGAACCAGGAAATTCGATCTGTCGATAGTTGTAGAATGATTGAGAGTGGCTCAAAGCGGATATGTGATGCTGATCGATCTAGGGCAAAATCAACTCTGTGTGCTAAGTACGACAGGCTCCTAAACGAACAGCGAGTTAGGGTTTTTGGTAACAGTGTCCAACCACCAATGGACCACCGACTCGAGTCTCTGAGTTGTCCGCCGGTAGTAACCGATGATCGGGAGGCAAGAGTCACTATAATCGGTAATGCGCAAATTTCGGAAAATGCCATCAATTTTTTGAGTCTGGGCCCTTCTTTCGCACTCACACAGGGAGTCAATGGATTCACGTACCGGAAAGTTGTTAAAGGATTGCATAATTTAAGGGATCAACTCAGGTTCAGAGCCAGGCGTAATGAACAACCCAACACCATGGAGGGAAGTAGGAGTTCTATTTTGACGTCTATACCATTTCCACGTTCGTTCTACAAGGAGCCCGACCCTCACCCGGAAGGCGATATAAAGTTCAGAATTCTTTCATCGGGAATTCGCGACGTGCTCAGTAGGCATGGCCGTGAAAGAAGAAAAAACTTGACATCACTACAGCAGGAAGGTTTCAAGGAGATTCGTGAAAAGCTGGAACGCCACGAAATTCGTCTATCCGTGAGCGACAAGGGAGGAGAGTTTGTGATTACACCTCTCTCATTAGATCAAGAAATCACACAGCTCCATTTGAATGATACCTCTGTCTACACACAAGCAACGAAAAAGGAATTTGCCGCACAGTGTCGGAAACTAAATAATACCTGGACGGCAGTTGGAAAAGTAGCAGGATTGGACGGAAAGCTTATTAGAAGGCTGAAGCTGGAAAACTCGAGATGTCCCGTTTTCTACTCTCTAATAAAGACACATAAATTGTCTCCGGATAACATCCGTTCCATGACAGCCGATTCTTTCAAAATTCGACCCATTATCAGCTGTGTAGGGGGACCGACAGATCGAATTTCCTGGTTCCTGTCTAGAATAATCAGTCAACTTCTTCAGCACATCCCTTCTCACCTAGCCAACACAGGACAGTTTCTGGACCGCCTGCGCTGTTTAAGGGATCAACAGACCTGCGTTATCGAATATTTCGATGTAAACGCGCTCTACACAAACGTGGATAATGGAGACGCGCTCCAGGCTCTATCTGGAATGCTGGACGAGCACACAGACATCGCGACGTTTGCCTTGAGTAAGGGCCTCATCTTGACGCTAGTGAAGGAGTGCCTGAATTGCAATATTTTCAAGTGGAATGGAACCTACTATGCTCAGGTCAGAGGGCTCGCAATGGGTCAACGACTGGCACCTGTTTTGGCGGTGTGCTTCATGAGCAAAGTAGAAGAGCCAGTGCTATCCCGGCAACCTATCCTGTACTGTAGGTACATCGACGATTGCTGCGTGGTCACGTCAACTCAGACTGAAATGGATGAGCTGTCTGATATTCTCAATCAACGATCGCAGCACATACGCTTCACCAGAGAAGCCCCTCACGACGGATGGCTTCCTTTCCTGAATACGCAAATAAGTGTGACTGCTGGTGCATACAGAGTGAAATGGTACCGCAAGGAAACCTCCAAGAACATCGTCATTCACGCAACATCTGCGCACCCTGGAGCCGTGAAATGCGCCGTGATTCGGAACATGTTCAGAACTGCCAATCAAATCTGTACGGGAGACGAAGAGCGAGAAGAGTCGCGCAGACTGGCTGGTGCTATTACGCGTCTGAATCGATATACTGCGCAGCGACGGGACCGTGGCAGAAGAGTGAGACTCCCGAATCGGATCGGCAACAAAGTGCCTCTGCAGCTACCGTTCTTTTCCGACAGAGTGAGTGCAGCTATACGGCAATGTATTGCGCGTGCGGACCTCAGCGATGATGTAGCTCTCATAAACATCCCTCGGGACAACATAAAGCGGCAACTTGTACGCAACCGGCTCTACGACCGCACCTGCGACACGGAAAATTGCACAGTATGTCCAAACGGAGCAGAAGGCGATTGCTTATTGAGCGGTGTCATCTACCAGCTTCAGTGCACGTCCTGCTGCGAGATCTACATAGGGGAAACGGGAAGGATGCTGAACATTCGTGTCAAGGAGCACCTAGCAGGAAAGCGGTGCAAGAATACATTAACTCCCCTTGGAAAACACAGGCAAGAAGAGCATGGTGGAGTTGATTTTGACATCAAATGCACGATTCTAAGTCGTGAGGAGGATATTGGAGCGAGGAAAGCACTGGAGGCCTTCTATATCATGTCCCGCTCCCCCAGACTCAATAATAGAAATGAGTGCTTTTCCATTACTAGTGACTTCCAACCATTCATACCGCTGTGCCAGCTATAGCACGATCAGCCGTGTATGACCAGGCGGGTTCACTTGTCTCCTGGCTTGCGCTCTATCTGGTCGATACGGGAGCTCGTCGTTGGTGGAACTGGCGTGGGTGGGTTTCTGTGCTGATTTCGGTGGCTTACTCAAGTTTTTTGGGGCTTGTTGAACTTGTCGTAGAGGGAGAAGCGCTTGATGGAGCAACTCACAGGTCCCTAAAGTTTTAAGCGCTTTCAAGCCTTCGAAAACGACGATTTGTTCGAAACGTCAGGCCACTAACAAACCAGTTTCACCGTTTATCAAACCTGCTTTGCAAAGAATCACAAAAGTACGTTCAACTCATGCCCAGGTTTCAAGACAGCCAAACATGGAATCTCATTCGATAGAAAGCATAAATTACTGCAATAAAAGTAGCTCTAATGTTGTTTGTAATTGCTGAATTGTAATGAATAAAAATTTTTTTATCTTTTGTCACAACCTACCTTCTTACTAAAAAATTTCTTCATAAGATTGTTTGGAAGTTCAAAAATTACACTACCTTTTTTGTTGACATTTTCGGAATTTTCTTTATTCAGTGCTTTTTTATACTCTGGTTTATCAAAATAAGGAAGTCAAGATCATGGCTGTTGTGCTCGGCTTCTCGGAAAACAGGCGATTTCGATTTCCCATAGGGGGTGCCTGAAAATTACCGGGCTAAGGGGGGTGCATATTCGAAATCGTCATGCCGGGACGTGTGCCCAGTCCTGACTAGTCCATGCTGTACAATAATGTCACTGAAATACGACGTTTCAATGCGTTTTCCGCCGTTTCTTCGCAATTTCGGCAACAGTTGGAGGCCAACGCTTTGTTTTATGCGGAAATCTCGGAAATGAAAATCATCGCGAACACTGCTTTTAAGGTACACAACCGTTTGTTTTGTGGGGGGGGGAGGGTTCTGAGACGACGAGTTGCGAAGTATCCATTCCGAAATCGTGTAAAGTGTACTGTCGCATATGGGAAAGCTTACCAGAGGTCTGTACAAAGTAAAAGAAAACCACTAAAAGAAGTCGAGCATTTTTTCACCCATTTTCCAGAAAAGACACAATACGGATATCAAATTGGGGAATAGTTGTGTAAGCAAAGAAAGAGTGAAGACTGCTTCATAAGTATCGTACGCGTACGTAGATTTTGGGGGGTGCGCGCCTACTCTCACGCGCTAAACTCGAACCACCAAAACTTTGCTCCAAAGCTTTTCTACGATCCACCTAAAACTTTTTTTTATGAGACAGTTTGCCATCGGAAGAAATTAGGGGCGCAACTGGCTTTCCCAACCGGTAGGCAGACCACTAAATATTTGGAATTGCACCGCTTTAGTTCTCCATGCCTCAGTATTTCGCCGTGAGTGATAATAGAGATCCTGAGCTCTTTAAACACGCTCCGAAAATTAGGTTGTTCACAGTAGACTAAAAAATAGAGAGCTTATAAAACATTAAATCTGCAATAAACTAGGAAACCTGTAAATTACCAAACATGTTTTGGTGATTTTTTTTATAACTTTCAAGGAAATCCAGGAAGAATGTCCTCAGGTGAGCTTAGGGGTTGAATAATTAGGGTGGGGCGTCGCAGCATGCGGTCGGTGGGAGGCGGACACCCGGAGTTTTCGGCACTGTTTGGGACTTATCGGGGTTCCCCCGTACACTTTTCAGTTCCCAGAGTCAGCGATTCACCTGTTCCCCTGCGCGGCCACCTCTAACGTGGTTATCTTATGCAAAATTCACATTTTCGTTGCATCAAGTCTTCCAAAAAAAAGTTCTGCTATTTTACTGATCATCAAATAAAAGCTATCTACCTCTAGGAAAAAAATTGTCGTTAGGTTCAAGATGGTACACTCGACAAAAGTTTTTCCTTGCGAGCAACGTGAATGGTTCAGGTCGATTAAAGACTGATGAACTGAACTGAAAAAAATTATGAGTCGTCATTCTCATAGGAAGATCCTCGTGTGAACCGATCCAAGGGTTCAGAGATGTTCAACTCATTCAAAATAGTTTATTCAGCGTGTTCTACCACATTTGAGAACAATTTACGTTCTTTTTTAAATCTGGAAGGAATGTGCTAGAAACTTTGAAAAATCTCGTTCTTACTTTGAAATGCGTTTCCATAACTTCGAATGGTACTCGCATTTTCTTTTCAAAGGCTGAGCGGTGATGGTTTTCCAAAAATTGAACGAAACGGCTATTACCTTTTCTTCACGAAAAACAATACGCACAAAATTCAAAGCCCACAGTTCTTAAAAATCATTTCGCAATAAATTCAATATTTTCAAACCATCCTTAGAATGTACACGACAATAATTTCGAAGGAAGAGAAAAATTCGTTGAACTATTGTTTTTTCGTAGGGAAGAAATCACCATTGACAGAGAGATCACAAAATGATAATTCTCTGATATTTGAAATTCCGTTTGCCCCAGGCATTCCTCTAATCAGTGCGAATTTCAGCGATTTGAGAATATTTTGAGGGAATATCGATACTTGGAATATGTGGATTTTCCCAATTTTTTCCCGAAGAAAGCCATACTTCGTCTTTAAAATCGAGAAAAACATATTATCACGCCTAATTCACATCTATTCAGTCATGACACCAAGTAAAAATCGATTCTTGTTCAAGGTATAGAGAAATTCTTTTTTTGAGAAATGTTTTTGGGACACTCACATTCACTACCGACCGAGGCCTGTGTTGAAGGGCCTTCGCGACATAGTGCCACATACGAGGCGGTCTCAAGCCTAGTTTTGACTGCATCGATGCTGTTTTTCATCGCAGCGATTTCACACCCGCTGCTGCAGCGATTTAACAGCGGCAGCGATTCTGTTCATAGTGCATAGCCTCACGGATGATCGAAGAAATTCAATCAATCAGTGAAATTAATGGCTGCTCGTCCTCAATAACACGTTTCGACTCGTAAACACTGATCTTGTCATGTGAAAGGGTCAACGTTCACTAGAGAAACGTGTCATTAGCTGGCAATCGCTCCATCGCTGCCATAATGGCAGCGATGGAGCGATGATCAGCAGCCATTGAGAATCGCTCTTCAAGCAGCGATGCAGTAAAACATAGGATTTCGTCGCCGCGACCCAGCGATGTAGGACGTTTGCCACGAAGCGATCACAATTGAAGCGGCTTTCCATTACGCGCGATGAAAAATGAATAGTTGTCCCTCGCATGGCCGAAGCGACCATCTGCTGCCAAAACTGTTCTTTAGATGGGCATGAGACAGCCGGCCATGGCAGCATCATTTCCTCGACCTGTGGTGAAGACCAATGGGTATAATCAAGGATGAAAAACCCGTTTAAAGGCAGTGTTACCGATAAATCATAGATGTTCATTTTTCTGCTGATTATGATAGGTTAAGAGCTTACTGTGACAGTAGCGTCAGGAAGAACTGCAGAATGTGACGAGAAAGCACTTTTTTTCCTTAAAGGCACAGTACACCCAAAAAATTATTCTTGAGGTTCCATGCTTTTCTTGGAGAGGGTCACACGCTGATCACAGTGGTATCTTAGAAATCGTTCAAGACCCCCTATGAACAGAGTTATGGATCCCTAAAGATGCCTATATTTTAAGGGTGCAAAATTGGTGGACGAGTTGTCTCAGGCCTGTATTTCTCTTCATTCGCAATCGTTGCGCGAGAGCGAGCCAGGATAAGGAGACAGTTTGGCAATGGACTGAAGAACGAAGACTTGTTGGAATTCATCCATCCATCTAGCCGCTATCGAGTTCGTAAATCTGGTAGGGGGTCGGGCCTGGGCCAGTAGCAATCTCCCGATGTGGTGACTTTAAAGAGGCAGCCAACCTGAGGTCGATGACGCCTAGATGCCTCCTATGGTTGCCACCTAAGAACGAGAATCATTCTCGAAGAGTAGCGTTGAATGCAAAACTCTCACGAGTTGACGTATTTGAACCAGCACCGCACCTTCCTACGATACGGATGCCCAACACAGCGCCTTGGACCACTAGGCCACATGTTCATGTGTGAGGGACTCTTTCTGTTTTCCTAAATACACTACCTCCACAGTTCTTCGTATTCATTGTAACTTTGATCGAACTAGCAGTAGTAAATATGGGTTTCGAGAGCGTGCAAATGTGTCTATCTTTCAGACTCAATAAGTTTTCATTCAACCTTGGATGATGGGATTTCGGAATTTTATAACATTTTAAAATCATCGAAGCGAGACAATGTTAAATTCAAAAAACGATTTTAAAAAATTTTTGTTGGATGACCACTTACCACTGAACCACGATACACAATACTTTGTAGTTTGATTGTCGAGGAGCCAACCTCGTGTTTTCTTCACAACGTACCGAAAAGTCCAAAGGATTTTTTTAAATTAGGAACTATTTTTATCCTTACTCTGTTTCACGCTTCCCAGTCAACTTAGAAAGAAATGAACTTGAGGGGAAAGAGGAAAGCTAAGTTTAGATAAAAGCCACACTTAGATGAACTATACAGCATTTATACGCGGATAACGTAAGTTTCATGTATTTTCTGAAAAACGAAACCGTTTTTCAGCCATCTTTCTTAGATGGCTTTCTAAGCAAATCTGATTTTATTTGTGGTGAGCGATTATTGAAAAAAATCTGAAAATGGTTGAATATGGCCACAGCAACTTCTAGGAATTGGAAGTTGAGCTTAGCATAGGACTAAAGCACGTGAAATCTATAAACGAGGCTTATTCATGACAGTTACATACAATCTGACGTTAATCTCCCACTAAGCTTCGCCAGGAATCATTGCAACATCAATAAAACCTTCGAACGTTTCGCCTGTCATTCCTATCAGCTGGCAGCGGAGCTGGGTGGCCGCCAGCCGGCGGGTGCGATTTCTCCTTGCCCACCTAGACAACGAGATAGGCTGCCGTGCTGTGCTGTGGTGACGAGTGGACAGCGGACTGGTCGGATCGCAAGCGCTCCACTGCCCTTTCTTGGAGCGCACTTGGCTCAAAAGGTCATCACCATTGGACGTGCTCGACCCTATGACCGCGGTATCGACTCAGCTCCACTTCGCTCCGCGCGCTATTTCCCTTTCCTCTGCGGCGGTGAGCGAAGTCACCACCCGTTTCTTGCAGTCAGCCACCTCACAAAAAAACGCTCACTGCTCCCAGGTGGCTGACTGCAATGGTCATTAACATGAGCGCCGCCTGTGCATTTCTATGCCGGCCCGTCCATATTGATAGCCGAGACGCGATTGACCCAGTCACCACGCAGTGACAGCCGGTAGCTGCCACCTTCCGGGGGGATCGCTACTGGCCCTGTGGTGGTGAGTGAAGGGGTTCGGGCCTGTGGTGGTCGCTTATATCTCGCTTATTTGGAGGAATTGAGATCTCGTATTTGGCACGTGTTATACAGGAGGGGTCTTCTACACAATTACATGAAAATCTCAAAATTCATATCTGAGGGTGTACTGTGCCTTTAAAGGCACAGTCCAACCTCAGAGGTAATTTTTGATATTTTGGTCCGGTCGCCGTCTATAGCAACCCTGCCAAGCGCGAAATCTCAATTTGCTCAAATAAGCGAGAAAAGGCTAGGAAAAAGTGGGCCACGTCCCCTTGAAAGAAAAAATGGGTTACGCCCACTTCCAGGTTTCCGACCTCAATAGGGAAGAGGCGCGCGAATGATTCTATTCGAAATCTATGTTCTTCCTTTTGTTTTCGGTCTGGCTTTAAATTGTGACCTGCTTCGGAATGATTGCTGCGAACAACGAGAAAATACAGGCTTGAGACAACTCGTCCGCGAACTTCTACCAGTTCAATTTCAAAATATTTGAGGAGCCGTAACTCAGCTCGTAGTGAGTTCTGAGCGATTCTGGAGACACCATTGTGATCAGCGTGAAATTTTCTCCAAGATAGGCAGAAAAACAAAAAATCGATTCTGAGCTTGGACTGTGGCTTTAAAGGCACAGTACACCCTCAGATATGAATTTTGAGATTTTCATGTAATTGTGTAGAAGACCCTTCCTGTACAACACATGCCAAATGCGAGATCTCAATTCCTCCAAATAAGCGAGATATAAGCGACCACCATAGGCCCGACCCCCTTCGCTCACCACCACAGGCCTGACCCCTATCAGAATTCCGAGGTCGATAGCGGCTAAATGGATGGATGAATTCCAACAAGTCGTCGTTCTTCAGTCCACTGATGGGCTGTCTGTTGAATCCTGGCTCGCTCTCGCGCAACGATTGCGAATGAAGAGAAATACAGGCCTGAGACAACTCGTCCACCAATTTTTCACCCTCAAAATCTAGGCATCTTTGAAGAGCCATAACTCTGTTCAAAGGGGTCTTCGACGATTTCAGAGATACCACTGTGATCAGCGTGTGACTCTCTCCAAGACTAGTATACAATCTGAAAATTAATTTTTTGGGTGTTCTGTGCCTTTAAGTGACGTCATATTTTTGAGATTGTAAGGATAGACCGATGTGAAGGAATGAAGTCTTCCATGTGATATCGTGATCTACCTTATCCACTTCTACTTATCGAAGCAATTACCTTTGCTGACCGGCTGTTTACGTGTTCAAACTTATTCAGAATGGATTAGTTTGGGAGGCGGGGTGGCCCAATGGGTTGACTGGCCCACGCGATTTTCACCCACTTCCCGATAGTTTTTCGAGATTCTCTTTTCACTGTTTCCAAAGTTAGGTCCCAAAGCTCACGTTTCTGTGTAAAAACTAGCGATTTTTCATCGTGAACACTGCCTTTAAGATATGATTGAGCCTCACTGAGGTCTTTATTTTTGGTAGGTCGACGCAGCTCTGCTGCTGAGCTCGACACATCCCCGGCTGAAGAAAGATTATAAGAAAAAAGAAAAGATCAAAAATGAGGAGCAGCAATTGGGGCCATGATGAGGAGCAGCAGTTGGGGAGACGACTGGAGCAGTTTTGGCCACTATAGCAGCACGTAGGGCCATTATACGAGCAGCAGTAGGGGCAGTGAGCGGAGCAAGAGGACACAGCGTGCTGCCCTGAGCAACTGTAGGGGGAACGAAAAGGGCTCACATCTCGACGAGCAGCTGCGTTAGTAATCCCCTCGTGCTGCCCTAAGCCATGTTTTGACTGCAGGTGGTCGCTGCGGCCATGCGAGGGACAACTGTTCCTTCTTCATCGCGCGCAATTGAAAGGCGCTCCAATTGTGATCGCTTCGTGCCAAACGTCCTACATCGCTGGGTCGCCGCGACTAAATCCCATGTCTTACTGCTTTGCTGCTGAAGGAGCGATTCTCGATGGTCGCTGATCATCACTCCATCGCTGCCATTATGGCAGCGATGCGGCGATTGCCAGCGAATGACACGTTTCGACGAGTGCACGTTGACCCTTTCACATGACAAGATCAGTGTTTGCTAGTCGAAACGTGTTATTGACAACTACCAGCCATTGACTTCCCTGACTGATTTAATTTCTTTGATCATACGCGATGTTATGCACTATGAACAGAAGCGCTGCAGCAGCGGGTGCAAAATCGCTGCGATGAAAAACAGCAGCGATGCAGCCAAAACGTAGCACTACTAAGCCGCGAGTATCTGAGTACAACAGATGTTGTTCTTAGAGTGGCATAAGCTTAAAAAGGTCATGAACACATACCCTCTATAAAACGTCGTAATGCACATTACTCGAGACGCGAGCTGCGCATGCGACGCCTGGGCCTCCGTCTGTCCTCCGCTCTCTCACCGTCTCTAACCTCCGCACCAGCACGCGTGGGAACCATGTGAATTTCGCCGTTTTATAGCCTGTATAACAAAAAAAAACTATAGATTTACAGTAGAAGGGAGAGCCTTCTGCATTACGAAGTTTTATATTTGGCGCCTACAATGCGCCAATGAACACGTGGGCGCGTAAATCGCATGCGGAGAACATCGAGATGAACCCATTTCTATCCGATTTTATCTGAGTGTTAATCGGTTTTCATCCGAAATCATCCGATTTAGGTCCGATCGATTATCTGTTTCTAACCGTTTTTTTTTATCCAGTTATCCGGTTTTCTAAACAGATCCTTTGATTTTCACTTTTCCGGACATCGGATATTTCGAATATTGTGTTTTTTGGTCTGATCAGATTCCGGGTCAATCCGAAATAGCCATTTTGGTGTCGGACCGGATCTCGGATAATTATCCGATCGGATTATCCGACCTGGATATCCGAAACCGACTCCGTCGGATGGAATGTATGATTAGGTTCGTGGCTTGTTTCGTCAAGAAAAAACATTGAAATCTTAACCGGTTTAAATCTCACCAACTAGCCGCCGGCGAGATTTAAATCGCCCGCGCCAGCCGCGGTTTAGATTTAAATGTTTTTTTTTCGAGGAAACAATACACGGACCTAACTACATATATAGTGGGTAGCGTTATTTCTGATCTGTTCCGATTTTAGTTTCAGGTTTAGCCTGTCAGCACTCTCCTGAATACGCCACCAGAAACCACTTCAGAAACACCACTGAATTTATATTCCATGTACGACTTTCTGTGAATCTTGGCATGGTTGGTCGTTAGTATGTGTGAGATGTTAGTAGAGCCAAATCCAAGACGTTAGTAGATTTATTCGGTTGACGTTTCGGCTATATCGCCTTCGTCGGAACCTGGAAGAATCAAGAACAAATGCGACATATCCTCCCAAGCAACCTTTCAAATTACAAGAAAAAGTCCGAAATAACCACAGGATTTGTACTTAAAAAAGCAAAAACACGATCACAGAATGCTCACCTTACTCGCGCCGAGCCAAGTTAGTAGTGGGCACCTAAGTGGTAGATGCAGTGGATGGTTAGAAGACTCGCGTCCTTGACATGAAGACGTTGAGGTCAAAAACTACAGAGGTCAAGAAACGGGGCGAGCTCAGCTGTTATGGCAAGACATTCCTCTTTCCTGTTCATTTTAGGATCTTTGGCGGTTATCCAAAACGCTTCGAGAGTCTTGCGTGCCGCAGTTTGTGGCTCCCGCGCTAGAATTTTAACGGTAACCTCAAACTCCAGGTCCCCGTGGCACAGTCTCCGGTGCGTACCCAACGGCGTGGCAGGGTTGGATTTCCTTAGGCCCGCAAGATGTTCTTTAACGCGTGTGCACAGAAAACGCCCGGTTTCCCCAATATATTCGTCTTGACAAAGACCACACACGATAACATAGACCACCCCTGACGTCATGCAGTCTCCCTCGCGCCCAAATGGGCAGAATTGTCAAGACGAATATATTGGGGAAACCGGGCGTTTTCTGTGGACACGCGTTAAAGAACATCTTGCGGGCCTAAGGAAATCCAACCCTGCCACGCCGTTGGGTACGCACCGGAGACTGTGCCACGGGGACCTGGAGTTTGAGGTTACCGTTAAAATTCTAGCGCGGGAGCCACAAACTGCGGCACGCAAGACTCTCGAAGCGTTTTGGATAACCGCCAAAGATCCTAAAATGAACAGGAAAGAGGAATGTCTTGCCATAACAGCTGAGCTCGCCCCGTTTCTTGACCTCTGTAGTTTTTGACCTCAACGTCTTCATGTCAAGGACGCGAGTCTTCTAACCATCCACTGCATCTACCACTTAGGGTGCCCACTACTAACTTGGCTCGGCGCGAGTAAGGTGAGCATTCTGTGATCGTGTTTTTGCTTTTTTAAGTACAAATCCTGTGGTTATTTCGGACTTTTTCTTGTAATTTGAAAGGTTGCTTGGGAGGATATGTCGCATTTGTTCTTGATTCTTCCAGGTTCCGACGAAGGCGATATAGCCGAAACGTCAACCGAATAAATCTACTAACGTCTTGGATTTGGCTCCACTGAATTTAGTTTTTATAGCAAGTTAGCCTTTGTCAGATTGCAGCAGATCGCGAAATCGGAACAGATCGGAAATAACGCTACGCGCCCGTGTCTGTCATATCATATTCAACTTTTGGGGCCGTAAGGGCTATCTATTGCTCATTTCGGGCGTTTTTCGACTCCGTTGTTGCAGTGGTCCTGGCACCATTCCATTTTTGGTGAAAACTCGAACACATTTTTCTATCGCGAACACTGTGCCTGACTAAGTATGAAGACCCTCGTGGTCGCAACGCTGTCTCAAATTCTCTCGCTGGTGCTTGCAGCAGGGCTCCGACGCTAGAGGTGGTGCAAAAGAAGACTTCCTCATGAACCCAACACTAACGTGGCTATAAAGGCAGTAAGTTTCGTTTTCGAGCACGATGTGCTCGTCCCACCCACTTCCGTGTTGGTTGTTGAGGATGTAGGCGGGGCGGGCATACCACACTCAAGTTTCAGGGCCGTATACTACACACTCGTTTTAGCCATTAACTTAAAAGTTATGGTGCAGTAAATAACGGTGGTTGTGACCGGTAAATGGGGTCAGTCGAGAATGAAAAATATTTTATGTTAATCAGAACTAAAGGCAGAAAACACTCTCGTAAACGCGGTTGAGATAACTAAGGAAATATAGAGGCATGGCACAGAACACATTCTAAAGCGTCAAAAACGAGCCACAATACAGCTGCGACATATCGTAGTTGGTCGTCGGGGCCGACACCATGTCACTGAGAACTCGTCCTATAAGGTATCGCTTCCCACGCTTCATGCGACGTCTGTGCAACCACAGACGTTGAGCGATTCTGGATCCAGCGGAAACTTGGAACTACATCCATCTGGTCGTCCAAACTGGCTGAAAATCCACCGAAATCCAAGTCCAGCATTATAAAAGGAGTAAACTTGAGTTTTCCCGTCGGAAGGCAGGTGAATTCCACCGGGAAGATGGACGAGTGGCATCACCTTGAACCAGTTCCATTAAAATACACGTGAAAACGGCTCATTCTGGCGATCATCGCGAGATATTTCCATGTTGATCAGGTGTTGCTATACTTATGCGTCGTGCGATATACAGACTTTTTCCTATATTTAAGGGCAAACTGGGCAAATTCTGGTCATACTACTTGATTCATCGTTTTCGTCGTAGCAGAAAACATAAAAACTCTCACCAATATCCAAAACCTCGATCCAACATATGATACGCCTATTTCGAAGGTGTTGCTATACTTATGCTTCGCAGTGTAGCAGATAATCTTGAAATTTAAGATTATCGGGAACAGTGCCTCCGAAAAGTTTCCAGCCCAAAATGAATCTGTAACTCCAACACACCGTTTCTCCACATAGAACATTTGAAGGCCCCGGAAAGCGGCGCTAGCAGAACACCTAATAATTTCCGAAAAGGGTTTCAAAAAGTTTCCGCGCTCTCCAAACACAATCGTTGTCCGCTGGTAGCGAATCGGGCCAGCCGCCGACTAGATTTAAATGGGTTTCCTTGAAGAGGCAAGGCATGGACCTAACTATAAGCTCTCGAGTCATTCAAATTGGTGTACAGTATACAACATTAACGTCGTTTTTAAGATCGACGCCGAACCTTCGCAACCATGTGGAAAGAAGTGGGAGTCGGTTATCAGCTGGTGAATTCAAGCATAGGCGAGTTTCCACCGGCAGCACTTCTGTTACGTAAGTCAGCCGAAAAGTTCTTCGATCATCTAGGCGAACGAAAATTGCGCCAGCCCTGTACCTGGGATCTATAAAAAAACATGAAAGACCGAATAAAGCAAGGTAGGTGATGAAGACGCTCCTCTTTATGTGAAGGGACCGAAATGCCTGCTAATTTCTTCGGAGCTTCAACAAACATGTGTTTTTGATGAGAAATTAATTTTTCATATTACTGTTAAACCGTCACCCCGAGGAGATCTTAAACACCGTACCTAAGCTACTATAATTTTTAGCAACCTTGTAGTAATCTCCAGGGGTGCGTTCCAAGAATGTTCCCACTGGGAGGGCAAATAACATCGGCATGGATCGGGAAGAGACTTCGCGTGCATTGTTGAAGGTTGGCGCCAACTCGGTGCACCTATGTTATATCACATGGCACCGAGTTTGCGCCAACTTTCAACAGTGAACGCGAAGTCTCTTCGCGATCCATGCCGACGTTATGTAGTCTTCCCATGGACAAACTTTTTTCCCATGACCAAGAATTATAACTGTAAATTGCTTCCACGCGGCCGTGGCTACGTTTCCATGGGAATGTTCTTGGAACGCTCCCCAGAGTATTTTTGAAGGGCTTCCGATCTCAATTATCAGCTGCAACGGAGGCGGTTTTGTGAAGTATGCCCGATGATACTCTGAGAGCATTTCCACGCGTATGGCAGCGCAAGAACCCACATGTGGCCAGGCGGGCCACATGTGGGTGGGTTATTTCGCTGCCACATGTGGGTGATTTCGCTGCCAAATGTGGGTTCTTTTGCTACCTCATGTGCGTTATTCCGATGCCACATGTGGCTTATTTCGCCGCCGTGTATAGTAACGTAGTAGTCGATAAAGCCTTCACATCGCGCCTGATTAGTCTTCATATACCCACCCCACCAGTATCTTCACCAAATGACTACCATACAGCAGAGACGAATTAGCTGCAAGGTTTTTTCGAAGATGTTGTGGGATTTAGTGGCGAAACTTGTCGAGCATCGTGGAACTACGATACCCTCTGGATAACCGAAATCCTTGGAAATTTCCACTATCTCTTCTGTTTATTGCGGTGAGTACAAGCTTATGGTCCGCCACTGGTCCTCTACTGCCTCTCTACTACGGTAATCGACGCATTCTCAGTCGAACCTGGTTTGCATCGGCAACCCCATAAGCTATCGAAACGTCTCTGCCGCTACTCAATTGCACGTTGGACGGCTGAGTGCGATTTCGGTGGCTGAGTATCGGCAGTGACATACCGAGGGGTCGCCGTTGCATAACGTGGTCGCCGAGAACGCGTCCGTTACCGTAGCAGAGGGCCAGTTGAGGACCAGTGACGGAATATGAGTTTGTGCACTCCGTCATAAACAGAGTATAAGACCCCTCCCCCTAAAAATTACAAGGCCGAACTTGGCTATGTCTTTGAGTTCAATTAGGCATTCAAAGGTGCGTTTTTTACGCTTCGAAAAAAATCGTTAACCCATCTGTGATACCCGGTCACTTCAAAATTCACATAATTTAGTGAGTGATCTCGGCACTGAATATGTAGTAGTAAGAATTTTTATGCACAATGAAAGTGTTAATGTGTAGAATAAGTATCACTTGTCTTCTATTGTCCGTCTTCCATTCTTCATGCCCAATTGCACCTGCAGACAACACCCGTAAAATTTGGCGCATCGAAAATGCACCGTTGTCGTTTTGAAGAGGCTTCAAGTGAGACAAAAAAGACAGCCCAATGAAAGAAAAGCGGCAGCACTTTAATATTTGGAAACTCCAATAACTGCTTAATTGGGGATATTCGCGAAACAGTTTAGTGTTATGATCTAGCCTACAGAGGGTTCAGAAGTTATCGTAGTTTTTAACTTTTGAACCCTCTGTAGGCTAGATCATAACACTGAACTGTTTCGCGAATATCCCCAATGAAGCAGTTATTGGAGTGTTCAAATATTAAACTGCTGCCGCTTTTCTTTCATTGGGCTGTCTTTTTTTGTCTCACTTGAAGCCTCTTCAGAACGATAACGGTGCATTTTCGATGCGCCAAATTTTACGGGTGTTGTCTGCAGGTGCAATTGGGCATGAAGAATGGAAACTTTAGGTGCCGACAAGCGCACGCTTCAAAATGTTTCGCTCGCATGCTTGGACTACTACATATGACACCCTTATGTATTTATGTGCGTCACCATATGCAGTGAGAAAGCAGTTTTTCGAGCAATTAAAATTTTTTGCTGGGTCTCGTGATGTTAAAGTATAGCATCCAGACCTTGTACATATCAAACGTGTATTGAGAGACAGAATGGCGATGGGTAGTCTCCTATCCTGACCATACATTGTCCTGTGTGTGATCAGGATATCCATCCTGTCTCAATCTTTTGAATACAGAGGCTTTAACATTATGTTAAAAAACTTCATTGATGATTCACTTATCCTACATGAATAACAAATCAAGCGGTGAATAAATCAAACCCAGAGTGGGGAGACCCATTCTATTGCGATTTCTAGCGCCCATTTTGTTTTTTTAGAAAAATTCAGCAGATGAATAGGTATATAAAGCGTGCAGAAACATTCCCCTCCCCCCCCCTCCACTCCGTATTTCGTTGCCTTTGCAAAGAATGTTTGCCGGTTGCCCTGGGCTGCAATACGCAATAACGCTCTTCATAGACTTATGGTGTAGAGTAAATGGAATTGTCACAGCACCAAACAATTATAGCAAGCTCGGGTGCAACACACCAGCAATAGCCTTACGTTTTTAATTCCAATCTCAGGAAGCCAAGAAAGGCAATTATTTATGTATGGAGCATTATAGGACGTCCGGATAGAAAAACGAGTTTCACCCTCGCCCTCACCGGGAAATTATACGGGATGGTTTTGTCTTAGCTTCTGGCGCGTATCAATGTGTGCGTATACTCTTCTCTTTACTTGCTTTGGTTTCTACATTTTTATTAGACTGTTTTTTTTTCTGGGCCCGTAGCAAACCCCATTGATGTTGCGAACTCAGCGCTGCCTCCGCGCGATCAGCATGTGGCTCACGTCCAGGCAGCGAAACGTGAGCGCCTTCCTATCTTAATGCATGCGGGAAGCCATAGATATAGACAGCGGAGGCAGCCATTTGTCAGCCGTATGTGAGCCACCCATGGACGTGAGGTAGGCGCTGAGGTCTATGTTGGCGGCGCGATAAGCGAGACAGTGAGCGAAATAGCACGCAAAGCCCCGAGAGGAATCGGCTGCGATCTCAGTCATGGGTGGGGTATGACCGAGATGGTGGCGGCGCAGAAAAGATAATACGCTCCAGAGGCAAACAATATTCAGATTTGACCACCACTATTCAAATGTAAGGGCAGATCCAATCAATGCAATGATTGTGCAAAGCCTTCATTTGAGGGCAGCCGTTTCGGTGCTTGGCAGCTCTTCAGATAAGAAAGGTGATAAACTGGAGAATCTTGTGAAACTCTACCGCTACAAGGATTAGAGACATAGATCACGGGTTGATGTGTGATCGCTGTCTGCTACGAGGGTCAAAATCAATCGCCTCATCAGCTGCTCATTTTTCCCCATGCGTTGGTATTTTGTGTTCTTTCTCTTTTTCGTCCCTATATTCCCGCTACAGGCTAGTTTTGTTCTGATAAACTATTTCATATTAGTGGGCGCCTTTTGATTTTGAGAGTTTCATCACTTACACGTGTTTCCATGGCTATTTTTCTTGAATTGTTAGTTAAAGAAGTAAAGGAAAATTGAAACGTCCACTTTTTTCAAGAAATTTGGTTTTTTAGTAGCGTCACGTACTGTTTTGGCGTTCCACTATGAGCGTTTCCCAGGGATTTTTTTCGGTGAAAAACGCTAGGTTGCTTTCACATCCAACTATCTTCTCTTTTTTTCTGCATCACTTGAATATTCTCTCGTTTGTTGCCAGAGGAGTACCATCGATAGCCCCTTATTATTAGTGAGGGTCCGCGTTGGCACTTTGTCTGGTGCGCCAGTGGAGATCCCTTCTCAGAAAAATGAAAACAAGTTACTTGTAACATAAAAGGCCGAAAACAAGTTACTTGTAACATATCTGAGCCGATGTAAGTTACTTGCGACTTATCTCAGGTCATTTAAGTTACATGTAACATATCGGCGGGATACTGCGTGCGGTACGCCTCCGATATGTTACATGTAACTTAAATGACTTGAGATAAGTCGCAAGTAACTTACATCAGCTTAGATATGTTACAAGTAACTTGTTCTCGATTTCCGAGAGGATCCTGCGTGCAGTGCGCCTCCGTTATGTTGCATGTAACTTAAATGGCACAATATAAGTCGCAAGTACAGTACCGAGCATAGTTTTGCAAAAAGCGTTTTGCGGCGTTTTTTGCGCCCATAAAGCGCCGCATCGCTATATCTCACTTCGAAACTGACGGAATGAGTTTTTCAGGTAGTTTTCGTGTTCCTCTCAGTGAGGCGAATGTAATGGTATGTGTAGAAAGTCTTTTCGACTCCGGTATCCTATCGAAAAATGTGTATTTCCCTCTGAAATTTAGATTGACCGTTGGTCAAAACATGAGAAATTTCTGCTGTCATGACCGTCTGATCAGTTCATAACGAGGGATTTTGTGGTGCAAATATGCATTTTTTGATGCTTTTGTAGAGTTGAATATTTTATTTTGTACACTACCGTATAGGACTGGATGAAAGCAATCCAGAAATGACTTCGGAATGGGAATTGGACCACTTTGAAGCACGTTATGGCGATGCGGCACTTTGTGAGCGCAAAAACGCCGCAAAACGCTTTATTTGCAAAAAATCTGCGCGGTACTGTAACTTAAATTGGCCAAAAGATATTTCCAAGGTTGATGTATGACGCACTCGCGGGGTCAGGGTTACGGCTGGCGTTGTTGTTGATTCAATTACCCAAGTTTGAGCTACTTCTCAGAAAAATCAAAACAAGTTACTTGTTATTTAAATGTAACTGACTTGAATGTCTCAAGTAGCTTACATTTATATTACATGTAACATACATTTATATTACATGTAACTTAAATTTATATTGGATGTAGGTTACGCTCATGTTACATATGACCTACATTTATATTCTCACTATGGGTGGCCATCACGTGACGCGGACAACACGCGACACAGAGGGCGCGTCTCAGACCACACACTAAGCAAAAAATGCTGTGCGGGCTTTCACTGCTGATGTGGGGTCAAGTACATCAAACCTGGGCAAAAGAATCAACAGCAACGCCAGTCGCCAAACTGACTCCGCGAGTACATCGTACATCCCCCTTGGAAACATCTTCTCGGCCGATTTAAGTTACTTGCGACTTATATTGTGCCATTTAAGTTACATGTAAATTATCGGAGGCGCACTGCACGCAGTGTTCTATCAGAAAACGAAAACAAGTTACTTGTAACATATCTGAGCCGATGTGAATACTTGCGACTTATCTCAGATCATTTGAGATACATGTAACATATCAGAGGCGGACCACACGCAGTATCCCGCCGATAGGTTACATGTAAGTTACATGACATGAGACAAGTCGCAAGTAACTTACATCAGCTCAGATATGTTACAAGTAACTTGTTTTCGGCCTTTTATGTTGCAAGTAACTTGTTTTCATTTTTCTGAGTTGACGCCACACCATCAGGGGAATCCTAGCACAGCATTTTTTGTGTAGTGTGTGGTCTGGGACCGCGCCCTCTGCGTCGCGTGTCGTCTGCGTCACGTGATGGCCACCCATAGTGAAAATTCAAATGTAGGTGACATGTAACAAAAGTGTAACTTACATGTAAAATATATTTAAGTTACATGTAATATAAATGTATGTTACATGCAATATAAATGTAAGTTACTTGAGACATTCAAGTAAGTTACATTTATATTACAAGTAACTTGTTTTTATTTTTCTGAGTTATTGCTACGAGCCCTTTTTCGTTAGCAGGGAATCGCTTCTCTGCATGATATATCTGCAGGTATATTATTTCCAAAATTAAAGATAAACAATTTGAATTTTTCCATATGTATCCTTAAATGTTAGTGCTATTTGACATGAAGATCTAAGTGTTCCAGTGTCGGAAATAGGCAAAAGTAGTCGAGAAAAGTGTGTACTAGACTAACTGCAGATGTTGTATACTTAAGGCAAAGTATCAATACAAGCATCTGAATTGTAGCGATTCGCACATTACAGTGTTCGATTATAGGAAAAGTGCGGAAGACCTAATTTTGGTTTCAATTATACATGCTGTTCTAGATTCTTAGATTTACGGGGCCTTTTTCACGAGTATCCACATGATTGCAAGATTATTCGTCAAAGTTCCCTTGAATCCAATGGAGAACAGGTGTTCAAATTGATTTATTCGCTCAGAATTAGTGGAGGTTTCTGTTAATATTAATTTGTTCGTTAACAAGTCTCCGGCAGGCCCTATTGCAGTTATTCATAATTATTCAAAAGCTATCATCAAATTTTAGCTAGGCTGTAGATTTTAAAAATCCATTAAAGGCTTTCGATAAATCTCTGAAAATCTGGAATCCTCTATGGAAGAATTGAGAATTCCCATTGCCAATAAACTGAAATTTAATAGATCCGGAAATTTCTGCTTTGACAGCTTCTCGGTTTGATTGAATACGACAAAATTGTACATAAAAAGTTAGATAGGCTACGGATGCACGCGTTCCAATCGATTTCAATAGACCATCTCTTTGCGACGTTTCTTGGAATGTCGTAGCTATCAGTGGGCAATGTTTCCCCCTTGCCAACTGCAGGCATGGCCCAGAGGGGGTGTGCGCCGTCGTCGCGGATATGATCCTAGTTCGGCACTTCCCTGCACCAGACTTTTGCCAAGAAGTTTATGCTGGCAATAGGTCCCTCCAAGTTGGTTGCCATAGGAGGCACATGAGAGGCGATGTATCTGAGGTTGGTTGCCATCTTTATGTGGTGACGGCGGGGGTTTGCTACGGGCCCTGGGAACCAGTACGGCGGAGATGTTCTACGACTCAGGGTTGAGCGAGCAATCTTCGCGGAGCTAAGATCCCCCTGTTGACCGAAATTTTCGAAAAAAAATTGAGAAATAAATACGGTCACCCCTTTTCAGATAAAAAATTGCTTTCGCTTTTTGTGAGTGACAAATTTGTAAAATTTTCATACTTGTGGCTATAAAAGACAATTTTTTCATTTCCACCTCAGTTTACCTTACCTCATGATCAGGAGAAAACTCCTTTTCTACCAAAATTTTTGCAACCCCCCAAATTTTCATATTTTTTTAAACCCAAAATTTTTAAGACCCCCTTTGCGCCAAGTCACAACCCTGCTCAGCCCTGCTAGCAAAAACGCTGCCTATTCACATCTAATCCTCTGTGCAGCATTTGAAGAGGACGTCCATACCAGAATCCATAGATCCTGCTTATTGTTAGTCCACATTGGAACTTGCCTTGGCTTTTCTAAACACCAGTTGAATGATGGGGGGGGCGAGTTCACGCTCCTCCCCCCCCCCTCCCCAGAGCAACCACGACCTATCTCAAAGCTGGATGGATTTACACGGAAGGTAGGATATGGGATGTGACCATAGATGAGATCTTAGTAATTGCACCACCAAACTATGTATGTACTTTATAACAACGCCAGCTATTGACAAAGATTGAAGAAATGGGCTAGACTGTTTTGTCACATCCGTCATACAGTCCAAACCTCGCACATTCCAAATTCCATGTATTTGGGAGGTGAAGCACGTTTCGGGGTAAAACGAGCTCGGCTCTACAACTATGATGAGATGCGCCTAGGAGGAAGCTAATTCTTAAACTCGTCGAAAGGCTCAATCTAGAAGGAAGAGCATCTAGTTTCTAACCGGAAATTGCCAAAGTGTTATTGATAGCTATGGAGAATAAATTTTCAGATGAAATGTTGACTCCTTCTGTATCAAACTTTAAAATTAGTGATAGGCGTCTCATTTTCGAATGTACAGCGTAATACCCTGATCAAGTGTTCCACCGGTTTCTTGACAAAAGACACACTTTTCAAAAATTGGTTTCTTCGCCACAAGAAGGAATGGCTATCTACGATATACTCTAACGCAACTTTGCACGTGGTGCATTCCCACAAAATAGGCGTAGTCGTTAATGGGCTGATTGCAAGTAACACGTAGTCATAACATAGAAGTTGATTCCAGTGGTATCATCTTTATAGACACTTGCTATCTCAACGCCTTTACGGGGGATTAAGCAGTAAGAATTAAAAAGAGCAACCATACTGGCACGCAGATTAACTTTGGCGAAAACAGCAGAATTCCGCTAAAAAGATTCGAGAGTGAGAGTTGTTTTGTTTTTATATCGACGGAGGTGGCAAATGATTTTCCTGCCACGAAATCTCCTACCATCACGAAATGTCCAGCTGAGGGCACAATAGAGGCGAAAACGATCGAATCTGAGTCGAGGCGGGAGCCGTCGGCGCGTGCATTACTTGTGAGTTGGATAAACTCGAGTTATTAACACACACACAGGCAGTGGAGCTCAACTCGGTTGCCGCAGATCAATAGAGTCTGGGCAATTGTATCTGCTGGCCTCTCGCACTGTCCTCTCCCACTTGCAGCTCCATACACAATTTCCATACTTCTGTAGTTTCCCATTAATAGACAGTTTGGACAGTTTAGATTGACAACTCTCACCACTAATCTTGTGTGCTGCGATGTGCTTTTCTGTTGCATTTTTTGATATCGGGTTGACAATCGCTCAGATCCGTGTGAGCTCTGGTGCCTTTCTTGTTACCTCTTGATTTCAATTCTCACAGCAAGGAGCAGTTGCTCCTTCGTCGGAGCATCCATGTCTCCAATCTCATTGACAACAACTTCACATAGCAGCACCCTTCGATCAGTGCGTCAGGGGAGGAATGGTCGATTTACTGCTAAGGGGCTATTCATACTTCCAACCTCTCGCTCTGCCAGAGCGGCCCGCTCTGAAAAAGAGGTGAGTATGAATGAAAATACGACCTCCTGCTCCTCCCGCTCCACCAGTGAAGTATGAGTGATGCAGAGACATCGCCATGGCAGAGCGGGAGGGGCGAAAAATCGGTGGGTTCGTTTTGGGAAATAAAGCGATGCGGGTGTTCTTTCATAGGTTTGATAAGATAAGCTGGTTTTCTTGTATGCAAAGGCTATCTAGGGGTGGATTCTGCAGATTTTCTAAATGGACAATGAGTGATAACGCTATCGAAAAACCCATATCAGACTCAACTTTCATTTTCAGGATTAAATGCTTGGTGGCTTCTCATACTAGATTCGAGCTAAGATTGATTCGCACTTTCTGCGGCGTTCGGCACTCTCCCACTTGCTTCCCGCACACTTTCTACGGCCTCCTGCACACTCCCACTGTGGGGGTGACTTTTCGTACAATGTCCGGCGCACTTCCACATGGGCCCCACACATTTTGTACTGCGCCTTGAACACTCCCACTGAGGTCCCGAGCACTTTCTATGGCCTATTGCGCGCTTTCACTGAGGCCCCGCTATATTTAAATGACGTAATTTAGTGCAACAAGTAATGCTACCAGCAAATACCTCGGCGGTGCGAGAGGAAAGTATGAATGCTCCAGAGACACCGCTGTGGCGGGGCAGGAGGCGCGGAAGACGCGGGAGGTCGTGTTTTCATTCATACTCACCACTTTTTCCGCGCGAGCCGCTCTGCAGAGGGAGATGTTGAAAGTATGAATAGCCCCTTAAACGGACTGCAGTTGATTGCTGACTGTTTCTAGAACGATATGTTAACAACTAAAACGCTTCGCGCTCACCACAATTTCCTTTTTTTTCATTTAGGACGTGTGGATATTTTCATAAAATCGCACAGACAATGTCTTCTCACACACCCAGGAGAAGAGAAATAGATCAGCTTCTGTAGCTGCCGTAGTCACTTATTCAATTCTAAGCACGGAATAAATATTTATTTATTTATCTGTTTATCTATTTTCTATTACGTCCAAAGGACGAGCATTATAAAGCACAGGTTAAACAGAAATTGAAACTGAGCAAACATCAAGTAAAGAAAGGCCTCTGCCTCACGATAACAGGTCAGGTATTAGATGGCTATAAGTTATTAATACGACAATAGGTTAGCGTGGAGTTTCATGAAAGTTTTATGAGAACACCCTCCTGCCCCTGAAACATATTGAAGCTGCATCATGAAACTCCATGCTAACTACATATCTTTGCTTCTTAAGCGCCTCTCAAGCGCCTTTCACAGTCTGCCGGACGTTGCCGTCCGACACGTTGTAAGAGTGCCGCAGTGCGAGGGAAGCTGCGGTAAACAACCGTCAGTTCCGACTCTCCAGTACAAAATATGAGGCGAAACCAACACTTTTTGACCCGTGATAACTTGCTCCGACGTCGTGTCAATGATTTTACCGCAATGCGACGTCGGTTGGCCGACATCGCAGCCCTATCTTATAACGTACCGGACGGCGTCTTCCGGCAGGCTGTGAAAGGCGCTTCACAGTCTGCCGGACGACGCCATCCGGTTCATTATAAGATAGGGCTGCTGCGTCGGTGCGGCCCGCACTGCGATGTCTGCCGACCGACGTGGCAGTGCGGTGACGTCGGAGCAAGTTATGACGGGTCAAAACGTGTTGGTTTTGCCTCATATTTTGTACTGGAGAGTCGGAACCAGGGATGAGAGGAATTCCGTTTTCCGAATTCCGATTTCCACAGGTTTTTAGGCCTCGGAATTCCCCTTTCCGATTTCCGAAAAATGGGTGCGGAAATCAGAACAAAATGCGGAAACATTCTTAGCCTGCCTCCACTGACAGAATCTGACGAGTTAAAACTCGCAAACTTCTGCCAAAACCTGATACAGCAACTCAATTTCCATGAGATCCAGGGATATGCGTAATTGTACCCTCTATAAAACGTCGTAATTCTCATCAATCGGAGGCGCGAGCGGCGCGCGCGATGCCTCAGCCTCCGTCTGCCAACCGCTCTCTCACTGTCTCAAACCTCCGCTCCGCACCAGCACGCGTAGGAACCAGGGGTGTGCATTTTCCGTTTACCGATTTACCGATTTTCCGAATTTACCGGTGTTTTTCAGAAAATTTTGATTTACCGATTTACCGATTTTTTCTCAAAATTTACCGAAATTTTTACCGAAAAAAATTCGGATGTTTCTAGCTCAATCGGCCTATTTCTTACTCGTATTTCACGGGTTCACTACTGTTATGGCATGCCTTTGGCGCGATATCCTTCTTCATGGTTCTTTTTGATACTCTTTCTAACTCCTTTGGCTTACTTTCTGAATAATCCAACGATCTTTTCACCTTTTATGTCGCGTGCCTCCTCTTATTGAAATACTACTCCGAGAAATACATATCAGCAGAGTTCTAGAGCAGATGTTACAGTAACTGGAATTTTTTTTCAATTAGCAGAGTCCTGAAGCAGATTATTCAGAAACTGAATTTTTTGGAGCCCCCGGACACAACACTGAATCCACTGTAGTTCTGGAACGACTCCATTGTGAAATCATCGTACCAGCACCTTTCCCCACTGACCAGTAAGTACTTTTGCGCGCCTCCTGGCAAAGCTGAGGCGGAATGGATGTTTTCCTCAGCTGCCCTGATTTTGAGTAACTACAGAAAGACCTTGACGACAGAAAATTTTGAAATGTTACTTTTTCTCAGAATCAACTTCTCGCTGATCAGCTTCACCCGTTGAGCTCAGTTTAATATGTAAAACTCACTCATTATTTGCGCTATCCTCATGCGCTATTGAAAATGATACATAAATATTATCGGTCATTTGTGCTATCGTATCCTCAGCGATCCGGTCCGCATTTGCGACTACGACTATTGCAATATGCGACACGTGTTAATCGTGCTGGGACCACTTGGTCCCGCCACGATTCACCCTTCTCCCAGCACGATTATCACGCGTCGCATGATGCAACAGCCGTAGTACGCAGTTGCGGACCGGATTTTGGCTCAGAGAACGACATGTGGCACCAAAAAAACCGAAGTCAGTATTTTTACCGAATTTTCTGTTTTTACCGTATTTACCGAAAAAAAAGTTCGGGAAAAAGTTTCGGTAAAAAAATTACCGAAAAGAATTTTCCGCACACCCATGGTAGGAACCATGTGAATTTCGCCGTTTTATAGCCTGTAACTTCGTGATTCGTTAGTCATTCAACGAGCCAAAACCCTTGTTAATCTTTAGTTCTTGGAAATCCAGACTTTGACAATAGACACTGCTAAGGCCGAAAAACAATCAAGAGTGAGAAAGAAAGGAGGCATGCCTTACTAAAAATTCATAAACGTATTCGATAGAGAACAAAGTTCAAACCTTACATTCACACATAATTCACGGCCCCAATGAAAGCCATGGGTGTGCGTTTTTCGGTTTTGCTCCCTCTAGTAAAAGTAGTCATTATCGAGAAAAAGAAAATTGAGGATATTTCGATTTTTCTCGCTTCAGAAAACGTGCGATCGACCGAGCGATGATTGTGACCTGCAGGCAAAGCTCTACATTAGAGTTCATTGCGGACTTCATAAAACGTCTTATGTAGTGTATGCTTCGCTTCACCAGATGTGGATGCGCTGCAGGCGACCTGTAGACACTTCGATCCGTTACAGGCTGTCTCAGAAAAAAACGCCGCATAACGCCCAGCTACTGTGCTTATCTGGGCCAAATTCCGGTCCGCAATTGCGTCTCGACACGCTTTGCAGCCGCACTCGCTCGAGTCAGTCAGGTTTCCAGCGCCAAAGCCGACTCGATTTAGCCTTTTTATACAATTTTCTCCAATTTTTCTTAGTTTCTAGTTTCCAAAACCCACCTAAAGTCAGCAGATCGGCGGCTGCGGCGCTGGAAGCTCTTCTGAATCGGGAGCGTGCGGCCGCAAAGCGTGTCGAGACGCAATTGCGGACCGGAATTTGGCCCAGATAAGCACAGTAGAATGGTTTGTGAACGGGGTAGTGGCCGTGGAATCCAAAATTTGAAGTTTTGTAGCCAGCATTAGTGACTGCCATGGTCGAGCAGCTACTTAACAGCCTTCAAGCCGCTCTCAAGAAGCAGCAGAATCTACAAAAATTCAGACGATGAGCTGCTCTGGATTCACTTGACTGGGCACGAAGCCGAAACTCTTCGCACATAGACACGAGACACGGCCGCACGCCGACGCACCGTACTGCCAGTGCGCCAAGGACCATCGAAGCCTCCAACGGCTGGGCGGGCCAAGTACACCAAACTCGGATAGTTGTACCAACGACATCGCCGACATCTGAGTCATATTTGAGAAGTGCTTTCTTTCGGAAACGGGCGTGGTTGGCGTTGAGCCTAATTTTGAATGCACACTTCGCACGCGTTAGGCACTATCTCGCTCTTCTCCTCGCGATATGCACGCTCTCCTGACACGGGACTTATGGCGTGATTCAAAGAAAGTGGATCGGCGTGAGCGTCAAACTCCTTTCTGTCTGAGAATAGGGTTGGCGACTGGTCCGTGATTGCTGCAACGCAACTCTTTGTGCTGACATGGTGCCTATAGCTAATATTGATTTTCTAACAAGTTCCTGGGAAACTTGCGAGAATTTTCAACATTTCATTAGTTGTTGGCAGTTCGATGGAACACCGAAAAATCCCGTTAGTCGTTAAAGTCGTTAAAGGCAGTGGTGGCGCTCAAATATGCTTGTCGTCTTTTTATCTTTAAACCCTTTTCTGGGTCTCGAGTAGTAGGACCTATAAGAAAAATTCGCGGAAAAACCACAGTTTTGGGCCAAATTTGAAGCCTGAACTTTCTTGTCTTTTGATGGTGGACGAGCCCACTCCACATCATCGGCATCAATGACCTCTTATATCAAGAAAATCAGCTGGCTTGAAATTGAATTTCAATTAATGAACCTTCGAATTCATGTACTTATCTAGTCAAGAACATTGACTGAAGTGATGCTTTCATTGTTGAACTGTTTTTATTCGTTAAATTTGCATTTAATTCGTCCTCTGAATGTCGATGATTTTTGACTGCTCGGCGTGAGACTGCGATCTTTTTCGTCATCGCTGTGCACGTGTGCACGAACTGGTTTCTTTAGGCCCTAGAAACTCTAATTCTAGGCCGTTTTTCACCGCGCTACCTTCCTAGTTTTTCAGCTGTTTTCGATCTAAGCTGATTTTTGTAGTTTTTTCGATGACGTTTTTCATCGCGACCACTGCCTTTAATCGCTAGTCATAATTATGATTATCCCTGCTGGGATCCCCATGGGGTCAGAAATCTGATGCATAACGGTTTAGTTCCAGGGATGGATAAGTACCTGGGATATAATGACACGATGATATCGACTCTTTCAGAGCCGAGCTTCAAGGACACATTTTTCGATGCCAGCAGCGAGTATACTTTCTTCCGTTTCCGATTTCCGAATTCCGCAGATTTTGGGCCTCGGAATTCCGATTTCCGATTATCTGAAACTTGTTTCGATTTCCGATTTTCGATTTCCGAAATTTTAATTTTGTTCCGATTTCCGAAATTCAAAATTTTTAATCCGCTCATCTCTGGTCGGAACTGACGGTTGTTCACCGCAGCTTCCCTCGCGCTGCGGCACTCTTATAACGTGTCGGACGGCAACGTCCGGCAGATTGTGAAAGGCGCTTAACACCTTCATCATACTTTTGCAAAAGCGGCAAATGCCGCTCTGATACCGTTCTAAAATGAGAGATCAGAAATCTGATGACGGTATCAGACATCTAGTTTCTCATTTTTCCGCTGATATTCCGCGGCATTCGCCGCTATCGCAAAGGTATGAATTGGGTGTAAGGTCTCTTTTACAGTCCCATCGCCGATCGCTGCAATAGCCTGCCTCGAATGAGAATCGATGTGTTACGCGATCACGATCGATACTCATGATTATCATGCCATCGCATCGCACAACGATCGAACTCTAAAATGGCCTAACACGACAAAATCATGTTGCTTGTGTCTTATCCGAGATAGATGTGCTACTCGCAACCCCATACTGGCAATTATGTAGCACCTTACATGAGGATGTTATAATACTTTCGACTTTTCATGCTCCCATCTTTGAAATTGACCTCATGCTGAAAAACAAAAACAACTCAGCGCCATCTACGGGGAGCCAAAGAATCCGTCGTCGGTCTCTTGTCCACTCGATGGACACTTGTCCGGGTGGTCACTTAGGCTCCCGTCATAGTTCGACGGCAGTCCGACGTAGCCCCCCCCCCCTAGGTCGTCCATGCGCCTGCATAGCCCGCACTCGAGGAAATGCCGCAATGGTGTAGATGGTATTATTGGTTCAACTTCAATCGGTGTTGGAGAGGGAGGGGCTACGGACGATTTAGGAAGGACTATCAGAGAACCATTTTTGGTCCTCGTTTTGCGTGTTTTACTTGCATATCGACCGCGTGGGAGTACGGAATTCCTTGGAGGGGCAACGGACGACCTAGGGGGGACTATTGAAGTACACATTTTTGTTTTTGTTTCGAGCGATTTACTTGCCTATCAACCGCGTGGGAGTACTGAAAATCGTTCAACTGTGATGGGAGTCTTACCCGAGTCGAGTCGTCCGACGTAGCCTCTGGTAGCTTTGGGGAAAGTGAGGAGGTCTGAGCTCTTTTTTGGGCAAGGATTGAGCTCTCTGCTTTAATAATGAAACATTGGCTTCGGGTTTGTTGCGTCAGCGGCCCTGCGGCAAGTTTCAAGCTTGCTGCTAGTGGAGGGAGGCAGCGGGCTTAGAACTTGTTCCTTCATCTCTGGGACGACGGCTTGGAGACCCGGTGCACCAACCCAGAGAGCAGCAAGCTTAAAGGCAGTGTCCACGATAAAAATCGTTATCGAGTTTCCACCAGAAAACGAAGGTTTAGAGTCTGACTGTTTCGTCAGTGAAGAAAGGATCATGAAAAGCGCTGCTAAACATCCAAAATCAGCTCTTCTTCTGTAAAGCCACTTTTCAACGGTGGATGAGTTGCACGGGCATGGACCTGAAGTAGACAGCGTGCAAAAATGCACCCCAATGCTAAAACTCAGCCGCACTCGCGCTCCAATGCTAATGTAGAAGCGGGACAAGCTGTTCCTTGGAAAACTCGACCGCCAGCAGAAGGGCTAGCGCGAGCGGACTTCGGAGCCGTATGGAGCTCTTTCGGGCTCGTTTTCGTTCGTTCTTTCGACCTCAGTGCTTCAATGAGACCCTGAACTTCCGATTTCCCGCTAAAAACCGAGGACGAAATTTATCGTGGACACTGCCTTTAAAGGCAGTGTCCACGATAAAATGAGTCTCCGAGTTTTCGCCGGAAATCAAGAGGTCCTAGTCCAACTTAACCAGTAGTGTTAAAAAACGGCTATGAACAAGCACAGAAGAGCCCAATACGGCCCTAAACTTGAGAGTTCCGCTCACGCAACGCCCACTCCTTTCAGCCGCCTCTGATCCGTAAATAACTGGAAAACCCATCTTAAGGAAACAGCATACATTCAGGGACGGCATTCACGTACGCGGCGGGTTAGGTTGGGGTTAGGCAGGGTTTGAAGCGTCGGCGCATTTGATGATTGCGGCGCGAGGGCTGAAAGGGGGTTAGGCTAGCACTGAAAAATCTTTCCCTCGCAAACCCTACCTAGGAGGGTGGGGCAGCCGAAACCCCGTTGAGACCCCAACTATTGATTTTCTCCAGCACTCGCACAGCAATCATGAAACGCGCCGACGCCCCAAACCCTGCCTAACCCCAACCTAACCCGCCGCGTACGTGCATGCCGCCCCAGGGGGCTATAGTCCACTACACTTAACTAAAATTACCCCATTTGATGATCGATTACCCTTTCAAACTGAAATTTTGAGTTGGACAACTTTATCGGTAGTCGTTGAGGGAGTGGGCGTTGCGTGAGCGGCCCACTCAAATTAGGGCAGTATAGGGCTCGTTGGCGCTCGTTCTTCGCCGTTTTCTCAATGTTTCTGGTTAAATAGGGCACGAACCTGTCGATTTTCGGTGGAAACTCAGAGACTGATTTTACCGTGGACACTGCCTTCAAACATCAAAGCTGTGTGCTTCCGAAAAGCCATCCACTCCATAAATCAGGAGTCATTTATCTATTACAGTAAAAATTTTCTTGCTAAGCTCGTGTTATTTGCACGTTTCATAAGTGAATGTTGCCTGTGAATTGGAAATAAGTTTGTGAAAGACCTCACGTCACGTACTCGTTACCCACATTTAACTCGAATCAGAACTTCTGAGTACTGCATCTCTCTTGGTAGGGCATTGAGAAGGTGAGCAGAGATTTCAGGGTTGGAGGTGGAGGGACTATGCGATTTATAGGGAGAGACGAGGCTTTTACGACTTTATTCGCTCTCGTGCAACGTAATCGTTCACGTATTGCATTACCGCGCGAATACCATCTTCAGTGGTATAAGGTTTCCATGAGTGTACATGCGTTGTGTTTTCGGCATTTTCGTAAAGTATAAGCTCGACTATGGCATCCACTCCGTCTCTTGCACACCTTCTCCTTTGTCATCATGAGATTACGAAGTGCAATGTCCCTCAACTTTAAATGCAGTGTTCACGATAATCTTCAATTTTTAGATTATCTGCTGGATAGATTGCTTGGCTCTCGAGTAGAGCTGAAATGACGAAAAAGTTGAGAAAAACGCTAAGATGTACACGAAAAGCTGTACTCTCATCCCGCCTCTTTGCTCTCACTGGAACTGTTGTTGTGATAATGAAATCTTTTGTGGCCCGTCGTTGGGAATTCTCTTTTCTCTGTTGCTTCATTCCTTCCTTCGGTTAACTAAGGCTGCTTTGTCTAAAATATTCTACCATTTTCAATGAACCCCACTTTTCACCGGTGACAACCACCGAAAACATGTTCATACAGCAGGACAACTAGTCCACAGCAGGAAATAATCTTTCTGAAATAAGGCGTTTTAGCGCTCTCTCCGTCTTTTCTTCGTGATTATAGTAACACTCGGTGGATAACTCACTGTTTTGAGTCGAAAACTCCGGAACGAAAATCATCGTGAACACTGGCTTCAGAGGCAGTGTTTGCGATAATCTTCAATTTTGAGATTATTCGCTATATTAGATAAGTGGCCCCCGGGTAGGACTAAAATGACGTAGAAATTGAAAAAAACGCACCAGAAGTGCACGGAATCCTTAAAGGCACAGTCCAATCTTAGAATCGCTTTTCAGTTTTCCTGCCTATCTCGAAAACGATCCCACGCTGATCCCAATGATGTCTCTGGAATCGTTGAGGACCATCTATGAACGAAGTTATAGCCTCTCGAAAATTGAGCTGCAAAAGCATGGTGGACGAGTTGTCCGAGGCTTATAACTTCCGTCGTTTTCAACCGATGTATGAGAGCTGGCCTAGATAAAATTAAAGGCTGAGACTGAAGGGAAGAAAGGGATTGAGAGCTCGCACTTGGCAGGTCTTATATGGGGTGGGTCTACTTCACAATATGAGGAAATCTCAGATTTCACTCTTGAATTAGGACTGTGCCTTTAAGTATCACCCTGTCTCTTAAGTATCATAGGAAGTGTTTGTTGTAACAATGAAATCTTTTGTGGACACGTCCTTTGCAATTCTCCTCTCTCTATTGCTCCGTTCTTTCCTTAGGGTCCTAAGTTATCGTGGCTTGCATAAAATATTCTTCTATTCTCGATTGGCCCAATTTTCCACCGGTAACAACCACCATAAACATGTTCATCCAACCGGACAACTGGTCCATGTTATAGATTAATGTCTCTGAATCACGACGTTTTATGCGCTTCTAGCCGTTTTTTCGTAATTTTGGTAACACTTGCTCGCCCACCCACAGTTTTATGTGAAAAACTCAGGAACGAAAACTATCGCGAACGCTGCCTTTGAGCAACTTAAGTTCACAGGTGCGAATAAAGTGCGCTGCACTTGTGAATTGGAGGGTATTGATAGTTTTCAATCTGTTTCTGTGCTTATTGTGCACACATGCGTTTTTCTAACTTCCTCGAGCACAAACGTTTGACTGTGGTCGGTGGTCGACTAATCATTTGCTTCGCCAAGGCTAATCATCTGTCGGATCAAAAGACATCGGCGATTCACCTGCTGCGCCCAATCTATTCAGGAAATGAAAGGTGCACAACTCGCACTCACACCTCCATTCACTGGGGGGTATTTTGCTAGACTCTACACAGGTGGGCGATATGTATATGCATCAGGGATGAGCGGAATAAAAATATGAAATTTCGGAAATCGGTTTTCGGGTTTCGGAACAGAAATGTTTTTCTCGGGTTTCGGAAATCGGCCGCGAAACGCCTGAAAATGCGCGGAAATGCGGTTTTCGGAACGCGAAACGCGGAGTGATTCAGAATTCTGATTTTTTCTTCCGTCGCAGATGACCCGATATTTTCGCATTCCGCAGTGTTTTTTGCGGTTTTCGGAATGCGGAACGCGGAATGTCAATAATGCGCGAAACTGCGGGTTTCGGAACGCGAAACGCGGAATTCCGCTCATCCCTGATATGCATCATCGCCTGAACTCTCCTCTCAGTTTGTGTTCTTCCAATATACCATTTTACCAATAGAATGTTTCCATCTTTCTCCCACTTCGTTTCGTGGCCGGTCTACTCCGAGGTCTGCCTTCCCCGAGACCATTCGCTATCAGTACTTTCAGAAGATTGCGTTCCTATTCCGATAACGTTTATCTGCATGCCGTACAGCACTGATGTCTCAGAGTTCGTCGTCGACACCCTCGACAGCAACATCGTCCAGGCCGTGAGTCCGTCCGGATGAGGATGTAGCAGTGGAAATTATAGAAAAGTCAAGAATATAACTCTAGCTATTTCTAAGCCTCTCACTGCTCATTGTGCTGGTTACCCTCCATTCCAAGCTCATAACTACTTTTAGCAATTAGCGGACACACGGTGGAAGCACACGACCGACCCTTTAAAAGCACAGTACACCCTATACTTTGACCGAATCGAATGATTCGAAAAATCTTTCGATTGAAAAAGTCGACTTCGGAATATTCGAAAAGTCGAATATTCGAAAAAGGCAAATTCCCGAATTATTCGAAAAGTCGAATATTCGAAAAGCTCAAAATCCCGAATTGTTCGAGAAGTCGAATATTCGAAAACGTCAAAATTCCGAATTATTCGAAAACTCAAATATTCGAAAAGTGTAAAATCCTGAATTATTCGAAAGTCGAATATTCGAAAATTTACGGAAACATTCGAATGAATTCGATAGTCGACTATTTCGGATAAATTGATTTTCCAAAACATTCCATTGACCCACGAGCAGGTTGCGCGCCAATGATGACACACCTATGATTTGCGCACACTGACGCAAATCATAGGTGTGTTCCGAAATTAAGGTGGAGCGAAACTATCAATGATGACTCACTCATGTGGCACGCGACTCGAATGTATAGGTTCGTTGGAGTGGAGAGAGCGGTCCGAGAGGTGAAGGTTGTTTAGAATACCTGAGTGGGGAATTGTGAAGGTTCCCTATAGACTTGCAACTTCAAAATTTGACGTTTCCTTAATCCTGTTTTTCTTGCACTCAATATATTTTTATTTTTATTCATTAATTTTTTAACATTTTTTCGTTAGATGAACTCCTTTAGAAATTCACTATTCTTAATTAAATAATCTGCCTACTTCATGGAAAAATTTCCTTTAAGCTGTTTTGGAGTCAAAATTTTCCAGAAAATCTTTCCAAGCAAATTTTGAAAAACTACCTGTTTTTCGCTCACGACATTTTTGCCCTACAAGATTGATCTCTGAACGGAGCTGTTCCCAAAATCTTAATGAATTTTGCGTCGAATAATGTTTTCAATTTGAGAGAAATACGTATCAAATCTCTCAGCCGATTTCAATTTATGAAATAACGATTTTTTTACCAACGGCAATCATTTTTTCATCCATAACTTTTTTACCCTAGAAGATAGCGCTTAATAAAGAAGACTGTTTTCAAAATCTACACAAAAATCTGCATCGAACAGCGTTTTCGCTTTCTAAAAATACGTTTTCCGCTCTTCGAGCCGATTTCAGTTTATAAAGAGCATTCTTTTCGCCTGAAATTATCGGCTTTTCGTCCATAACTTTTTTGTGCTTTGAGAGAGACCTTTGGTGAAGGTTGTTTTCGGAATCCCTATGGAATTCTACGTCGGCTGATGTTTCCAGTTTAGAAGAATATTCTCTCGATCCTTCAGCCTAATTCCTTTTACGAATTCGTCAAAGGAATTAGGCTCAGAGCTCTAGATGTTCTTTATAGTTCTTATATGGTTAACCTATTGTATGCCGTAGATTATATTGCATTATGATGACGATTTTTTTACTCCCATCATAGCCCGATTCGGCGTAGTCCCTATGCTAGGAATTCAGTTGGATATGGTAACCAATCTGTAGGTGAAGGTTCGATGTTACCGCTGCAGTACCTATAGACTTGGAGGTTTACGCAAAATTCTTTCGCAAATGCTGCGTAACATCACATGTGAAGATTCTCTCATGATCACTGTTTCCTAGTACGGTTCTTGTTATCCTGAGTCCCTGTGAAAGATTATGAAGGTTTAATGGATAGATAAATAAAGGGATTTTTTAATGTAAATGACTGTTCGCATTTTGGGAACAATAAGTGGACGTTGAACTTAAACTGTGTACAAAGTGTAGTTGAATTCTATGAGTTTTGGACGGTGTCGCGAACGCGATGGAATTTATGGTCCCTAGCACGATGCGAACGCATCGTGCATGGACCGACCCACGGGTATGACAACCCTGGATAGCGGTGTGGCCAACACCTAGAAGGATCTCACTAGAACCCTGGTTCCCCGGCCTACTATCGCGACGCATCGATGGCTACTATGCATCCGTCAGCTCGCCCCGTTACCGCGAGGTTATCTCGCAACCTGCTCCCCTCAAGCAGGCGGAGTTCTCGCGTTCACTGGGGATCACCTTGTCCACTAACCTGGGACAGCCGCACTAGCAAGCCACGTAACCCAACCAACATGTATGGGGGCCCATGGGGGGATAGTCCCGCGTAATACCAGCGTAATAACACAACAACACAAGCCAACCATATTGACACCGATATAGCAGTGCTATATGAACACCGACACAGGTACAAGGTACACAGTGGTAAGTTATAACCCTTTATCCTTAAGGCACTAACACCTAAAGGCATCTACAAGGCTTGCCTTGAAGTTAATGGTTCAATTGGCTCACATCCCACGGCGCGTAGTAGATAGCGTAGTCTACCACGGCGTAATATACATAGCGTAGTACGTGGTGGCCTAGTATCGCACCTCTCCCACTAGTCAACCGCACATCCCTAGCGGTGACTAATGCCAGAAGCCGTTGGGCCTCCGCCAACCTCCAGGCCGCTTGGTCTAGGCCAAGGTGGCGCCCAGATGCCGGCTTCCTGCGACAGACGGTGTCAGCAGGATCATCCCGTCTATGGTTAGGTCCGTGGCTTGTTTTCTCACGAAAAAAAAAAACATTTAAATTTGAACCGTCGAGCCAGCCGCGGTTTAAATTTAAAGGTTTTTCCTTGAGGAAACAAACCACGGATCTAACTATAGTGTTGCTGGTGGCGTTATGCGCGCAGGTGCCACGGCGGTATACGAGCCGGGGCTACGGCGGTATGCGATCCGGGGCCACGGCGGTATGCGAGCCGGGGCTACGGTGTTCGCTGCAATGGTCTTGACGGCGCTACCCATGCGGGGGTCTCTCCGTTTACTGTAGCGCTGGTGGCGGCGCTGCGCGAGCGATTTATCGCCAACGGAGTGGCCAACGGAGTGGCCAACGACGTGGTCGTCGAATCCTGTGTGAGAAACACTGGTTTTTCGCCTATAACTCTTTAACCGTTGAACATAGGGGTGAAGGTAGTTTTTGAAATCTACGAAAATTGTGCGTTGAATGGTATATCGGGTTCCTTACTTTGCTTGCCCCATAAGCCAGCCAGGTCGATGCAGCCGAGCTCCATAGTCATCTTCATAGGGTGCTCTCGCTTCTATGGTTTAAATGAGAGCCGCAGAGTTCCGCTGCAGCCAACAACGGGGCTCGGCTCCACCGCCCTGGCTGGCTTATGGAGCACGCAAAATTAGGAGCCCCATATATGAATCGACGCAGAATTTCACGTAGATTTCGAAAACATTATTACCAGAACTCTATCTTGAACGGTTAAAGAGTTATAAGCGAAAAGCCGCTGTTTCGTAAAATAAGTTAGGCTGAAGGATAGAGAGAATATTTTTCCAAACTGTAAACACCATTCGGCGTGGAACTCTATGGGATTCCGAAAATAACTTTCACAAAAAAACTATCTCTAAGCACAAAAAAAATTATGGACGAAAAACCGACAATTTCAGGCAAAATTAATGCGCTTTATAAACTGAAATCGGCTGGAAGAAGGGGAACATATTTTTGAAACTGGGAACGCTATCCGATGCAGAGTTTAATGGAGATTTCAAGAACGAGCTTTAGAAAAGTCTAAGCCCAAAAAAGTTACGGACGAAAAACCGGCAATGACACTCATCAAATCTTGAGAATGACTTGCATGAGTGTTGGGTCACTTTCATTTTTTTTTCAAGGCGTTTCACCGGTTGTCAGCGGTTTTCCCAATGGTGAAGGTTCCCCCCTTCACCTGCCCAGCGGTGAAGATTGGTGGAGTACATGGCTCCACCCAACGAAGCTATGCTCGGAAGGAGTTCTCACCATAAGGCGGCGTTCAGAGCTCATTCGCGGCGCCACGCAAAAACAGTGAACGCCGCCTAAGGCCTAGTGCGTACTTGCGTCGCGGCTACGGTGTCGCGGTGTAGGAACCTGTACAGGCCAGCGCAGCACTCAATCATGCCTAGCACTGACAGTCATCGCGCGCGGCTAATCCCGTGAAAGCTGCTATGCGAGACGGTGTCTCACCTGTGTCGCGGCCAATTTACACCTTTCCACAATGTGCGCGCTGTTTAGCGCCAGCTGGGGTGGCATGCATGAACGCTTATGAGGAAGTCAGGGAGCCGCTCCGCGTTCTACGTGCGAAGCGTCGAGCCAGTGATGACCCGAAGAACATGCCGTCCCCATTGTTCAACCTCACGACGCACGATGAACTCCTCGCCTAACTGTTTTTGTTCTAATTTGAATCCTGCTTACCTCCTATCTTTTTTGATTTGTTCCTGGTAGTTAATAAATCTTTTAATGATTTTCCAGTTTGGTTCTAGGATTTTGCAGAAATCCAGCTGTTTTAGATAAGGATTGGTTCGAAAAACAGCTGTTAGGCGGCGGGTTCGCTGTGCGTGGTGAGGTCGCGTCCCGACGTCAAGGGGGCGGCAAGTTTTTTTGGGTCACCTCTGGCTCGACGCTTCGCACGTAGAACGCGGAGCGGCTCCCTGCCTCGCGCATAAGCGTTCATGCATGCCGCCCTTGAACGGTGTGTTGAGCCGTAGTGCACTGCACTACGACACCGTGACGCAAGCGACAGACATCCACCCTGGGAGGCAGTAATACCCTCGATGCCCTAGCAGCTCGCAGGGAGGAGCTTGGCCTGCGTTGCGGCTCGTTTTGATAAGAGGTGAACGAGTGGCCGTGTGGTGTTCCGGCCCCAGCCCGGGCACCTGGTAATCGATGCTGATGGCCATCACCGCATCGATTACCAGGTGCCCGGGCTGGGCCGGAACACCACACAGCCATCCTTACACCTCTTATCAAAACGAGCCGCAACGCAGGCGAAGCTGCGGCTTTTGAAATGAACATACCCTCGATGCCCGAGAAGCTCGGGCATCGAGGGTATGTTCATTCCAATTTTTTTTGAATGTAACGACCATCGGCCACTCGAGGGTTTTTATTTTCCCGAGTACCACCATGGATTTCTTCGTGATTTCAATCATTTCAAATTCCATTTTTTCATGATTTTTTCATGCAATGCGCTATTCCTTGTCCAAGTTATGTTCGCATTGATATTGAGGAAAAGAAACGCTCCATTTGAGAATAAAAATCACGGAAATAGAAAAAATGACATTGAATTTCACAAAAACTGGCGCTATTCCATTTTTTGAAATTCAGTTGAAACTGTTCGCTCGGAACTGCTGCCAGGATTGAATTGGGTGGTCAACCCAAATATGAGATTTGTTGGACGATTTTCAGTGTGGAAGGTCACGCCGAAACGTCTATATCTTCATCGGTAGCTAAATTTTCTGGATTTATGTAAGCGCAACCTTGCCTAGAATAGGTCTTTTTGAGTACTGATCAAGATGTTATTCACCATCGGCTCGAGATTTTTCGTGGATCGCGAATTTTTTCGGTGTATAAAGCGTCACTCAGCCAGAATGGGTGATCAGTGTTTTGAAAGCCTGCATAGATAGAGTTTCAGTCCACTCTAAAACTGAACAAAATCATCTCACACACAGCTTAACCAGTTAAAAAGGGGGAGGAGTAGTTAGTAGAGTGTTCCAGTTCTGTTTTGACTTGCAAAATAAATTTGCGAACTCCTATTTTATTGAAAACATATTTAATTCTTTCATACTCCTGATCGTCTTCGCCTTTGCCAATCACTTCACCGCCTCCACTCTTCTCTACTGCCTTATACCCCTTCCCTCCACCCTTGCGCAGCTCAGACCCCTGGCGTGAATATCCACACCCCGCGCGTACCCTGGGCAGAACGAAAACAAAGTCCAGCTCCATGTTAAGCACCCACAAATGAACCTATTTTAGATTACAGAACATTAGGCCCTATTATTGAGAGGAGATGAAGGTGCACTCTGCCAAGATTATAATATGCGCGGTAACCCCGTTGCACCCGCAGCGACCCGGTCGCACCCGCGACGAAGTTTGCACTAGGCCTAAACGTGGCACACGCGGGAGGAGCGGTGAACTATGAAACATCTCAACGCGCGGCACGCGCGAGAAACAACTATCCTCTGGTTCCGAGCCAGATTTACTGTTTCCTTGCGCGCTTGTGCGGGGCGAGGGTAGAGACAGCGAGAAATTGTGGGGAGAAGGAGACGCAGCGTACCCACGCAGACGAACGCGACGAACGGAACTAAATCACGCTCGAAAACAGAAGATATTAAATCTCCGGTGCCTCTCGCGGGTTAAAGATGGACCTTAACTGTGACATGCACAGAAATTTCTGCTTTGCTATTTGCGTATACGGTACCGTAAGATAGTCTCGTAATTCTCAAAGGCAGTGTTCACGATCAATCTCGTTCTCGACGTTTTAGTGCAGAACACCAAGTTGGCAGATGCTGGAGGGGATATGGTCGAAGAAAGCAGCGAAAACGGGCCACAAATCGATAAAAACGGCTTCGAAATTTATCCAAGTGCGCCTACCTACCCCGGTCCGTTAGAAACCGTTATTTTAGCTTATTCTGAACGTTCTTCTTGGCTGTTTTTTCACTATTAGTTACCTCGCGACCAAAGAAGCCCATTTTTAGGTCGAACTCGACTGCGATATTCATCGTGAACTCTGCCTGCAAAGTTGGAGTGGACCTAAACTTAGAAGGAGGTATTGATTGAAATGGCGAAAACGTTATGGCTATTCGGGCGGTGCCGCTATGGCAGCGCTGAATGGGGGGCAGGTGCGTCTCGCGCGGTGAGAACTTTCTTAGTCCACCGCGTTTCCAGCGCGTCACGCATGTGCCGCGCTTTCGGCGAGGACTATGAAAGATGCCTAAGACGGCGTCGGCGGCGGGTTTCAAAAGTCTATTTGTGAAACAGGGGCCCGAGTTATTGTTTTCTACTTACTTCCTGTCGGGATTGCCGCATAAACTTAATAATTCGTATATTTTTTTGATAAAGCCGACCGTCCCGTGAATAGTTTGTTTGCTTCCCTATTCGACAGTTTAGTTCAATCCCAAAAAGAAAGATAGAATATGCTAGCTGAAGTAATATATTGTTGAAGTTGAATACCGCTTGGCACGAGGTAGTAACCGACTTTAATCGACTGACGTTTCGGCGGTTTCGCCTTCTTCAGAGTCTGAAAGAGCAAAATCCGGTTAGGAAAATACACGATCAAACGCCGTAGCCGTAAACTCTCTACAGAAATTCGACTTCCGAATTTTCAAACTAGTAAGCAGGAAAAAATTAGGCAATGTATCGCACCTTATCAAGTCCTCAAGCGATCATGGATCAGTAGGAGTAACGTGGGGCACCGATGGAACAGAAATTCGGCCCTAAATCAGAAGGCAAGTCTGATATATGGCTGGAGTTCCCGGGTTTCATATAGGCCCTCGTCCTTCCGATTGACCTTGGGGTCTCTCGCATGGATCCAAAAGGCTTCGAGAGCTTTTCGCGCACTCGTCATAGCCTCTCGCGCCAGTATCTCCACTCGCACCTCAAAATCTTCCCCCTGATGGCAATTAATTCGATAGGTCCCCAGTGCAGTGTAACTACGCGACCTTCCCTTACCAACTAAGTGCTCTTTCTCCAAGTTCGACTCTCGATAGACCTCGGCATCAGAACAATGTGTTGAACGTTCGTCTGTAGCACGCACGAGGTGGTGAGATGACTTTATTGACTAACGTTTCGGCGGATTCGCCCTCGTCGGAGTCTGAAACGGTCAAATTTACTTGTGAAATTAATCGGCCAAATGTAGATACTATCCTACAGAAATTCAGGCACATTTTCCAAAACGAATGGCACGGAAACATAGAACTGAGTGGCATACCTGTTCAAAAGTCCTCAGAAAACCATGTGATCAGTAGAACAACAAAGCGGGTACCAGAGTGACAGAAAGTACCCTAATCAGAAGCCGAGTCTGATGTAGGGTTGGAGTTCCCGTGTTATATTTATACCCTCGTCCTTCCGGTTGACCTTGGGATCTCTCGCACTGATCCAGAATGCTTCCAGCGCTTTTCGCGCACTAGTCTGGGCCTCCCGCGCTAGGATCTCCACTATCACCTCAAAATCATCTCCCTCATGGCAATTAACCCTGTGGCAACCCAGTGCAGTGCCGACCCGCGACCTTTCTTTCCCATCTAGGTGTTCCTTAATTCGCACATGTAAGGGGCGAGCCGTTTCGCCGATATACTCTTCACCGCAGCTCTGACATGTGACAACGTAGATTACGTCCGAAGCAGCGCAGTCGCCCTCCTTGCCTGCTGGGCAGATGACGCAATGTGGGGTAACGCATGCGCGGTCATATTGGCGATTGCGAACCAACTGCTGCTTTAAATTACTGGGGGGGGGGGGGATGGTCAGTAAAGATACAGAGTCTTCCAATCCCGCCCCGCCCAAGCATTTTCTGATAGCGCTGCTCACCTTTTCCGAAATGAAGGGCATTTTGAACATGGTTTTATCGCTTTGCTGCATGTTCCGGCCCCGTTGACCGCCGTGGGCGGGCCTAGTCCTTCCTAAATGTGTTTCGTAGCCGTTGAGTGTCGCAATTTGGCTAGCAAGCCTTTTCGACTCCTCACGCTCTTCTGCGCCAGAACACACATTTTTAGCGGTGCGAAACATGTTTTTAACCACCGCTCTTTTTGTCTGTGTAGGGTGCGCGGACCGCCAGTGGACGAGAATATTTTTGCTTGATGGTTTGCGGTACCATTTTGTGGTTTTACTGCCCCCTACCAGCTTAATTTGGACGTCTAGGAAAGGTAACCAGCCCGCTGACGGCTTTTCCCGGGTTATTTTGATATGCTCTGACTGGTTGTTCATTAGGGCGAAACATTTGTCCATCTCCTCCTGCGTTGAACAGATTATGAGGCAGTCATCGATGTAGCGCCGGTAGAACAACGGAACAGATTCGAGCACGGGTGCCTCGATTTTCGCCATGAAAGCGATAGCAAGCGTTGGTGCTAACCGTTGACCCATAGCCAGTCCCCTTAACTGCGCAAAATATTTGCCCGCCCATTTGAAAACGTTACAACCGAGGCACTCCTTGAGAAGAACCATTAGGCTGTGTACAGAAAACCCGTGCATGTTAATACGGCTCTGATGTCGATTTAGAAGCTCAAAAACCGCTTCCATAGCCGCATCGTTACTAACGTTGGCGTAGAGCGCTGTAACATCGAAGGATTCCATTACACAGTTGCTGCTGAGTTCTGCAGACCGGAAATGATCTAGAAAGGCTTGAGTGTTGGGTAAGTGCGCTGGGATGAATTGAAGAAGCTGGGTTAGTATTGAGCTGAGAAACCACCCTATCCGGTCGGTGGGACCACCCACGCAGCTAATTATGGGGCGAACCTTGATTGCGGCTGGATCAATTAATGTGAGGTCCTCCGTTGACCCGAATTTATGGGTTTTTATCAGCAAGTACAATACTTGACATGTAGGAACCTCAATTTTCAAACGCGTGATTTTTCAAACGACAAATTACGCATTGTGTGGTCACGCAGGCGCGATCGTATAGGCGATTTCTGACCAGCTGACGTTTCGAATTATTGGGTGGGATATCCACCAACGCCACTGAGTTTTCCAACCCCGCTCTTCGCAAGCACTTTTTGACGGCGTTGCTGACCTCATCCGAGATGAATGGTATCATGAAGGAAATTTTATCGCTGGGTGGTCTTTTTGGTCCCTGCACGCGCCCGGGTCTGGAACTTGTTGGGTGAGCTTCATATCCGTTAGAAAATGCAATTTGGCCAGCAAGTCTTTTGGATTCCTGTCGCTCTTGCTCGCCCGAACACACATTTACTGCGGTGCGGAACATATTCCGGACAACTGCCCTTGTAGTTTGTGTGGGGTGGGCAGACTGCCAGTGGATTAATATGTTCTTATTTAAGGGTTCGCGATACCATTTTGTGATTTTCCTATCCCCCAAAAGTTGAACCTGAACATTTAAAGGCATCGTTCACGATGAAAATCGTTTGTGAGTTTTCAGCATATAATGAAAGCTCTGGTACCCTACACAACAACCATGTTGAAAAAACCGTGAAAAAGTTGCTGAAAGCTGCTTTTCTGGACCCCTTTTTCTTCGTTTTCAGACCCCATTCAACCAATCGACTCATGAGAAAGGAAGAGTTGATCGCTACGAATCGCTGTTTTGACCCATGATCTTCCGATTAAATCCCGTTCATCTTACTCTTAGCTGAGTTCCAAAGGAGAAAAGTTTGACCAGTAACCGCAGAAAGGATATTTATGACGTAATCCTATGATATATTTCCTCACGTTCCACTCATTTCTGTTATATCACTTGTTGAGCAATTACATTCTTTTCTCATTTGGTGAATGGACGTAACAGATGATCGACCCAAAGGCCAACCCCCGAACCCTGAAAGACGTTTTCAACTGGAAAAAACTCCATTTCGATTTACTTTTGAGACTGCAGACTTGGTGAATGGCCTTATCAGGGCTCACTTGAATGATATAACACAAAAACAGGTATTTGGTTCTCAGCGCGTACGATGCCTTAAAGAAAGGCAACCAGGTATCGCAAGGTTTTTCGCGAGTTAGTTTGATGTGTTCGGACTGGGTGTTCATAAGGTCGAAGCAGTGGTCCATCTCCTGTTGCGTCGAACAAATTATGAAACAGTCGTCAATGTAACGACTATAAAATAAGGGGAGGGTTTCGAGCACAGGTGTTTCGACCTTTGCCTTTGAGCAAGAGCGACAGGAATCCAAAAGACTTGCTGGACAAATTGCATTTTCTAACGGATATAAAGCTCACCCAACAAGGTCCAGACCCGGGCGAGTGCAGGGACCAAACAGACCACCCAGCGATAAAATTTCCTTCATGATACCATTCATCTCGGATGAGGTCAGCAGCGCCGTCAAAAAGTGCTTGCGAAGAGCGGGGTTGGAAATCTCAGTGGCGTTGGTGGATATCCCACCCAATAATTTGAAACGTCAGCTGGTCAGAAATCGCCTATAGGATCGCGCCTGCGTGACCACACAATGCGTAATTTGCCCTCAGGGCAGGGAAGGTGATTGTGCTGCTACAAGTGTCATCTATGTCATCACATGCCAGAGCTGCGGTGAGGAATACATCGGAGAGACAGCTTGACCACTGCATGTGCGTATCAAAGAGCACATAGATGGTAAGGGAAGGTCGCGTAGTTACACTGCACTGGGGACCCATCGAATTAATTGCCACCAGGGGGAAGATTTTGAGGTGCGAGTGGAGATATTGGCGCGAGAGGCTATGACAAGTGCGCGAAAAGCTCTTGAGGCCTTTTGGATCTATGCGAGAGACCCCAAGTTCAGCCGGAAGGACGAGGGCCTATATATAACGCGGGAACTCCAGCCATATATCAGACTTGCCTTCTGATTTTGGGCCGAATTTCTGTTCCATCGGTGCCCCACGTTACTCCTACTGATCCATGATCGCTTGAGGACTTGATAAGGTGCGATACATTACCTAATTTTCTCCTGCTCACTAGTTTGAAAATTTGGAAGTCGAATTTCTGTAGAGAGTTTACCGCTACCGCGTTTGATCGTTCTCAGCTTTTCTCCGTCTCAGAGCATTTCCACTCATGTCATGCGTAAAGTCGTCTGCGGTCTCCACGAGCTCCAAGATCGCCTCCGTTGGAAGGCTAAGCTCGAAGGTGGGCAAGTCAGTGCAGCGCAAACTCGGGCATTTCCTACCATCCCCTTCCCACAAACGTATTTCACACAACAGTAACCCAATATAGGCGTCGATACGAACTTCCGCATCTTTGCCGACGAAGTTTTCCGGGTTTTTAGGCGCTTTCAAGCGGGAAAAATCCCCAGAAACCTAGGCCATCTGCAAATTGCGGGCCTAAAAGAGGTGCGCGAAATTATAGGCGCCAATAATATCCGTTTATCCGTCAGCGACAAAGGTGGAGAGTTTGTTGTAATCCCTCATGAGATGGACGTGGCAATAACCGAAAACCATCTTTCGGATGCGTCCATTTACCGCCCATCCTCGGAAAAAGAGTTTAGATCGCAGTATCGCAGGCTTAATAGGTTATGGGTTGCGGAGGCGAAATTGGCAGGTCTAGCTCAAGCAATAATTACACACTTGAAAATTGAGACCCCAACGTGTCCCGTTTTGTACTTGCTCATCAAAACTCATAAATTTGGGGCGTCGGAGGACCTAACACTAATCGACCCGGCCGCAGTCAAAGTTAGACCCATCATCAGCTGCGTGGGTGGTCCCACGGACCGAATCGTATGGTTTCTCAGCTCAGTGCTTAGCCAACTCTTACCTTTCGTTCCGGCTCACCTGGCTAATACGCAAACTTTTCTTGACCTTTTCTTGACCGCCTGCGCTCCACACAACTAAGCAGCAGTTGTGCATGTGAATTGTTGTGATATAGATCACTATCGGTTTTTCACTGCAGACCGATCACCAAGTAGGCGGATTTTGATCCGCCAATCACAGGCCGCGTCGATCCACATATAAACCCGGCCGCCGCGCTGTTGGGACATTCTCGACTCGCCGTCTACCCGCTGCCTCGACTACCTGCCAGCCGTACCCGACGCCCCCACCGCCTCCTGCACTCAACCAAGCCGTCGCCGTCCACGACTAGCCACCACGACTACGACGACGACGACGCCTGCACCACACCTATTCTATTTTCTGTATTCTCAATAAAGCCATTTGTTAATCTGTGTCCGTCGCAGACGTAACAATTGGCGATCAGGACTGCAGATTGTCGGCTCATAATTGTGTGGCGATCTGTAACATTTGTCGGCCCTTTACTGGGTGGCAAATAAATCAGCAGTACCAGCTTTCAACAGCTGTTGATACTGTGTCTTGTCTATTGGCGAAGTCAAGCTACACGTATCTAACGTGGGTTTGATATTGCAAATAGTCAGGACACTCCCGAACTGCTGACGAGACAAGACCAGGTGCCCGCATTGCGGTTGAATACCTGTGGAAAAGCCCAGAAGCCCGCGGTTTCGGTTGAATTTCTGGAGTAAAGTCATGGAAGTCGCGCTTTTGGCGCTTGAGCACCTGAAAGAAAGCTACTTGATATAGCTCGCGTTTAAGACGCTGGAGCAAATAGATTTTGAGCAAAAGAGCATATTGGGCTTGATTTTGAATTGATCGCCCTAGACAGAAATGGACCCGGAAACCGTCCAGAAGCTCTTAGATCAGAATACTGAGCAGATGAAGCTCATGAGGGAAGAGAGAGCTCAAACACAGAAATTGGCTCAGCAACAAATGGAAATGGTGCAGCAAATGTTGAAATTAATGGCTGAAAACAGCGAGGCGAGGCCAGAAAATGAGGTGGTGCCACATCAATCGGCATTAATGTCGGAATTGAATGGTCGTATAACGATGTTCATGTTTGACCCCGAGATCGAGCGATGTTTCTCTCGGTGGTATGCAAGGCATGAAGACACTTTGATGAAGGATGGTGCATCCCTTGCTGAGGATGCAAGGTTGAGGGTATTGCTCGGGAAACTGGATAATGAGGTCTTTGAGAGATATAAGCGTCAGATTCTCCCGAAAGCACCATCCGACGTTTCATTCAGTGAAACGATTTCAACCCTGAAAGACATGTTCGATGTAAAGAAATCTTTATACACATTACGGTATCAGAGCATAAAAGTCGAAAAACAAGACTCAGAGGATCACATGCAATACACTGGCCGTGTGAATGAAATGTGTGAACATGCATGCTTTGACGAGCTGGACAGTGAGGGTTTTAAAGCATTACTGTGGATTTATGGCCGCATAGAGATCGTGAGATTCGGCCGAGATTGCTTGCTTTCTTAGATAAGGAGGCAAAGGAACAACGGAAGCCAACGCTTCATGAGTTATACAAAGAGTGTGATCGAGTTATGACGTTATTGAAGGCGTTAAAGATGATTGAGGAGAACTCAATCAATGTCAGAGAGGTCAGATCAGATCAGCCTAAACCGAGTAAGAAAGAACATTCAGTGGAATGTTGGAACTGCGGTAAGACTGGTCACACAAGTAGAGAATGTCGAAGCAAACAATGGAATTGTAACTCATGCAAAGGCAAAGGGCACAAAGAAAAGTATTGTGAAAAAGCGTCACAGTACCGAAGCAGGTCCAAATCGAGGACTGCCACAAAACCTCGCAAGAAACGCTGCGGGCGAGTAGTTCTCGCAGGAAGTGCTGAGGCTGACGTGAATGCAGTTCGGCAATACGTAAATGTTGAAATCAACGGGCACAAAGTGGAGTTTTAATTGGATACTGGCTCAGATATCACATTGTTGAACGCAGACATGTGGAAGAAAATGGGCAGGCCGAAACTTACCCATACTAGCTTGGTCGTTAGGGACGCTAGTGGGAACCAAATGAAAGTTTTTGGTGAATTGAAATGTCAGTTCAAGCTGAAAGGTGCCGTTGGTGAGGGATGCTGCTATGTTACCCCCCACAAAAGTCTAGTAGGCCTAGATTGGATCAGACAGAACGCTGAAATGGCATATCACATAGAACGAATGGTAGCTCACGTGAGTACCACAGATGATGCCAACCTGGTAAATGATTTGAAACGGAACTTCGAATGTGTGTTTCAAGAGGGCTTAGGCACATGTACGAAAGAGAAGGCAGCACTGGAATTGTTGCCTGATGCTAAGCCAATTTTCAGAATGAAAAGGCCTGTAGCGCATGCATCGTTAGAGACAGTTGAAAAAGAGATTGAGCTCCTGGAAGAAATGGGTGTGATCGAACCGATAACCCACAGTGAATGGGCCGCTCCAATAGTTTGCGTTCGTAAAGCGAATGGCAAAATGAGGGTCTGCGCCGATTTTTCAACTGGTTTGAACAATGCCTTGGACGCATATGAGTATCCCATTCCCATTCCGGAGGACACTTTCGCATCTCTGAATGGTGGAATGATCTTCTCGCAGATTGATTTCTCGGATGCTTACCTTCAAGTACAGCTGACGGATGAGGCCCAAAAGTTGGTGGTGATCAATACACACAAGGGTCTGTATCGATACAAAAGATTGCCTTTTGGTATCAAGACTGCGCCAGGAATTTTCCAAAGCATCATGAACAAAATGATCTCGGGTCTGGAAGGAGTAACAGCCTACCTGGACGATATTCTGGTAGTCGGGAAGACACCTGAAGAGCATAGAAACAACATATATGCTTTATTCGAACGAATAAATGAATACGGTTTCCGAGTAAGACTGGAAAATGCTCGTTTGCAAAACCAGAAATCCGCTTCTTCGGGTTCGTTGTATACCGCAACGGACGTCGTCCGAATCCAGAGAAGGTTGCTGATATCGCTAAAATGCCAGCACCACAGAATGTGGCACAGTTGCGCGCATTCCTAGGTATGGTTACGTATTATTCATCTTTCATTCCGAATATGAAGGAGATGCGTGGACCACTAGATGCTTTGCTGAAAAAAAAAACGTTAATTGGTTATGGAAACACACACAAGAAATAGCGTTCGAGAAATTGAAGAAAATGCTGGTGTCAGACTTGAACCTGACGCACTATGATCCTAAAAAGAAGATAATCGTGGCTGCTGACGCTTGCGATTATGGGATCGGGTATGTGATCTCGCACAGAATGCGGGATGGTACAGAAAAACCTATTGCCCACGGCTCGAGATCATAGGTCTTGTGGAGGCAATCAAGAAGTTCCATAAGTATGTATACGGGAGGCGTTTCACGCTCCGTACTGACCACAAGCCGTTGTTGGCCATATTTGGCAACAAGAAGGGCGTACCAGTCCATTCCGCCAACCGTCTGATGCGTTGGGCAACAATGCTGATAGGCTACGATTTCGAAACCGAGTACATCAAGACGGATTCGTTCGGACAGGCGGATGGATTATCGAGATTGATTCAAAGGCATCCCCTTGTAGAGGAGGACTGCGTTGTCGCGTCGGTTGAGAAAGACGTGAATCTAGTGCTTGCAGATGCTGTACGCAGATTGCCCGTGACAGCTAACATGATTCGTGAGCACACTGAAAGGGATGTTCTGCTGCGAAAGCTGAAAGGTTTCATTGATACTGGAAAATGGCCAAAAGTGGTAAAACCTGATTTGAAGAAGTTTTACTCTGAACGTGAATCGTTATCGATAGTGCAAGGCTGTGTGATGGTAAGCGATAGAGTTGTCGTGCCAGAGACGCTGAGAAAAGACGTTCTCAAAGAGCTGCACTGTGGTCATCCTGGGATCGTCAGGATGAAAGGACTAGCGCGAAGCTATGTCTACTGGCCAAACATCGATGAAGACTGTGAAATGGTTGTGAATAGTTGCGCTGATTGCCAACTACACTCAAAATCTCCCACTAAAGTACCTCTAAGAACGTGGAATACACCAGAAAATGTTTGGGAGCGAGTTCATGTTGATTTCGCTGGTCCAATGGATGGAGTGTACTACATGGTCGTGGTTGACGCCTTGAGTAAGTGGCCGGAGATGTTTGAGTTGAAGAACATCACAGCTGGCACAACGGTGAAGCTGTTGAAAGAGCTTTTCGCACGCAATGGGAATCCAAAGACGCTAGTGAGCGATAATGGAACACAATTCACATCAGAGCTGTTCAAGCAGATGTGCGAAGAACGAGGTGTTAATAATGTGAGAACACCGCCGTACCATCCTCAGTCAAATGGTCAGGCAGAAAGATTTGTTGATATCCTGAAAAGAGGGATTAAGAAGCGAAAAGGGGAGGGGAGTACGTCCGCTCGCTCTTGCAATGAATGCCTGGACACAGTGCTGTTGGCGTATCGCACTACGCCGAATGCTTCCTTGAACGGTAAATGTCCTGCCGAAGTCTTCCTGGGGAGAAGATTAAGAACGCGGCTGAGTATGTTGAGACCGTCGAAAAGAGAGTCAGAAGCAGAAAGCGCTGTTGACCGTAGGAAAAAGACTGAGATGCAATTCGATTGCAAAAATGGTACAAACCATCGAGGTTTTTCTGGTGGAGACACTGTCCTGGTCAAAGAGTACAATTGAGCGTTGAACTTCAAGTGGACTCAGGGGATAGTCGTGGAAAGCCTTGGAAAGTCATGTTAGAAGTGGACATCGGGGGCAAAACCGTTCGTAGGCATGCGAACCAAATGCGAAGAAGCATATTGAGCCATAAGTATGATAACGAATATTCACAAGATCTATTTTTGGACTTGTTTGAAGCTGATCCTGTTAGCACTGAAGAAGTTCTAGAACAGGAATGCCATGATGGGCAGGATCAAGAGCTTGAGACTGTGATCATTCCCAGTAATGATACCTCCGCCGCACTTCATCAAGACTACGCGCAGCCCAGCACGAGTCGCGCAACACAGGGATTAGTGAAAAGCCGAGTTAGTAAACAATTGGTTGGTTTCGCTCCGGCAACGTTACGAAGGTCAACTCGACAGCGCCGCAAGCCAAAGCGGTTTCAGCTTTAGTCAGTTGATTTTAAATTGTTTTCCCTGTGCCGTAGTCTACCTCTTAAAAGGGTAGGTGTTGTGATATAGATCACTTATCGGTTTTTCACTGCAGACCGATCACCAAGTGGGCGGATTTTGATCCGCCAATCACAGGCCGCGTCGATCCACATATAAACCCGGCCGCCGCGCTGTTGGGACATTCTCGACTCGCCGTCTACCCGCTGCCTCGACTACCTGCCAGCCGTACCCGACGCCCCCATCGCCTCCTGCACTCAACCAAGCCGTCGCCGTCCACGACTAGCCACCACGACTACGACGACGACGACGCCTGCACCACACCAATTCTATTTTCTGTATTCTCAATGAAGCCATTTGTTAATCTGTGTCCGTCACAGACGTAACAGGAATCTTTCGACGTCACATCGCTTTACACCAATGTTAGCAACAACTCCGCTATGCAGGCAGTTTTCAAGCTCCTAAACGAGCATCAAAGCAGCGTTGCTATGTATAGGCTTTCTGTGCGCAGTGTTATGGTTCTCCTAAAAGAGTGCCTCAGTTGCAATATTTTCAAGTGGGCGGGTAACTATTTTTCTCAATTGCGGGGACTGGCTATGGGCAGCGGCTGGCACCAACGCTCGCCATCGCCTTTATGGCAAAGGTCGAAACACCTGTGCTCGAAACCCTCCCCTTATTTTATAGTCGTTACATTGACGACTGTTTCATAATTTGTTCGACGCAACAGGAGATGGACCAATGTTTCGACCTTATGAACACCCAGTCCGAACACATCAAACTAACTCGCGAAAAACCTTGCGATACCTGGTTGCCTTTCTTAAATGTTCAGATTCAACTTTTGGGGGATTGGAAAATCACAAAATGGTATCGCGAACCCTTAAATAAGAACATATTAATCCACTGGCAGTCTGCCCACCCCACACAAACTAAAAGGGCAGTTGTCCGGAATATGTTCCGCACCGCAGTAAATGTGTGTTCGGGCGAGCAAGAGCGACAGGAATCCAAAAGACTTGCTGGCCAAATTGCATTTTCTATCGGATATGAAGCTCACCCAACAAGTTCCAGACCCGGGCGCGTGCAGGGACCAAATAGACCACCGAGCGATAAAATTTCCTTCATGATACCATTCATCTCGGATGAGGTCAGCAACGCCGTCAAAAAGTGCTTGCGAAGAGCGGGGTTGGAAGACTCAGTGGCGTTGGTGGATATCCCACCCAATAATTTGAAACGCCAGCTGGTCAGAAATCGCCTATACGATTGCGCCTGCGTGACCACACAATGCGTAATTTGCCCTCAGGGCAGGGAAGGTGATTGTGCTGCTACAGGTGTCATATATGTCATCACATGCCAGAGCTGCGGTGAGGAATACATCGGAGAGACAGCTCGACCACTGCATGTGCGTATCAAAGAGCACTTAGTTGGTAAGGGAAGGTCGCATAGTTACACTGCACTGGGGACCCATCGAATTAATTGCCATCAGGGGGAAGATTTTGAGGTGCGAGTGGAGATACTGGCGCGAGAGGCTATGACAAGTGCGCGAAAAGCTCTCGAGGCCTTTTGGATCCATGCGAGAGAGCCCAAGGTCAATCGGAAGGACGAGGGCCTATATATAACCCAGGAACTCCAGCCATATATCAGACTTGCCTTCTGATTTAGGGCCGAATTTCTGTTCCATCGGTGCCCTACCTTACTCCTACTGATCCATGATCGCTTGAGGACTTGATAAGGTGCGATACATTGCCTAATTTTCTCCTGCTTACTAGTTTGAAAATTTGGAAGTCGAATTTCTGTAGAGAGTTTACGGCTACGGCGTTTGATCGTGTATTTTCAAAATCGGATTTTGCTCTTTCAGGCTCTGAAGAAGGCGAAACCGCCGAAACGTCAATCGATTAAAGTCGGTTACTACCTCGTGCCAAGCGGTATTCAACTTCAACAATATGATACTAATGCCGAGGTTTAACGAGAGTCGTACATGGCAACTGCTTTGAAGTAATATAGCTTTTGTTCTGAAAAGTAGTGGGAATGACAATTTTTTGACCTACTCGAAAAGTCGAATGAAAAAAATTCGAAAAATCATTCGACAGTCGATTGAAAAAGTCGACTTTTTATTCGAAAAGTCGAATATTCCAAAAGTTCAAAATCTCGAATTATTCGAAAAGTCGAACATTCGAAAAGCTCCAACTCCCGAATTATTCGAAAAGTCGAATATTCGAAAACTCCAGAATTCCGAATTATTCGAAAAGCCGATTATTCGAAAAAAATCTGAAAATGTAAAAGTATAGTACACCCTCAGACATCAATTTTGTGATTTTCATTTGATTCTGTTGTAGACCCCTACTGCATAACACTTGCCAAGTGCGAGATCTCAATTCCTCCAAATAAGAGAGATATAGGACCCCCTTCCTGATTTTCGACCTCGATATCGGCTTGATAGATGGATAAATTCTAACCGAGTCTACGTTCTTGAGTCCTTACCGGCCCTTCTCATAATACTGGCTCGCTCTCGTGCAACGATTGCTAATGAAAGGAAATACAGGCCTAGGACAACTCGTCCACCAACTTTTTGCCCTCAAATAACAACCTTCTTTCAGGAGCCATAACTCCTTCGTAGGGGGTCTTCAACGATTTCAAAGATACCACTGGGATCAGCGTGTGACCGTCTCCAATATAAGCACTACAACTGAAAAACGATTTTCTCGGTGTACGGTGCCTTTGAAGGGAGTGTACACGATAAAAACCATGGCCCGTAGTAAACCCAAGTCAGCCGAGCGAAGACGGTTGGCGGCACCCGGCTGGCTGTAGCCAACAATAACGATCGAGGGCTGTGTCTAGTCTAATTGATACCGGATGCATGCGACGAATTCAGGGTTGGAGTGCTTCGCCAGGAGCTTGATCTTCAATGAGAACTCATCATATTCACCTTTCGCCGCAGAGTACGGACTGTCTCAGGTCCGAAATGTACCAGATTTTTACCTGAATTTTCCCAATAATCTTTGGTTAAAGTGCAATTACCATTGATTTATGAAAATCAACTTAAAAATTTTCCGTAATTTTTGATTTTTGTTTACTCTGTTGAATGAACAGACACATACTACAAGATTCTCCGTAAACTAGTTAACTCTCAAAATCTATCAAAAAGTGTCACAGAAAACGCATGTACGCACGCTTCTACGCTTGTTCCAGCAATCGTCCGCGCACGGACCTATTCGCGCTCAGATCCATTTCCAGCTTCGTCCGATTGGTGACGCTATGGAGTGTTTTTCATCCACATCTGCAAGAATCGAAAAGACTGATATGCATGGTTGTGGTCACTCGTAGCGCAATATGTGAACACCTCCTAATCGGAGCACACTCACCCGCATGCGCGCACCACACGCACACTCACGAGCATTTTCAAAAATGCATGCACGCGCTAACGCGTGTATACGCGCACGTACACATGTGCCAGTGTATATATGCACACACCTGCCTCGTATACATAAGCGCGCAAAACCCTTGGAGATCGACGCGCATTCATGGATACTCATGCGCGAGCATGTACACTGGTACAAACGCGTACACAAAAAACGAGCACATCCTCGCCTCCTTGTGTGTATACATTTGCACTCATGCAAATTTTCATCCTTTTTCTTTCCTTTCCAAGTGAAGGTTTTTCATGGGCCTTTTCGACATTTTCGTTCACGAGAGAGGCCAAGCTACACAAATACATCAAAGAATACTCTACGGTTTTCTGCGCGTACGATGCCTTTGAAGGCAGTGACCACGATAAAAACCATGTCTGATTTTATGGTGGAGATCGGCAGCTGCGGGGTCTAGCGAAACCCTATCGTTGAAAAAACTAAGAAAAATGAGCTCGGAACGGTCCCCTACGGCCCCAAAGTTGGACTTCCATCAGCTCGTCACCCCCAGATGCACTTTCCACGCCCACCGACGTGAACAAATGAATGCTCGAGATTGTGAGATGAGCGATGGTTTCCGATCAATAGCCCCGTTCTTCTATTTAGTCCCAACTTCTCTCTTTACTCAGGTCAGCTCGCATACATCGGCTGCAAAAGACGGAAGTTACAAGCTTCGGACAACTCGTCCACCATGTTTCCTTAGCTCAATCTTTGAGGGACCATAACTCCGTTCCTAGTAGGTCTTGTACGATTCCAAAAACATCATTGGAATCAGCATGAGACCGTCTTCAAGATAGGTGAAAAAGCAGAAAAACGATTCTCATCGTGAACACTACCTTTAAGTCGCACAACCTTCCCCGCCTAGCCCACATCAGCTGGACATTTCAGTTTTTCTTACAATTAGTTTCCCCTGCTTTTCTCCGGTCAAAAGTCTGTCTCCAACTAACCTAATTTGTTTGACGTTATGATCAAGTTTGTTTCCAACTCATTTTGCCCCGTAACAAGCAATAATCTACGAAAAATTCATGATTTTTTTTGTAGGTTTTTGACCTTATTTTCACATTGGACTTTTCCTCGAAATTCAACTTTTTTACGGCTTCCCTTACCTACATATCCTTCAGCACCCTCTTCGTAGTTCTAGATGGCCGCCAATGACAGAATCCGCAAAGAGAATCATTTTTTCTTCATCTTTCGCTAATTCTGAGAAAAGAAGGTTCAGAAACAGTGCTTGCTTACTGATTATACAATCTAGCAAATCAAGTCATTGGGAAACAGAGCTCACTAGACATAGTTAGACGTGAGAAAATATCAAAGAGACTTAGGAATGTATTAAACCCCCTCAGAATGAAGTTAAGATTATCGTAAGCAATCGTCCGGAGAAATGTTGAGCATACTGTCAGGTTAACTTAATGATACAGTGAAGGATATGAATATCATCTGATAAAGCAACATTCAGATGACGAACATTTTTAAGATGATGCTAACTTCTTCGAATTATCTGAAGTTCATCAGGTCATCTGAGCACAGACCAGCGAGAAATTGTGCATTCCCGAAAAATCTCGTCTTATCTTTAAGAGTACCCCCGGAGCAACTTTAAAATTTCAGATGAATTTTCAGATCATTATCAGCTATCAGAGAACAACAAACATATCATTTTATTAACTTAGAAAGAGAGCATGGGGTTGGTCGACTTGTGAATTACCTTCCACAGTATGAGGGCAGGTTTTTTTTATCCTCCCTGGTATCATAATGTGTTATCACATCGTGAATATCCGAGAACGACCGCTTGAGGGCAATTCATCGCTAATGGAATAACTACGGACTCAAGTTCTAGCGACCAGTAATGATTGATAACGATAGTTATGAATCAACACGGAATTAGGATCATCTGAAACTTGTTTGGAAGAATATCAGATCATCTTATCAGAATAATATCAGTTCAGCTGATAGGGGTATCTTACTACAGCCCTTAGAAAAACTGACCAAATCAGCTGATTCGGGCGAGTCTAAGAACCTCGTACTGCTTCATGCGTGCGCGTTGCTAGCGTTGTGCGATTATTGCTCGAAATTAATTTGACCGCAAAATGTGTGGTACATTCTTCGTATCATTTTCAGTACTCTTCTGTGTGCCACGACGGATTGATGTCACGGCTCACTGCACCTCAATTAAACGCACCTGTTGAAGTGAAATGTACAGTCGGCACGAAACGCACTGATGTCTTGCGTCTTTCGTTCTTCAGTGTGGGTTGGCGCAAACTCGGTGCGCATATATTATAACATACGTGCACCGTGTTTGCACCGACACACAATACTGAACGCAAAGTATCAGTGCGATCCGTGCCGTCTGTACATTATAGATCTACAAATTTGAAAAAAAATGTCGAACGAAAGGAATTTGAAAATCTTTTGTTTGAAACGTTTTCGAACGAACGAAAAATGAAGAAATTCTGGTCGAAAAAATTTCGAACTAGCGATAACCGAGAAAATTTCGGATGAAATATTTTCTAACGAACGAAATTCAAAACTAATCAAAATTTCTAGTTTTTTCGAACTTCGTTTGAAATTTGCCATTCTTTTCGAAATTCATTCAAATTTTGAAATTTCGTCGAAACCCTTGAATTTCCGGATGTTCTTTTGAATCTGGACTCGACGCTTTATTTTCAACCAAGCCACTCAGGTAAAACTAGTTGTCCAGAATATATCGAGAAGCTGTCGAGAATCGGTTGAGAATCGAGAAGTTGTTCAGAAAGTGGAGAGAAGTTGTCGAGAATTCTGGCAGATGGGGAAGCTGTCGAGAATTTCGGAGAATTTGTCCAGAATTCTGAAAAAGTTGTTGAGAATTCAGGAGAAGGACATAGTTGTTGAGAACTCCGTTCTGGACAACTTTTTCCCGAAACGAGAATGTGTCGAAAAGTTGTCGAGAATTCAGGACACATCGAACATGAGCAAGCTGGTTATCGTTTATAATTTATTCCACTGAACTCTGGAACATCACATTTCTATGGGAATTTCCATGTTTTCGAGATTTGAAATACCGGTTTTACCGGAAGGCTGTAAATTGAAGCAACTACATTTCAGAGTTTTTGCGATTCCAAGTACTGAACTTTCTTTTTATGGTTTGTAACTGTAAAATGAGATTTTAAATATCATTATGCAAAACGTTGTTCTAGAATCATCAAAATGACGTTGAGAATTAAGAATATTTATTCGAAAAATATTAAGTGATTCAGTTGTGGCTTAAATATGAACCTCTTAACCTTGAAATAATTCTTTGGCATTCAAGTGGTGTACAGTGTCCTATCCCAGTTGGGTTGCTCCTTCAATGCCTAGATAGGTGTGACCCGAGCCTTGTGTTGGCACATGAGCGAGGCCAGTCTCCACGTCCTAGAGTGTTAACAGGCACCACCACAGGTACTTACCATTCGAGATCTGCTGACCCGTTACCGTTGAGGAGGCGTCCGCTACCTGAGGTTCGCCCACTCTTGGCTACTCGAACCTCGTCTGCCCCATTATGCCGGCTTTTGTAATTATCGCTTATTTGTTTTTTTTTTCAGATATAAGATTCATTTAAGAAATTCAATCTGAGTTTTCGAGCAATTTAATTACTCGTTTTCTGAGATATTCCATTCATTCGAGAGACTAAATCAATCGTAATAATTTTTTTGCTTTTCTTTTTTGAGTACTTTGTTCAACAGGAGAACCGAAAGATTTGATTTTTCGAATTGTAAACCCTTTTCGGGCCACTACGCTTGATTATTCAGCCTGAAAAAAAGTTCAAAATATTTATGATGTGTTAGATAGATTTTCCGAATCTTCATTCCAATCGAATTCATAACGGGTATACAAATTTATTTATTCAGTCGAGAAAAAAATGTGGATTCTTACTCGGATTTAGTCATTCATTCGGAAATTTGAGAAAGGCTTCATTCGAAAAATTTACCCATTCGGGAATTCCAGAAACGCATTCTTGCTTATACAAGTAGCGTAGGTTTCAACAAGGAAAGTCACATACTGTGCGGAAATGGCCACGCCTTGAATATTGAATAGCATTATAGTTGTACAATTTCGAAAAAAATGTCGAACAAACGAAAACTGAAAAAAACATCGTTCGAAAAAGTTCGAAACAACGAAAAAGGAAAAAAATCGAACGAACGAATTTCAAAAACCTTTCGAAATTTCGAGGTTGGAACGAACGAAAAAATTCGAAGTTTGTTCGAGAAAATTCCAAACGAACAAATCTCGAAAATTTTCCGGCATTTCTTAGGTCGAACGAACGAATTTCGAATCTAATAGAAATTTTGGATCTTTCGAATTTCGTTCGAAGTTTAGGATTTTTTTTCGATACTCCTAAGAAGTTTCGGATCTTTTTTTCGAAACTGGTCTGAACGCTTTATTTACAACGCTTGGTCAGAGAATGTCGAATACTTGGTTCCACAAGTATTCGATTTCTACTCAAGTCGCGTTCGCTCACGCTCACGAAAACTCGGCCCGAGGAATAAAGAAACAGCACAACCTAGGGTTCGAGAAGCGTTTTCAAAGTGGAACGATTTTTCAAAAGAAAAACAATCGAAAAATCAGATCTCGAACGAACGAAAATGGAGAAAGAAATTCTTTTGGCGAAATTTCGAACGAACGAAATTTGAAAAAAAAAATCGTTCGACAAAATATCAAGGTCTAAAAATGAGACAATAATTACTGCTGCCTAAATTAGTGCTTACAAATTTATTTAAAAAAACTGAAGCTTTTGATTCATTTAAGTCCTACAGATGTAGTGAGATATTTCCTTTCGTAATCATACCGTTTCTTTAGATATACATGTGTTAATATATATTCTTTTTCTTATTTATTTATTTTATTTTGAATTATTTGCTTGCGAAATTGTGACGGGCTGTCGAGAGGAGAAATCAGGCGAAAAGCTGCTGTGGAGAATAAAACGAAAATTCGTCGAGAATAAGACGAGGAGTTGTCGAGAATTAGACGAAAAGTTGTCGAAAATCAACCGAGGAGTTGTCGAGAATCCGGCGAGAAGTTGTCGAGAATCAGGCGAGAAGTTGTCCTGAATTCGTACGAATTCTGGACAACTTCTCGCCGGATTCTCGACAACTTTTTTCGCCTGAGCAGAGTCGTGGGCTTGGCTGCTTACCTAGCCAGACTAATTTTTTCAGGACCTGTTACTAGTGCTGTCACCATTGAGATGGTGGCGGTAAACCAAACTAACTATTGGATGTTGTGGGGATAAGCTAATACCAGGTTGTTCAATGAGTTTTGTCGTTCGATTGGAGAGGGCGTTGCTACTAGCCCAATTTTTTTGTTTTGTTGGTACACTCTTCATATGAAAGTATAAGAAGCTTCATTTCAATCTGTTCATTCATTCTTTGTTAAAAAGCCATTTAGTGTCGCCGTGTCACAGCAATGGAAAAAATTGAATATCGTGCAGTGATAAAATTCTTATTTTTGGAAGGTGTAGCACCAAAAGAAATTCACGAACGAATGTTAAAAGTGTATAATGATTGTTCACCTACAATAAGAACAGTAGCAAGATGGGCTGCTGAATTTAAACGTGGTCGTACAAGCCTTGAAGACGATCCACGTGAAGGACCGCATCAACACCAGAAATCATAGCCAAAATACAGGATATGGTTTTGGACGATCGTCGATTGACTGAGAGAGATTTAGTTTAAAATGGATTAAGTGGATTTGTACGTCGATTCATCACTATGGATGAGACTTGAGTCTATCACCATGATCCTGAATCAAAACAAAAGGCTAAAGATTGGTGTGAACCTGGTTGTTCGGCTTCGAAACGAGTTCGTGTCCGGAAATTGGCCAAGAAGGTTATGGCATCAGTTTGTTGGGATGCGAAAGGAATTTTGTTTGTGGATTACTTGCAAACTGGTAAAACAATTAATTCTGAATATTACTGCAACCTTCTGGGCCAGTGGAAGGAAAAAATTTGTGAAAAAAGACCCATTTTGCAGAAGAAAAAAATCCTTTTTCATCAGGACAATGCACCGTGTCACAAGAGCTTTTTGACAATGGCTAAAATCCATGAGTTCAAGTTCGAATTGTTAGAGCATCCATCTTATTCACCAGATTCGGCCCCCAGCGACTTCCATTTGTTTCCAGAACTCGAGAAATGTATGCGTGGCAAGCGTTTTTCATCAAATGATGAGGTCATAACGGCTGATGAAACGTATTTTGCAGACCTTCCGGGTTCTCACTTCAGGGATGGGATCCACAGATTGGAGGATCGTTGGAGCAGGTGTATTAATGTTCAGGGAGATTATACTGAATAATAAAGTGTATTTTGAACCATAAAATTGTGTTATTCTTATCGAACGACAAAACTTATTGAAGAACCTGGTAGTAAGGAAGATTTAAAGGCAGTGTTCACGACAAAAATCGTTTTTCTGTTATCCCGCCTATCTTGAAAACGGCCCCATACTGATTCCAATGATGTCTCTAAAATCGTACAAGACCTTCTGGGAACGGAGTTATGGCCCCTCAAAAATTAAGCTAAGCAAACATGGTGGACGAGCTTCGTGCTCCTTTGGAGCTTTTCCTGGCTCGTTTTCATGCGTTCTTTCGACGTCAACGTTACAGTGTGCCCCTCCACTACCCATTCCTAGTGAAAACTGAAACACATTTTTTATCGTGGACACTGCCTTTAAAGGCACAGTACACCCTCAGATATGAATTCTGAGATTTTCATGTAATTGTGTAGAAGACCTCTCCTTTATAACAAGTACCAAATGCGAGATCTCAATTCCTCCAAATAAGCGAAATATAAGCGACCACCACATTCCCGACCCCCTTCGCTCACCACCACAGGCCCGACCCCAGATTTTCGGACTCGATAGCGGCTCGATGGATGGATGAATTGTAATAATTCGTCGTTCTTTAGTCCATAGCTGGGCTATCTCCCTATCTTGGCTCGCTCTCGCGCAACGATTGCGAATGAAGAGAAATACAGGCCTGAGACAACTCGTCCACCAATTTTTCACCCTCAAAATCTAGGCATCTTTGAAGAGCCATAACTCTGTTCAAAGGGGGTCTTGGAAGAGTTCAGAAATACCACGGTGATTAGCGTGTGGCAACGTACGCGCTGAGAACCACTCACCGTTTTTTGAGTTTGAATCATTGGATGGGCCCGCCTGGGAACGTGGGTAGAGTTTGTTTGGTCACCGACGCATCATTGGGAAGATAAGGGAGATCGAATGCCTCGAATTCCACCAAAAGAGGCCGGTCTTCCGACAGCCATGTGGCTTCAAATGAGAAAAGAAGGTAGCTTATCAACAAATGATACACCAACTTCCACTCATTTACACGATATCGCTTGTTGGAAACCTTCTTTCTTTTTAATTTTATGCCACATGGCTGTCAGAAGGCCGGCCTCTTTCAGTGGAATTCGTGGCATTCGATCACCCATATCTTCCCAATAATGCTTCGGTGACCCGACAAACTCTACCCACGCTCTCAGGCGGGCCCAACCAATGATTCAAACTCAAAAAACGGTGAGTGGTCTTCGGCGCTTATGTACGATTCCTTTAATCTAGTTGGCAGTATCCTCTGTTTCCGAGTGAAATCTATTTCCGTTCATCGAATGCGTCTGCGCGCGTACGCTGCGTCTCCTTCTCCCCACACTTTCTCGCTGTCTGTACCCTCGCTCCGCACAAGCGCGCGAGGGAATAGAGTAAATTTAGTTCGGAACCAGATGATAATAGCAGGAATTACGGTGGCTCAGAAAAAAATATTCATTTGTGGAATGTAATAGTGTTATTTAGCTGCCGTAGCCTAAGAAAATATTTCGAAGAACTCATAGCCTCGATCCAACATATGATATGCCTATTTTGAAGGTGTTGTACTTATGCGGCGCGCTGTACATACAGTTCACCTCCGCACTGCCGTTCAGTCCACAAAGTAATAAACTTACGCATTTGTAATAAACTTATACTTATACTTATGTGGGATCACCCGGGCAGTTTTTGCCTTTGGTGTCTGGGCGATCCCACCGCCCGGGTGATCCCACATCCCTGTCTGAGGATACTCGCAACCGCGCCACAGCACGCTTTCGCAATCAGCGTGCACTTTGCGGATTGAGCGGCAGTGCGGAGGTGAACTGTACATCAACGGGAAAATTTGCATCGGCATTGATTACCGCAGGGCGTCGCACTGCACTACTCAACTACGTTGCGAGTCATATAGCGTGTTGAGCGAAGTCCTCTCGCAAACTATAGGCTTCACACCAACCGGCTCAAATTTCCCGATATACAGTCGACACGGACGGAACTGATACTTAGCTGTCCTAACGGTGTGTTGGCGCAAGCTCGGTGCACGTATGTTATAAGATGTGCTCCGAATTTCCGCCAACACCAATAAGGTAATGAAGGATCGGTGCGAACCACGTCGACTAAACATTGAAGAACACGTACAGTCCTCGATAACGGAAAGAGGAGGTTGTGCGGTTGCGTATTTTCACTAAGCATACTGTAGGTTGCGCCATATGTAATTGGCAGTAAAGTTGTATTTTTCCTGAATTCTGGAGAAAAAAACACCGGAACCATTGAGAAACGGTAAGTGTCCCCCACTGCACATTATAAACACACCTGAAGTCTTTATCGTAGTTACACGCAGAGATAACAAAAATTTACAAAATACAGAAAAAAATGGAAACAATGGAGGAAGTTTCTTTGTTATTCTTGCGTTTATGCATGTCAGAAAATTTTACGGACATATTGATAATATTTGTGCGTGGCGGGGAACTGACCGTTTTTCAACGTTCCCGATGTTTTTTCTTCAAAATTCGGGAGATATTTATCTAAGCTTTTTCAGTCAGTCTCTCCGCTCGCGAGCGTGCTCAGCAACATCGAACGGTCTCGATTCGAACCAAATTCATTTCCTTTTCAATAAACGCGGAAGCCGCAGCAGTATCACAACGTCAAGTAGTCACGGTATCTGTTGGCTTATTTTCCCTTTCGGATGTCTTTTTCATTTGTTCGCAAGAAAGGTTAGCTCGCTGGAACCACCAGTGAAGGGCCTTTTTAAGTGTTAGCCCAAAATTTTCATTCGGAAGCCGCACACATGTCTTACTCTCTGGCAAACATAAAATTGTCTCTTTCAGAGACATCATCTCCTACCAGTACCGCCTCCTCACATTCCGCTCAAATAGAGCATGCGGTCAAAAGAAACAATGTGATCATGGTCGCTCCACATATTCATCACGTAAGCGACCCACGCCTCGTATTCAACCGTCAAGTTCAAGCGATTCATGAACTTCACTATTTATATTTGAGCAGGGTCGGGCGTCGCTGCCCAATGATCAAAGAGATATCGAGAGAACATCTGAAGACGTCGAAGAAGCTCCACTCTGCTCTCCTCGTCCTTTGGGAAGGCAGCAAACTGCTCCGAGTCTTCCACTCGCTACGAAACTTCTCTACGTTGGCGAGCTTGTTTGGCAAGTGGGTTACGGAGCATAAGCTTCCGAAAGTGCTTGCACAGATTGCTTCTTAACTTATCGCCTATTCAGATTGACGATACCGTATTCGTTGGGTCACAGGATGCAGTTGCTAACATGAATCTTCTGTGTCGACTAAACATCGAATTCGTCTGCGACCTCTGCAATGAAGATGGTGAAGAAGCCAACAGGTACAATGCGGAATCTTTCTAGCTGCTCACTCCACAGAAACAGAAAAAGACGGTGGAGCAGTCGCATATTTTTACTAAGCATATCGCATGGCTGGCTCGGTTCCAAGTTTGTAATTAATCGATGAGAAAACAGCTGATAAAATGTTTTCTTGACTGTGTTTCTTTATGCTTCGTACATTTTTTGTGCCAATCTTGCGTGTATATGTTGACTTTAAAGGCTGTGTTCACGACACAAATCATTTTTCTGTTTTCCCTAACCTTGAGAACGGTCCCATGCTGTTTCCAATGATGTCTCTGGAATCGTACGAGACCTTCTGGGAGCCGAGTTGTTGTCCTTCAAAGATTGAGCTAGAAAAACATGGTGGACGAGTTGTCTAAGGCTTGTAACTTCTGTCTTTTGTAGCCGATGTACATATGCGAGCTGACATGAGTGAAGAGAGAAGTTGAAAATGAAGGGAAGAACGGGGCTATTGATCATAAAGCGTAGCTCATCCCACAATCGGGAGCTTTCATTTGTTCACGTCGGAGGGCTGGCATTGCACATTTGGGGTTTGCCTTGCGCTCAAAGTGGCAACTTCGGGCACTTTTGGGGCTCTTCCTGGCTCGTTTTCGTGCATTCTTTCGACGTCAACGTTATAGTGTGCCCCTCCACTACCCATTCCTATTGAAGACTTTAACACATTTTTTTATAGTGAACACTACGTTTAAAGGCAGTGTTCACGATGAAAATCCCTTTTCTGTTTTTTTGCCTATCTTGAAAACGGTCCCATGTCGATTCCCATTACTACTCTGGAATCGTACAAGACCTTCTGGGAACGGAGTTATGGTCCCTCAAAAATTGAGCTACGGAATCATGGTGGACGAGTTGTCCGAGGCTTGTAACTTCCGTCTTTTGCAATCAATGTATGCGAGCTGACCTGTGTAAAGAGAGAAGTTGAGAATGAAGGGAACAACGGGGCTTTTGCTCGGAAACCATAGCTCATCTTACGATCTCGAGTGTTCCATTGTTCATGTCGAGGGGCGGAAAGGGGCGGGACTTGCCCACAGCGGCGGGGCTTGCCCACTTTTCTAAGTCGTTTTGCGGCTCCTGGGTAGCTTTTAGTCCCGTTTTTTCGACGCTGTTCTGCTTCTGTGAGCCACGAGAAGCGTTTGTCATGGAAATTTCGAGGATGAAGTTTATCGTGAACAGTGCCTTCAAAGGCAGCGTTCACGATGATCATCCTCGTTCACTTTCCACAGCGAAATGATGGGCGAGAAGGATCCTAGGCTCCCAGTGTCGAAAGAACGGTAGAAAACGAGCCAGGAGCGGCGAAATAACGGCTGCAAACAAGCGTTTTGGTGTCCCAGACACGCCCCGTGCTCCAGAGCCGTCCTCTCCAAATGAACAAGTGAAGACTCAGATTACAGGAATGATCAAGTCAAGGAAGTGATTATAAGTGAGCTGATCGCTTCATTGCACGGATAGGTATAACAAGAGAGGGCCTATTTTTGCTGAAAAACGCGTCTTTCGTGTCCTTTTTTAAAGGCAGTGTTCACGATGAATATGGCACTCGAGTTCGACCCAAAAATGGGATTGTTTAGTCGTGAGGTAACTAATAATGAACAAACAGCGAAGAAAAACGTCCAGAATAAGTCAAAATAACGGTTTGTGAATTCAGGGCGTGGACGAGAATAGTGGGCCCTGCTGATTTCGGCAAGCCCGCGCTAATCGCGAAATCTGCGCGAATCGAGAATGCTAACTGCGGCAGAGTTGCTTGGCAATTTGCCATCGAAACTTGTGCGGCGCCACAAGCTCGTCCGATTGGGGGGGGGGGACCGGGATAGGTAGGCGCAGCGGGAGAGCTTTCAAAGCAGTTTGTATTTATTTCTGGCCAGTTTTCGTTGCTTTACTTGACCATATCCTTTGCAGCACCTGCCAACTTAGTGTTTCACACCGAGACCTCGAGAACGAGATTTATCGTAAACACTGCCTTCAAGCATGCCTTGCTATATAGGGCACCAGACCTTCCGTAAACCGTGGAGATATCGTAAGTGAAACTTATCGTGAACACTGCCTTTAAACACACAGTCCAACCTGAAAATCGTTTATCAAGTTTTTGCTCATCTTGGAGAGAATTTCACTCTGATCACAATGGTGTCTCCAGATTTGCACAGAACCCACCTAAGTACGGAGCTATGACCCCTCAAACATTGTGAATTTGAACAGAGGGGCTCTTGTGAGCGAGTTGTCGTGGGCCTGTTTTTTGTCGTCATTCGCCGTCATCGTTCCGGAGCAGATCATAATATAAAACTAAAAAAATAACAAATGGAAGAACATAGATTTCGTCCAGAATCCCTCTCGCATCTTGCCCCTATTGAAAGCCAAAACTTGTGAGCGTTACCCAATTTTCCTTTTCTGGGGGCATGGTCGACTTTTCCGCGCTTTTTCTCCCTTATTTGAGCAAACTTAGATTTCGCGCCTGATAGGGTTGCTATACACGGCGGCCGGAAAATATTATCAAAATAACCCCCGAGGTTGCACTGTGATTCTAAATGTATTTGTATAGTGTGCTTGGGAGGGTGGACATTACGTTTTCGAACGTTTCCGGCGCTTTTTTTCTCGAAATGGGAAAAAAATGAAAATTTGTTATCGAATTTGGCGGAACGTCCGCAGAGCACTCTAGTCGACGGCGAAACTTCAGTTTTTTTTTCTCGGATCGCGAAAGTATCCCATACATTGCATAAAGGTGACGCCGTCCGGCACACTAAGGCCTCTGGTCCATAACACCTTAGGATCCGTACCTAAGGAGTTCATGGAGTCTCTGGCCACAAGCCACAATTTCGCTACCCTGAACTGTCGATCGCTGTCGAGTGATATCCAAAAAACTGCGCTATCCAGACTTCTGAGCTATTTCCATGCACCGTTTGCTGCTTTGCAGGAAACCCGCTCAAGGATAGACCCGTCATCAACGTCGGAGAGTACACCATCTACTGCGGTAACGTTGACGATAGGAGAGTGGGCGGCTGCTCAATAGCTGTGGGGAAGGATTTCAATGGTATGGTCAAGGAGTTTGACTCAACGTCGTGCCGGAATGCATTCGTACGACTGCGGGATCACAGAGGATTCAATCTGTGAATAGTGAGTGATCATTTGCCCACTGAAACCGCCGAGGACAACTCGAAGGATGCGTTTCATGAGGAACTCAATACGTTGCTGGCCAGGATACCTTGTCAACATGCTGTTGTCGTGGGGATTGACGCAAATGCGAAGATCGGACTTGATCAGGAATCCGGAGTACTCGGTAAATGGTTCTACCCAGTGGAGCAAACATCGGACAATGGCTACCGCCTTGTCGACTTGTGTGAACGGAGTGGTCTGATTATTGCATCAACATTCAGGAGGAATCATTGCCGCCATCAGCTTACGTGGCAGGGACCAACCCAGCTATCTCCAGAAGAGCAGCGGAAGCGGAAGATGACAACTTTGAAACTACAGCTCGACTATGGTCTGATGAGGAATATTCCAGTATCGGACATTCGAGGATCTAGAGCTGTGTGGGATGTCGCATTCGATTCGGATCACCGTCCTGTTCTGTTGAACTTCACTGCGAGGATTCATAAGAGGAAGCGAGGGGCTCAGCCTCTCCAGAGGATTGACATGACAAGTCTCAGAGATGAAGAGTGCAGAAGGAATTTTCGACAACGCGTTTCTATTCACCTCGGAGTACGGACTAAGAAGAAACTTTGCGACGCGGATTCTTTTGTCAAGTGCATCCAGGACGCTTCGAAAGAGGCACTCCCGGTTGTACAGCCTACGAAGAAGTTCGCCTACGTCTCAGAAGCAACAACATCTACCTACAACAGAGTATGTGCTCTCCGAACTGCAGGAAACTTCGTGGAGGAGAAGCGTCTGAGGAGAAAGTTGCGTGGGCAGCTTCAAAGTGACCGCGAACGAGAGTGGACGTGTAGAGCTAAGGAGTTCGAGAAGGCTTGGGAGGAGAAGAATCCGAAGAAAGCCTTCACGTTGCTGCGACAGTATAGCGGGAAGATTAAGAGATGTTCTCCTGTCTTGAACACTACCAATGGAGTTGCAGTTGGTGATGCGACGCTGCCAATATGGAAGGATTACTTCAGTTCACTACTGAATCGTCCAGCGCCATCAGTACCTGAGCTTCCGCATGTTCAGAGAGCACATTGCGATGTCAGTGAGGAACCGCCGACTGAGTCTGAAGTTTTGGATTGTGTCCGGAAAATGAAGAATGGAAAGGCAGGTGGAGATGACAACATCACTGCTGAAATGCTGAAAGCTCTTCCTCCGTCTGGGATTCGTGAAATGACCAACACCATCCGTGCCATATGGATGAGCGGAAGGATACCCGACTCGTGGAGACATGCGATCATCGTACCTCTTCACAAGAAGCTATCCGTCACGGATCCTAAGAACTACAGAGGAATCTCTCTACTTCGTGTCATGTACAAGGTTTTGGAACGTATCATTCTCGAGCGACTTATCAAACATCGTGAAGGAACGACCAGAGATGAGCAAGCCGGTTTTCGACCTGGAATATCGACCATCGACCAAGTGTTCGTCGTGAGAAGAGTAATTGAATCGTGGCAGCGGTATTCGAAGCCATTACAGCTTGCTTTTTTGGACTTTGAAGCCGCGTTCGACTCTCCTCATTGTGATCGATTGCTCAACGCTCTGCGAGCAGATGGAGTCCCGGAAAAGTATGTTCGGCTAATCGAGGACATGAACAGAGGAACAACAGCAGCAGTTCGTACACCTGTCGGATTTACGTCAGCTTTCAAGGTGAAAACAGGAGTAAGGCAAGGAGCCGTTGCAGGACCTTTTCTTTTCAACTTCGCCGTTGATGACATCATGCGTAGAGTTGCAGAACAGTTTCCTGCGGATGTGATCCTAACACCATCAGGACGCTCCCTTGTCGACCTGGAGTACGCCGACGACATTGTGTTATTCGCTGGAAACAACGCAAAACTGCAAAGGATTGTGAACCTCGTTTCGAAGTATGCCGCAGCCTATGAACTTCGTCTTCGTCCCGACAAATGCTTGCAGATGTGGGTCTCTCAGAGGCTTTCAACGGGAGTTTGTGTGGACGGACAACGTGTCGAACTGGTGGATGATTTCTGTTATTTGTGCTGTTTGCAGAAGAACGATGGCAATTATGCAGCGGATATTCGACAACGATGTGCGAAAGCTACGTCTGCATTTAATTCTCTAACCAAGTGTTTGTGGTCTACCACCATCGCGAAGGAAGTCAAGTTGCGCGTCTACCTATCCGCTATTCGCCCTATCATGATGTACGGATAGGAGACGTGGGCAGCACCGAAGACGCAGATGGAATGGTTGGATTGCACGGAGAGGAAGCTTTTTAGGCGTTTGCTTGGATATTTCTGGCCGCTTGTATGCCATAACGAAGATCTTTACAAGGAAATCGACGCAGTACATAAACGCTTGACACGAGGGAGGTGCCAGCATCTCCTAACGCCATCTCAAGCAGCAATGGAAAGTCGACTTCGACTGCTCGGGCATATACTAAGAAGAACGCCGGATCGTCTCGTACAACACGCTTTAAGAATGCTTCCAAATCCTGTCTGGAAACGGCCACCTGGGCGTAGGCGAAAGTTTTGGACGGATGTGTTTAAAGAGGATTTGAAGTCACTCGGCATCGAGAGACAGTTCAGGCGCAATGTTTCGTTTCGCAGGGAATGGAATAGTGAGTGCTGGATGGAATCTGTTCAAATTGTGGCTGAAGACCGTGAAAAATGGACACGGCTCACTACTAGAACGGCACACCTCGGTCAAGATGCGGAATGACCGCGTCAGGCCAATGCGAACCGATTAAGTCAAGTAAGTAAGTCATATACACGCAAGTTCGACTCAAAAATGAAGGACACATGGGAAAAACATTTAACTAGAGAACATTTTAAACTATTTCTCAATCGATGAATGGCAAACTTGGAATCGAGCCAGCCATGACTACACTATACTTAGTGAAAATACGCAACCGCACCATTGCCTTTTTCCGTTGCTGTGAACAGTACAACCTCTCGTCCCGTTTGCTTCAGATACGCTTAACAATGATATCGGTTTTATGACACAAATCGAAGGCTTGAAGCTGGTAGTATGGGAAACTAACGAACAAAATAACTAAAGCTGTATGGAAATAGAAGACTAACGATTGTTCTCGTTATCAGATGAATGTGGACGAGTTGTGCCCCAGCGGTTTAAATAGTCAAGATTAGCGACAAAACGGTTCAGATAGCGAAGCCGATAGACTCTTGTAGCCTGAATTAGGCCGCTCACCTCGTTGGAAGCATCAAACACCAGCCAAAAGGACCGTATTCGAACGGCCAAACTGGAAGACTTTGTGTTTAGTGGCGGAACTGTCTAAATTTTGCTTCGCTGAAATTCAGTAGTTTTGACTCGTTTTTGACGCTTCTAACGGCGCGAGTCTTCTACTAGAGGCATATGACCCCAGTAACGTAGTTATCTCAACAACTTTTTCGAGCGTGTCTGCCGCCTTTGCCGACGTGCCAAACTGACTGCGGCATGCACGATTAGGGGGAGCGGGCATTGCTCACCCGTCCGCGCTGCGTCGCGGTCGGTGAGCGACACGGACGACGACGCGATGTTCCCACATTCAGGTTAAAGGCAGTGTTCACGATGAATATCACACTTGAGTCCCACCAAAAAGTGGGGTTATTTCGTCGTGAGGTGACTAATAATGAAGTAACAGCGAAGAAAAACGTTCAGAATACGCTAAAATAACGGTTTCTGACGTTCAGGGCGCAGACGAGCTAATGGGCCCTGCTGATTTCCGCGAGCGCGCGCTAGCGGAAATCAGCAGGGCCCATTAGCTCGTCTGCGAATCGATCAGGCTAAACGCGGCAGAGTTGCTTGGCGATTCGCCATCAAAAACGTGAGCGGCGCCACAAGCTCGCTCGAATGGGGGGCGGACAGGGATAAGGAGGCGCACTGGGATAACTTTCAAACCGTTTTTTATTGATCTCTGGCCCGTTTTGACTGCTTTCTTCGACCCTATCCTCTCCAGCATCTGCCAGCTTAGTGTTTCACACTGAATCCTCGAGAACGAGATTTATCGTGGATACTACATTTATGTAACGCGAAGCGACATGTTTTGGAGCATCATCTACTTTCATGCGTACTTTTTTCATGCGGCCACTAATGCAAGCCGTTTCTTTGTATGGAGGCTGAAAACTCCTTCATGCGCTGATCTGTTCTCCGCGTTCGCCAGGCGCGCGACGCTCACCGGACCGTGACGCGTACCCACGAGAGTGAGCAATTTCATGGAACCGTACGATTAGAACACATTGTGCGAAATTGAACCGAACAACATGTTTGGTGAGATGGAAACACGGTGTGCAATGCAGCTATACATAATTTTGACGACAGCTGATTTATATGAAATCCTGTTTGCAATCTTTCATTTTGCTCTTCAAGTGGTTGCTGACCATTTTGAGAGACTACTAACATTTTTGAAAGTAAAATAAAAGTCGTCAAAACAAGCATCTATAAAAAATTCATTAATTGTGAGCGGGCCGACACCCGCCAATCAGACGTTCTTACTTGTTTTCCTGCGTTTTTCCTGCTGCCCTTCATTTAATTTCACTTTTGTGATAGCCAGACCTACCTTCTTAGGGAGAGAACCCATTAACTGCAATAAACGAAAATCTTCCCTTTAAAGGCAGCATACACGCTCGTAAACGTGGTTGGCATAACAATGTGGATCGAACTGTATGGCTTACAACATAATGCCTGCGCATTTTGAAGCGTCAAAAACGACTCTCAATGCCGTTACAGGAGTAGCAAGTTTGGCCCCGCCCCCCTGTACTTACCCTTTTCCTCCAACGCAAGGTTGCTGGGCCATCATAGCCGTCGGTAAACTGTTGGTGGATTGCCTAACAAGGGAAACACCCTTGTTAGGCACTGACGGCGAAGATGACGCAGCAATCCTGCCTTGGAGGAAAAAGGCAATTACATTGTACAGGGGGCTTGAAAATACGGGCGGGGCCAAACTTGCTACTCATATAGCGGCATTATCGGTCCTTTTTGACGCTTCGAAATGCCCAGGCATTGTAATCTGAGCAATCCCTATCTATTTCCGTAGTTATCTCAATCACGTTTACGTGCGTGTATGCTGCCTTTAATCAGTCGCCTCTTGATAAGCATTTAACTCCAATTATTCTCATCATATTAGAGTTCAGTTTGTTTCTGATGATCTCCTTTTCAGAAGAAGGTACGATTGCCCATGTCTTTGCCCGAGGCGATCGCAACATTTCCGGTATTTTGTCGCGATGGACGTGCCTGAGACGGAGAAGAAGTGCATAGACGTTAGTACTTTCTAATACTGTTTTCTTTTTGTAACTTCAACACTAGCTATACGACAGAACACTGTTATATCGGAACATCATGGCTGACAGGAAGGTTAAATGTTAAAGTAGATTCAAAGATCTGCTAATATTCGCGATATCTCTTGCAAAAATCTTTCCTGATCTTCGTCTGTACCATAGTCCAGGCAGCGTGCATACTCCTCAAAAACTCACGCTTCGCTGTTCCTCGCTCTCATCCTGACGAAATTCGCTAGAAATCTGCCGCGAACACATAACGCGACCCTCGTGTCTCCAGCAGACACCTGGACTCCACGATCTTAACATTTTAGGCTCGCAGAGACTAGAACATGTCATGAATCTGCTGAACATACATATTGGCTGCCCAGAAAACCAGCGTTATATACGATGCACGAATCTGGCACTACTGATGCGACCGCAGCTCTCCAACGTCAGTGGTATTCTTTGTCGCTGTCATGAGCGATAGGCATGCCATTTAGCACAAATTACAGCGGGACCCGCATCTGAGCAATCGCATTGGCCGTCGCATTAAGAGCTGGCGCGCGTCCATCGCAGCGACGTATCGCGTAGGGCTGGCATACTGCAAATGTGCCGTAGACTGTCGCTACCAATGTTACTCGTCGCTGTGCAGCGCATTGCACACACATACTTACTTGGTTACTTGGTTTATCCGTACTTCAAACGCGGTTCTTTCTTTCGTTGCGGATCGTAGCACGATTTCCATTAATTTCTATCTTGAGCTCCTGTGGACCAATGAGCAACTCAGACAAACTGTCACTCGGAGCGGGACCGGCTCCTCCCATTTATGACGTCATCGCTCGGACAGCGGCCGAGGGGCGAACTGGCACTGCGGTCCCTGTCCGGTTGAAATGGCAGCCTCGGCCGCTGTCCGGTCGTTCTCGGGGCGACAGCGGTGCCATGGCCGGAGATAGAGAGACGCAGGATTGGTTGTTCTTCGAGTGATAACGTGCTGGTCACGTTATCACTCAAAGAACATCCAATCCTGCAGGTATGAAAGGCGGTTCGTCTCGTGGCCGCTCTTGAGAGGTGACTAACAGTTAGGGTCACTATCAGAAGGACAATTTTCGGCTGCTGAGGGGATGCCGTCCTTTCTCATTGCGGACCATGCTGGGATGAAATCCTTGTTGCAGCCTGTGGCAGGATTAACCTCCTTGCCCACCGACTGTAACAAGTAGCCTATCCTCTCGAGAGGCTTCATCTTCTCGAGAGGCTGAAATAAAGAAAAATCAGCAATTGGGGAAATTTCTAAAACAGCGGCTGCAGTGCCAAATGCAACCGAATATCGCTCCGAGCGGGCCTGCGGTCGCCCGGAGAGCGACTGCTGTCGTCCAAGCAGATGGGTATTTTTTGCTCGGAGCGGAGAGACAGCGTCGCTCGAGACGTTCTCCGGTCCCGCCCCGAGCGGTGGTTTGTCTGAGTAAGCATCTGTTACTGGAATTGACCATACAAAGTGAATCACCTGGTCATGGGTCTACCAAGCGGTCAATTCTTGTCGCGAGGATACCATTCAATCACAACACTGCTCCACTGTCCATCATTTCTTCTCAGCACATGCCCTGCCCATCGATACTTGGATTTGTTTACGTGTTCGAGAGCATCAGTGACATGAGGAGCGGATAGCTGCATTGTGTAGACCCCACTTCGTTGTCGGAAAAGAGTATATCCGACAAGATGATCGAGGCCGGCGCAACCTTCAGTTGTGATTCCAGCTCCTTTGTCAGTGTCCAGGATTCGCTATCATAACAGAGAGCAGGAATGGCAGTACTGTTGAGAAGCTCTGCTTTCAGTTCCATTTTCATTGGTCTCCTGCACAGCTGGTTTGATGGTGTTATACGCCGCCGATGCCGTTTTCCTTCTTCGCATGATTTGCGGCTTCAAATTGTTGCTCATGTTTAAAAGGCGCCCAAGGTATACGTATTCAGCTGTTTCCTCGAGCGGCACACCGTCTAATCGAACAAGGGAAAGATCAGCAGAACGGTTCCTCATGACTTTTGTCTTGGTTGTGCTCAACAGAAGACCAACTTTCTTGCCTTCGTTATCGATCCCGTGAATCATTGTTGTTGCTTCATTTGGCGTATGTGTCAAAAGCACGATGTTGTCGGCGAACCCCAGGTGGTTTAGTAGCTTGCCGTTGATGTTAATTCCAGCTTGTTGTTGATGTCAAAGGCAGGGCTCGCGATAAAAAACGACTTTTGAGCTCTCTTCATGGGAATGTAGATTTGGTCATCAAAAGAATAAAAATACGTGAAAAACCTGGAAATTCGCGAAAAAAAAACAAAATGTAACGGCTAATTACAGGTGTCGGCCGGCCCCCTAGTTAAAGGCAGTGTTCACGAAGAAAAAGTTGCACTTTTTTCTGGCTAAAAGGTAAGCTCTGGATCCCTCTAAGAAGATTAAGAATGGAAGTGCGACTAAAAACGGCCGGTAAGTGGGTGAAAATCTTGTGGGCCAGCCAACCCATTGGGCCACTCCGCCCACGTCCTGTAACAGTTCCCCTGAATTTGTGGTTAAATGAGCGATGGTTTCCGATCGAACCCCCGTTCTTTCCTTCATTCTCAACGTCTCTTTTTACTCAGGTCAGCTCGCACACATCGGCTGCAAAAAACGGGAGTTACAAGCCTTGGACAACTCGTCCCATAATGCTGCCCTAGCTGAAATTTGAGGGGCCATAACTCCGTTTCCAGGGGGTCTTGGACGATTCTAGGGATATCATTGAAATCAGCATGGGACCGTTTTCAAGATAGTCAAAAAAAAACAGAAAAACGACTTTTATCCTGAACACTGCCTTTAAAGGCAGTGTTCACGATGATCATCCTCGTTGACTTTCCACAGTAAAATGATAGGGGAGAAGGACCCTAGGCTCCCAGTGCCAAAGGAACGGTAGAAAACGAGCCAGGAGAGGCAAAATAACGGCTGCAAACAAGCGTTTTGGTGCCCCAGACACGCCTGGCGCCCCAGATCCGCCCCTCGGAAGGAACAAATCAAGATTCAGATTACAGGAATGATCAAGTGAAGTAAGTGCTGATAAGTGAGCTGTTTGCTTCATTGCACTGATAGGTATCATCCTTCTAGCGGTCAATTCTTCCACGCTCAAAAATCAACGTAAACAAGGGAGAGCCTATTTTAGCTCAAAAACGCGTCTTTCGTGTCCTTTTTAAAGGCACAGTACACCCTCAGATATGAATTTTGAGATTTTCATGTAATTGTGTAGAAGACCACTTCTGTATAACACGTGCCGAATGCCAGATCTCATTTCCTCCAAATAAGCGAGATATAAGCGACCACTACAGGCCCGACCCCCTTCGCTCACCACCACAGGCCCGACCCGCTAACAGATTTTCGAACTCGATAGCGGCTCGATGGATGGATGAATTCCAACAAATCGTCGTTCTTCAGTTCATTACCAGACTGTCTCCTTATTCTGGCTTTCTCTCACGCAACGATTGCGAATGGAGAGAAATAAAGGCTTGAGACAACTCGTCCACCAATTTTTGACCCTCAAAATCAAGGCATCTTTGAAGAGCCATAACTCTGTTCAAAAGGGGTCTTAGACGATTTCAGAGATGCCACTGTGGTCAGCGTGTGACTCTTTCCAAGATGAGCACAAAATCTGAAAATAAATTTTCTGGGTGTCCTGTGCTTTTAAGCATGCCCTGCTATATAGGGCACCAGACCTTCCGAAAACCGTGGAGATATCGGAAGTGAAATTTATCGTGAACACTGCCTTTAACGAGATTTTCATTAATGCTTGCTTATCCGCCTTTTATTTTGCTGTTAAAGTAGTCAGTAGTCTCCAGTAATGCTCAAAAATTACTTGCGAAGCAAAATAAAAGTTGACAAAACAGGCTTCTACCCAAAACACGATGATTGGGGGCGGGAGGACACCAAGCCATAACTTGTTCCTGAGCATTTCTTCTCCAATTTTTTACTTATTTTCACTTTTGTGATGACCAGATCTACCATTCCATGGGGATAGTACAACAACCGATTTTATCGAGAACCCTGCCTTTAATTCGATTATCCAAATGACATCTCGTGACAACCGATTCTAGGACTGACGAGAAAAGTTCGGGCTGATTGGATCTCCTTGCCGAACGCCTTTCTTGATTGGTATATTGACAGGATGAAAGAAAGGCCGGAACGTGGTTGTGCAACTCGAGTAGCAAACTTTCAAAACATTTTCGTATTGCTGCTCGACTCCTTGATTTTAAAGGCTCTTCCAGACCGTCATGTCAGTCAAATGTCAGTCGTCAATAGAGCTAAATGCTTTGCAGAAGTCTATGAACGTCATGACAAGTGAAATTTAGAGTTCTCTGCAAGCCTCAGTGACCCTTGTGCAGGTGGTGATGTGGTCGATTGTGCTGAAACTTCTGCGAAATCCGGCCTGCTCAACGTGCTGGGATTCCTCCAGTGTACCAAGGGCATACCATAGGCCTAAGTAAAGCAAGTTTGAGGCGTAAGCCTAGCGGCAGAATTCTCTATTTCGGCTAGAGAATAGGAAGAGAAAAGAGGAGTTAGAGAAGAAGAGGGGAGCACGTTTTATTTTTTCATTTTAGTCCAAAATCAACATGACTGTGCTTTTCGACCAATTTTGCGATCTGGTGGAGCGTGGTCGGAAGGCTGGTAAATCTGTGTTGGTCTGCAGCGCAAAGGGCAGGAATAGGTTTGGTCTACTCGTAATATGATTTTTGGTATTAAAGGCAGTGGTCGAGATAAAATATGTATGCTTGCATTCTTTTTTTCTCTAAACCCTTTCCTGGGTTTAGAGTAGTAGGACCTATGAGAAAAATTCGAAAAAACCGCTGTTTGGGGATTGATCTCAGACCTGAACTTTCTTGTCTTTTGCTGGAGGACGAGCCCACTACACGTCGTTGGCATCGATGATCTCAAATATCAAGAACATCAGCTGGCATGAAACTGAATTTCAACCAGTGAACAATAGCCTTCGGACTGACCTGCTCGAATATTCATGTACTCAACTAGTCCAAAACATTGACTAAAGTGCTTGATTTCATTGTTCAACTGTTTTTGTGAGGTAAACTTGAATTTGCTTCCTCCTCTGAGTGTCGAGACTGCTCAGCATGAGACTGCGATCTTTTTGGGCGGAGCTGTGCACGTTATCACGATTTTTCAACTTAGGATCTTAATAGCTCTATTTAGAGCTAGTTTCTTGCCGCGTAACCTTCGTAGTCTTGTAGTCGTTTGCGGATCAAACTGATTTTTATTGCTTTTCCACAACTTTTCTGATCGCGACCACTGCCTTTAATAGAGGATAACAAGGCGATGAGCTTCACAAAAAAAACCCTTACAGGGCTCCTGCGTTCTGCGCAGCTTATCTGATAAGCAAAGAAAGAATGAGTCGACAGCAGGCTGTTGCCAAAGTTCTGGAACAGGTTCGCACCATTTTGAATACTTCTCTGCACCAATGTGCATACACCATTGAGTTTCAGATGAGCACCATGCGCCCGGCTCCAAACATATCAGACTTTATGCAGAGAGCGTTGATGAGATATCAGTCTTCGAAAGGAATCCAAGGCGGTCACGAAATCACTCACACTATTCCGTTGTTCAGCATTAAGAGAACCGCTTGGACGTGATTCAAAATAGGACAAATCTTATCTAAATCTTTTCACACTTCCGAGCGTACTTTCCGGTATCCAATCATAACCCTTTGTGGGAGGAGGTTCTCCTCTCACAAAGGGATATGAATGAGTACGCTCGGAAGTGTCCACATTCTCGGCATTGCCCTATCACGTCAGTCTTAACATGCGCCTGCCGCGTCGGTGCTAGGCCGATGCCGAGAAAGTGGAGCTTCCTTCTTTGATTTTGTTTGCAAACCTAGACCTGGTAGAAATGGACGTGAAAGCCGCTCATGTAAAGCCTCTCCGAATGAGGCTGTCCGCCCACGTGGTCGGCGTACAATACCGCCGCTATCCAAGCGAAAAAATGGGCGAAGTGGGCAACTAAAGCGGCTTTTTCTCATAAATTGCTTACAAGTGCTCCAATCTTAGTTTTAAAGTAACCGTTGGAATCCTCTCAACGAGAGGATTTCAATGTTGTGTAGAAGTATGAAGTTTTATGTAGGTTTTCTGCCATTTTTCCATTTTAACCGTTTTTTCACTCTATTTTTTCCGAGTTATCGAGTTTTCTTGTGAAAAACATGCCACGACAAACGACTTGAATAAAAAAAACAGAAAGCGATACAACATATTCTTATTGTGTTTATGCATTTCACTTGCTTTGCACTTTTTTATACACGCTTTCACGGCCCTTGATGGCTGGACCTCCATAACGCCGATTCTTCAAACAATTATAACTTTTGCAAAACATGCTTGATTGGAACTCTGAGGTGTTGGATGGACTCCTTTCTCAATGTAGCATCCGATCGGTAACAACCATCTATTTATTGCAGCGAATTTAGATAATTTTTTTCACGGAAAACCTAATTTTTCCAATTGTACGCCCCAATTTTTCACCTTCTTCAGCGATCACAGATTATTCATATTTTTCCTTATCCTCCAGCCCGAGGACATAATTGTGGTTTCATTTTTGACCAACCCGATCACAGTTCGGACAGCCCCTATGTCCTCAGAATCTTACGAAACCCTCACTTGGAGAGCCCTTATCTTCATCAAAGCATGAGGGTTCCTAGAAAGATCAGTATGGCATGTAGCCAACTTGGGTCTCTAACAAACCCTCCAATTTTAGAAATTCAGCTGCCCGAAAACTCGCTTTATGTGCCGTCGAACACGCTTCCGCGGCTTGTTTGGTGATCAAAGAGTGTCGATCTCCCATGTTTGAGTCCTGCTAGCACGTAAGCCAATGCATTTCAAGCAACCCCAGGACGATCTCTTGAAGAAGACCTTGTTTTGTCTTCAGTGTTACCTTCCCCTTTTGAATAGAGAGTTTCTGAGTGCCACCAAAGGGCTGTAAAGTCGTCACGAAACGTGATTTCCGTTCTTATGGTTTATCTTATAAGGAGTTTTCTTTTCGAGAGCTCAGCGATGACTCTTGCCGTATCAGGGAAATAAGTCTATTCGAATGATATGTCCTATCCGAACTCGAAACACCTCTTTTAATACATGAGCTCCCAAGAAGCGGTGGTGTATTCACGCGAAAAACAAAGATGTAAAGCTGTTCTTGACAATTTATCACCGTAATAAAGCACAGCTGATATCATACCTGTGAACATTTCGAGTACGCACAGCTCACAAATGATGTACATACTGAAGTGATTTGCATGCTAGTAATGAAGTCACAGCGTACATCGAAATCCTTGATTATACAGCGCGCGACAAAGGTATATGAACGTTTTAGATTTCGAGGCTTGGAAGAAAATTTCAACACTGTGATTCAAATCGGATGCCAAAATCGGAATCCGCTTATCAATTAACCCCACTTGGCCGAAAACTGAAAATTTTTTTCTGAAGGGAATATTTTCACTATTTTGGAAAATGTAGTAAAAAGGTAATCTTTTTCAGAATAACAATATATAAGACCAAAATTCACTGCAGCAATTCAGCGGCAGAGTGGTTCGGTCGCCATCAGATCACAATTTTGTGCTCACCGAAGTGCTGTTCTTACATGAATTTAATAGAACTTCTTGATGAGATACTTATCAAGACATTTCACAGGTCGAGAAGAGCTTTGAGGATCGTCCCGAGCAATTGCAGCTACAGATATTAACATAGACAAGATTCTGCTGCAGAACAAGGCACCGTCGATTCTTGGCCACATCTCACAGGTGACTTCGCATCAACGAAAGTTCGGAAATGCCCGCCACCTTTTAATGTTAAGAGAATGCTATTGTTATTTTGAGATAAAATACCTTTTTACCACATGTTCCTACACCTTTGGCGCGATGTGATTTGTAAGGCATTTTTTCTTCAGAAAATAGTAAAATATTACCTTCAGATAAAACTCTGCAGTGTTTGGCTGAGTGGGGTTATTTGATTTGCGGATTCCGATTTTGGCATCCGATTTGAGCCACAGTGTTGAAAGTTTCTTCCAAGCCTCGAAATCTAAAACGTTCCTATACTTTTGTCGCGCGCTGCATAATCAAAGAGTGCGGTGAAGGCTGTGACTTCATTGCTAGCATGCAAATCACTTCAATACATCATCTGTGAGCTGTGCATACTCGAAGTGTTCACAGGTATGAAGTCATCAGTGCCTTATTACACTGACAAATTGTCAAGAACAGCTCTACATCTTTGTTTTCACGTGAATACACCACCGCTTCTTGGGAGCTCATGTATTGGAAGAGTTGATTCGCGTTCGGATAAGACATATCATTCGAATAGACTCATCTTACTGATACGGCGAGATTCATCGCAGAGCTCGCGAAAAGAAAACTTATAAGATAAACTAGAAGAACGAAATAAACGTTTCGTGGAGAATTTGCAGCCCTTTCGTGGCACTTAGAAACTCTCTATTTAGAAGGAGAAAGTAACCCTGGAGACGTAACAAGGTCTTCTCCCAGAGGTCGTCCTGGGGTTGTCTAACAGGTAATCGCTTACATGCTAGCGGAACTCAAACATGGAAGCTCGTCACTTTTTAATCACCAAACAAGCCGCGGACGCGTGTTCGACGGCACGTACTACGAGTTTTCGGGCAGTTGAATGGCTGGAATTGGAGGGTTTGGTAGAGACATAAGCTGGCTACATGCCATACTAATCTTTTTAGGAACCCTGACGTTTTGATGAGGACTCGGGCTCTCCAAGTGAGGGTTTCGTAAGATTCTGAGGACATAGAGGATGCCCGAACTGTGGTAGGGTTGGCCCCCGTAGGACATATGTAGTAACACCTCAGAGTTCCGATCAAGCTTGTCTTACAAAAGTTATATTTGCTTAAAGGCAGTGTTCACGATGAATATCGCACTCGAGTTCGACCCAAAAATGGGATTGTTTAGTCGTGAGGTAACTAATAATGAAGAAACAGCGAAGAAAAACGTCCAGAATAAGTCAAAATAACGGTTTGTAAATTCAGGGCGTGGACGAGAATAGTGGGCCCTGCTGATTTCGGCAAGCGCGCGCTAATCGCGAAATCTGCGCGAATCGATCATGCTAATCGCGGCGGAGTTGCTTGGCAATTAGCCATCTAAACGTGCGCGGCGCCACGAACTCGTCCGATTGAGGGGCGGACCGGGATAGGTAGGTGCAGCGGGATAGCTTTCAAAGCCGTTTTTATATACTGCTGGCCAGTTTTCGTTGCTTTCTTCTACCCTATCCTCTCCAGCATCTGCCAACTTAGTGTGTCACAACGAGACCACGAGAACGAGATTCATCGTAAACACTGCCTTTAAAGAGTTTGCGTTATGGAGGTCCAGCCATTAAAGGCAGCATACACGCTCGTAAACGTAATTGAGATAACTACGGAATTAGAATGGTATGGCACCGAACACAACGCTCACGCATTTTGAAGCTCTTAAAACAACCCACAATGACGCCACAGGAGTGAGAAGTTGGTGACAGCCCCTGTATCTGCCCGCCCCCTGTATTTGCCGTCTCCTCCAAAACAGGGGTTCTGGGCCATTTCCAACGTCATCGATGTGTGTGGTTTACTTATTGTACTTATTCCACCACCTACAAACGTCGCCGACAGTGGGAATGGCCCAACAGCCCTGTTTTGGGGGAGGACGCAAATACAGGAGGTGGGCAGATACAGGGCGGGGCCAACCTACCACTCCTGTAGCGTCATTGTGGGTCGTTTTTGAAGCTTCTAAATGCGTTGGCGTTGTGTTCGATGCCATACCATTCTAATTCCGTAGTTATCTCGATTACGTTTACGAGCGTGTACGCTGCCTTTAAGGACCGTGAAAGCTTTTATAAAAAAGTGCAAAACAAGTGAAGTGCATAATCCCAATAAGAATATGTTGTATCGCTTATTTGTTTTATTCAAGTCGTTTGTAGTGGCATGTATTACACAAGAAAACCCGATAACTTGGAAAAAATTAAGTGAAAAAAAGTTTTTTTTTCGGAAAAATGGCAGAAAACCTGCATAAAACTTCATACTTCTACGCATCATTGAAATGCTCACGTTGAGAGGATTCCAATAATATCTTGAAAACTAAGATTGGAGCATTTCTAAGCAAGGTATGGGGAAAAGCCACCTTAGTTGCCTACTTCGCTCACTTCGCCCATTTTTTCCCTTGGATAGCGGCGGTATTGTACGTGTTGAGCGTCTGCTGTACAGTTTACGTAAAGGCACTTTTTAGACTCGTGAATCGGTCAATAGGATGTTCAGACGAGTTGAGAATAGTGCGGCAGTCGGTTGTTTGCAGCATTGGGAGGATTCGTCCGAAAAGCAACAAAGCGTAACTTTTGATCTGAGCAAGCTCAATGCACAAAATTTTTTAATTTTTTATTAACTAACTTAGATAGCTAAAACTAACTCATCCGCTGAGTCAGCTCTATCCACTTCGGCCCAGGCGTTTTAAATTTGTTCGAATTTTCGCCTTTTTAGGGGCTCCCTGAGGCATTTACCCGATTCTGAGTATGGGATATTGGAATACTGCCCTTATCTAAACCATATTGAAATAGCACCATGAAACTCAGACATATGTATAGGTACAACCCTCCCTTGTAAGGAGCAATACTGCTCCGTGACTGTTGGTTGAACAAAGTCAAAAGATCTTTAATTATTGATTGGTTGTGCATGCATACAGTCCACCACACCGAAAACTGGTATTGGTGTTGCGGCTGTGCAATGGTACTTCCGATGGGTGGAGCAAGGTAGAATCCACATTCGCTATAAATGGTTGGGATAAAGATGCTAGGAGACTCGCGCGGCCTGTACAGTCCTCGCATACAATTCAGTCTAACGTGTGGACGGAGCTGCAACGGTTGTTCGTCGCGCGCGATCGAAATCCATTAGGCCGGTGATGCCGCCAACGCCGCACGGCCAGTTGCAATCATAGCGCCAGGTCCACTCACCAGACCGAAATTGGTACGCAAACCATACTTGAACGCTTATATACGCCGTTGAAGAGTCAAAACGGGTCAAAATTACAGTATTTAAGACTGTTTATATGCTAAGCCTGCACGTTTTTAGGGCTCAATATGGCTTAAATACAGTGCTTTTGACTTGTTTCTGACACTTCCAGTGGCCTTAGCTTCTAAATAGTAATAGTCGTACAACCTACATAATCAACGTTGCTATCTCAACCACTTTTGGAGCATCCGAAAGTGGATGAGATAGCAACGTTAATGGGGTCGTATGGCTCCTGTCATGTGCCCTACTACGCATCTCTTTGATGGTAGACCAACCAATGAAAACAATAGAAACAATCACAGCTGACAAAATATTGCAATGATTTTGCTAAAAACGCGGGAAGACAGATTTCTGGGAACTGTTCCACCACCCTATAGAAGATATCAAGACAGGAGTGTATTGCATGGCAATCTTTCTCTTTCTCTGATCTCGTAAAGTGCGTCTGAATGCGAATAGCCACCCATGCCGTCGGCGGCGATTGGGTCGGAAGTTTATGGACGAGTTTCACCCGGTAGGAAACACCTGACTGCAGCTACCTTCTATTTTCGTCTCCTGTTGGTTCCAAACTATTATGTGAGATTTCGCTGGCCATGGGGTGCGGTTGACCCCGTTGTTGCGGGGGTAGGGAGGGAAATTTCTGTTTCTTGTTCTTTTTTCTCCGCCTGAAGTTTGTTCAGTTAGTTTCTCGTATTTTGTAATGGACACTAAATCAACTTATCCGTTCGGCGTGCTTTTTCCTCCTGGAGCCCTCTTGATTCTGAAAAATCCGAAATTCTGTGAATTTAAGGCCTCATTAGGTGATGAAAACCCGCTCTCGCTGTTAGCTTTCGAACTGTTTCCAGAACTAGTTAAATTCCAAATGCTTTGCAATTGTGCTTGACTCGTATTACCCAACAGAGTTCGCCGAAATTCCGTAATAACCCCTTTGGCTCATTTCTGGATTTTCATAAGCGAGGGAGACTCCATGGCAACCGAAATGTCACATAGCAAACTCATCTTTTACACGAGTAAGTAGGAGACAACAGTATAAAGAGTTACCTTTAGTTTTGAGGTTAAAGTCGTTCAGAATTACCAGACGGCCGTTCTGCGCGAACGCCGACCGCGTAAGCGGACATTCGCACTCGGACGCACTTTATTTCCTCCGCTCTGACCAAGTGATAGTACTTTCAAAATCGTTTCGTTTTCTGAGCCACAGAACCTTTCCGCGGAAGAAGTCGCTTGGCTTTCAACCGGAACTGACCATGCTCTTCCGTATTTCCTCATGTTCGCTCCACAAAGTTCGATCTCCTCTGATTCTCCAATTTTGTGCATTTATGGCCTTTAATATTGTTTCTCCAGAGAACATTTCCGTTTCCATTGGCGCTTCGCTGTTCATTTCATTTTAGTATTTCGCCTTGCATGTTAAATGTTGCAGAGTTGTTTGCTTTTTTACTTGATTATGAGTTTCTTTTTGTTTCTACAATAAAGCTCATTTTTATCACTGAATAGTCTAATAGGCTAGGTTTTCGGGTCAAGCGCTCCTTAGAGCGCTGATTACTTAGAGGACATCAATGGTCGCGATTGTTAGTTTCTAGGCATTTAGGCCCCCGTCACAGGAAGACGATCGTCCGTAGTCCCACCAGGTCGATACGCAAGTGAAGCGCTCGAAACAAGGACAGAAAATTTGTCCTTCAATAGTCCCTACTAGGTCTTCCTTAGTACGCCCCCCCTAGGTCCTCCATAGTTCCACCTAGTTCCTCCCGGTCGAAATGCAAATAAATCACGCGAAACGTGGCCTGAAAGTTGTCCTTTAGTAGTCCCTTCCGAGGTCGTCCGTACTCAGAACTTTTTGAACGATTTGTTCCCCAATTATTGAACAAGTTACGGATTGTCTAAGTTAAATGTTTGTAGCTGGTGCTAAGGCAGGTCTAATGTCGCGCTGGGCTAGGTGGCAAATTGTCCGTACCGGTTGGAACGAACCACTAATCAGATGGTTGTCTTGTAATTGTTTACAACCTTGTCGGAAACATATTCATGACATTCACGCACTATTTTCCCGCTACCTCACCAACAATTAACGATGTGGTTTCCACATCTCGTTTTACAATTGTTCATACCTAGTTTGATAGTTGATCATAGCGTAACAGACATATTCCCCCCCCCCCACTTACACATTACCAGCGCCGTGGCCTTCAAATGTTCTTTTACAATGGTCCATTACATTACTTCATGGGGCAATTCCAAAAGAAGACTCGAAAGCCCAGCGCTTGTAATGTGTAAGTGGGGGGGGGGAGGGGGGATATGTCTATTACGCTATGAACAGCTATCAAACTGTTGTCCATTGTACTCAATGAACAACATTCAGAACAACTTCCCATGTCCGTATGCAAATGTTATAGCAAATTTATTCAACAACTTCACCCCTACAAGAGACAGAACCGAACCGACAAGCGGTGGATCCGAAGACCCAAGACAACTAGATTGGCATATGTATCTTCATGAGAGATCAGCACGACGGGGCAATTCCTAAGATTATAGCTGCGCGATATTTAGCTCGACTTCGTTAGCCTATGTAGTAAAGATGACGTCGCTTTGCCGTTCGCAGAAGTCATGAAATTCCACTTCTCGGAGCCTGACAGAATTCATTCATCTACGACTAAATTAATAACGAAAAGCGAAACATATGACACAAATATTTTTCGAATAAGAAATCTTGTACTATTCAAATTTGCTTGTGTTCCTCACCTTGTGCCGTCGTTCCCGTCAAGAGATGTTGAACCTTCGCTGTCGTCATCCATTTTCGCTCCGTCGGCATCAACCTCCTATGCGCACGTTTGAAGTGTATCCTGAAAAGCAACAATCAATGAAGGTTGTAATACGAATATCAATGCAAACCGTTCAAGTGATTTCGTTCAAAGAAATCTCTCTTTCCCGACGGTGTGACCAAAACAAGATCCAGGAATATTTTGGAAGAATATAAAGTCGACATTCAGCTTACCAATAGGGACGGCGCGGGACGGGGTAGGATTACTAGAGACTTCACAGTTCGGCCTTCGGCGGGCTATGATAAGGATCTAAAGAAGGTCATTATTAGGATGCTTTGAAAAAAATCTTTCTGCCCAGCTACGAACGAAACTATGAACGTGATGATGTCGAGGACTTTGGGAACTAAATAGATGAGTCTCAGATTAGGGATCGGCACCTCAAACAACGAAAGTTTAGGTCAGATTTGGAACGCACAGGATTGAGAGGAAGCATTTCCTTCCAGGCCAGGGTTAATACTTCCCGCGAACAACGATAGCGACAGTGCGTTCTAGGCATATTTATTTACGGTCGATATTTGTGATAAACATATGGTCGCGTGGCTCGTCGCCGAAAGTATGGAACCTTCTGGTCCACAGCTTCAGACGCGTAGGTTCACCATGAACCTGGTCCCGGACTGTGATATCGACCTCATATGATCTTTCGGTTTGCCTATGACCACCGAAGGTGAGGGCTGTAATATCCCTGGGACTTTTGAATTTCAATCCCTGGTCCGCTGCTGTATCCTCACGGATAAAGCTGTGCTGTGAGCCACTATCTAAGAATGATAGTGATCATCTCGTCCGCAACTGTAATATTGTTGCGAGTGGTTGCTCTAAATACCATGAGTTGAGGGTCAGTGTCGGACGACAAAGACTTACAGACGGTAGCCTTTACCACTTTGCTGCATTGGTCTTCTGTCTGGACGGAATTAACGACGAACGCGTCCGGGTCCGATTCATACGCCTCGATGTCTGACTCAGGAGTGGGGCTGTCATCTCGCACTGTATTAGGTGATGTATTAGAAGTGTGCACAGTAGTCGGTGTAGTCGTGTGCTCACTTAATGGAGTATTCGATGTAGTAGGAGAACTTCGACGGGACTGTCCGGCTGTGGAGTTCCGGAATCCCACCCTACCAGAGTGGGGTGAAGAGTCCCGTCAGTCTCTGGAGTATCTTGGGGAGAGGGGTCTTCGACCTACTCTGTCTTCGACTTGAACTGTGTGGAGACGAAGATCTGACCCTAGACCCAGCCCCAGAGCGCGGGCTAGATAATCTTCTGGTGTCATAATCTCGTACTTGGCGGCGGCTCGGCTGGGGGGATGGTGATCGAACAGGGCTGCGGGACCAGCGATCCTCATAGCAAAGAGCGCTGTGGTGATAACGTCTGCATTTGTAGCACGAAGATGCCTTGCACTGTGAGCTACGGTGCCCTTCTTTCAAACATCTCCAGCAAAGCTGTCGCTTGGCAGACAAATCTCTGTTTGTTGGCCGACGAAAACTCTCGACACTGCGACGCTTCGTGTACCGATTTGTGACAGAAGGGACAGCAAGTTGTGTGAGACCGGCCCGCTGCGGAGAATGGGAATAGGTGCGACCCCTCATCCGATTCCTGTTGTAATCTTAGGTCATACTTATCTTATTGTTAGGTCATATCATGCTGGATTATCCATCGCGCAGGGCAAGCACAATCTGGCAGCTGTATAAAATTGTAGTAGACTGTATTAAGCGCCAAATGTTGCTTTTATGTTGTTGCCAAATGTTGTTGCTTTTAACAATTCCATTCTGTTTAACACTTTATTTGTCGTTTTTTAAATTTCTCTATGACCCGGTTGTACTGTTTCTATTTCAAGATGCACAATTAAATAAATAAATAAATAAACAAATAAGTAAATAAATAAATAAATTAATAAATGAATAAATAAATAAATAAATAAATAAATAAATAAATAAATAAATAAATAAATAAATAAATAAATAAATCCAAAGGTGGGTCAGCCGCTCAGTGTACCGCTTTACTGGATAGGGGGGAAGGGTGACTTCCCAATGGCGCTAGCCACCATCGAGCAAGCAAGGCTGCTCCCGCAAACACCGTACCTCCACCTACCTTATTGGCTGGCCAAGCCACATGGTAGTGAGGATGAGTCCGGACTCCTTAGGTGACCCTGTAGGGTTTTTAGCGCAACGGTCACAACCTCCACCTCGCTCTGCCTTCATTTGGCACGGCGATCCACCCACCCTGGAACACACTCCCAACCAGGGGGGCTGGTAGTAGACGCGGATACCCATTTAAAGGCAGCAGACACGCTCAAAATTGTATCGATTTTATGACATAAATCAAAGCTTTGGAGCTGGTTGTATTGGGAACTGACGAAAAAACGGACGAAAACTGTGTGCAAATAGAGGAATAACGGTTATTTTGTTACTAGGTGAAAGTGGACGAGTTTTACGGCGCGCGGTTGAAACAGCGAATATTAGCAACGAAACGGTTGAGATAGAGAAGCCGATATACTCTTACAGCCTGTACTGGAACGTTAACCTCGTTGGAAGCATCAAAAACCAGCCAAAGGGACCGTATTAGTACTATCAATCTGAACGAGTTTGTATTTTGGGGCGGGGTTGCAGAAGCTCAGGGGCGGGGTTGCAGAAATTTTTCGGTTTGCATTGCTGAAATTTAGTAGTTTTGACTCGTTTTTGACGCTTCCAACGGCGTGAGCAGTCTACTAGGAGCTATGCAACTTCAGAAACGTAGTTATCTCAACAACTTTTTCGAGCGTGTCTGCTGCCTTTAAGGCGCCGGCTCTATCCCTACCCAGGTCCACTACCCCATAGCGGCCAACTTGCCTAGATATTGCAGTGACCTCCGCCTCAGATCTGTGTGGGGTTAGCCACAATCCCAATCGGATTGAAACTGTTTGGGGGGAGGCACTCAAGAAAATGAAATGATTCATCCATGAAAATGAAAAATCTGGGCAGATATCATATGCCTTATAGCGTTATCAGTCATTGTTTTCGTGAAGACTCCGTGGAAATACTTCGACTTCTGAAAGCTGTATCATTCATTCTCCAACTGAATCTTGAGTGCCCCCCCCCTAAACGGTGTTATACCTCCCAGTCAACTTCCCTCCCAAGGCTTTGGTCCCCGCTTGGCACCCTAGTTTCTGTATCAAGGCTTTAATTGTGCCTGTATTATCGCGCGCTGCCTAACCTTGCTGTTCGCCCCCCTGTATTACCGTACCCCCAAGTGGGGGTGATGTTGTATGGGGGGGACTTTGTACCCCTCCGACCGAAGTACCAGTGGCAAGGCACCCTTATTCGATCAATAATGATCGACGCGGGTCCGATTGCCTACGGCCGATGCACCATGACGCAAATCGGCATTACCCCGGTCGGTGAGGGACGGGTTCACCCGCTCACCGAACTGTATTATTGCTGTGCTATAAATGTATTACCTACTCTAACCCGGGGAACTTATGACCTAACCTTCCCATTTTCTAAGTCCGGGGGAACACCTTGGAATATCACCATACACAACAATGCAAACCATGAAATACGATCGGATGCGATCCGATAATCACGAACAACGACACCAGAACGATTACTGTTTATTAAGTAGAAGTTAATGTGTGAGAAATGGGTATGGGATTAATAGACATAGAGACAGAATCATTTCTGTAATATTTTAGGTATTACATATACCTACGGGGCCAATGGGTGCAAGAAGGGCCGGACCAAGGTCCGGCTGGAGGAGAGCTATGTAGCAATTAAAAACATCTTCTCACACAGTAGGACGGTTAGAACCAACATTATTTCTCAAAGTCGATTGGTGATTCTCATCGACCAAAACGAAATTCCATTGTTGGAGAGAGGAATCTGGGGCTCAGTTTCAGTTCACTATTTTTCACAAGGGATCCACCAGATGCTAAAGGAAAATTTTGTCCTCCAGCAGTTTTTTACGCGATCTCCTTTCGGTTGGGGGAGGGGAAGGATGATCCCAGTTAAAGGCAGTGTTCACGATAAAAAATGTGTTTCATTTTCCACTAGGAATGGGTAGTGGAGGGGCACACTGTAACGCTCACGTTGAAAGAACGCATGAAAACGAGCCAGGAAAAGCTCCAAAAGAGCCCGAAGTTGCCATTTCGAGCGCAAGGCAAACCCAAAAGCGCAACACACGCCCACCGACGTAAACAAATGAATGCTCGAGATCGTGAGATGAGCGATGATTTCCAATCACTAGCCCCGTTCTTCCCTTCATTCTCAACTTCTCTCTTCACTCAGGTCAGCTCACATACATCGGCTGCAAAAGACGCAAGTTACAAGCCTCGGAAAACTCGTCCACCATGTTTCCTTAGCTCAATTTTTGAGGGACCATAACTCCGTTTCCAGAAGGTCTTGTACGATTTCAGAGACATCCTTGGAGTCAGCATGAGGCCGATTTCAAGATAGGGGAAAAAACAGAAAAACGATTTTTATCGTGAACACTGCCTTTAACCCGTTCACGACCACGCCTAATTTTAGGTGGCTGCACGATCGGACCGCGTGCAATATTGCGTCACCGTATGCAGTGTGCCACCGGTGGGCCACTTTTGCTCGAATGGCACGCCACCAAAAAATCGATTTTCGTTTTTTTGTTTATCGTACGACTGTCGACGTCAAAATCATGATGCCAAAGTTTCAGCTTCGATAACTCACTACTTCCAGAGAAACGGCCTCCTAAATTTTCAACTGTGTAGTTAAGACAATCCACAAAATCACGTGAGTTCGTTGGAATCTAGCGGATTCGATTGAAGATTACCATGATAGACATTCTTCTGTTCCTCAATTGACAGGAAATACTTGGTGAAATGATAATTTTTCAGATTTGCATTAATTTTGATTTAGGTATTCCCTCGCTCTCGCGGTCTATCGCATTCCGACAGGAGTTTTTTTGTAGTAAACATTTTCAGCATTCTTTTTGACATCTGGACGTAGAAAATACTCCTCAAGTTTCATATTGACTGGTGATGCTGATGGAAATGACTTTTTTTAGATATTCGCCCATTTTTTTTCTCGACCACCCCCCTCACCCCTCCGGTTCTGCGCCTTCTAGGTTGAGATTTTTTGTAAAAAGCATATTTGTTTTTTACATTCAAATCTAGAAAATAGTTCTAATATTACAAATTTACCAGGAATGACTAGTGTAAAAACCGTTTTATAGGTTTTCACTCGTTTTCTGCTCTGGGACGTCCCCATTTTTCTCGTCCGCTCCTATCCAAGGTAGTTTTATCCGAAGTTGGAGCCCCGGCCTACGATGGTACACCAACCATAACCAAGCAGGACTTTCAAAAAAGGCCCTAATGATCTCGACATTGGTGATCTTTACATAAAATATTTTCTGTGAACAAAATACGGGCGAAAGAAAAGTCGATTCTCTACTCGGGAATGGTGCGCAGTATGAGTAATCATATTTCGGTGAAATATTAAATTGTGGTGAGCGCGAAGCGCTCACCAGATTTGGCTTTGATTCGCCATCGCGCAACCCCCTGATCTCAGTATCAGGGTCCAGAGTAAACGTAGGAAGACCGTTCTTTTCGCATTTAATACTTTTCAGAAAGGTGAATAACTGTTCAAAAAATGGTCCGGAATGGTTACCTGAGATTCGAGAAAAAGTGTCAAAACCACGTCATTTTGGTCGAAAAAATGTTCATCTCCTTTTTTTTCAGTTGGCGTTCACGATCTTGTTGGAACACTTATCGTTGAGCTAGAAAGCTAATTTTTGGCCAGGAAGCTGGTTTTGTTTGCACCTAGCTCCTGTCAAATTTTGAAGTTGGTAGCTCAATTTTTGCGGAACCTCAAAATTGAGGGTCAGGAAAGACAAAAACACGTAAACATGTTATTAAAAACCAACCGACGTTTGCTTATTCGTAAAAATGAACTAGTGAAATAAACACCGTTACTGATAGGCTTTTGCCCAGGATTTGACGGGGCAACGCTTCAATCAATACGGCGGGATCTCGGAAGTACTTTTTGAAACGCCGCACGGTGTGACTCAGAAGTGCGCCACAGAACGCCGTAGATACTGTGCGGGACCCCAGCAGGAGTGCGAAAGTTGTCGTAGAACATGTGTGTGACCAAAGTAGGAGTGCGCCGGACGCCGTAGAAAGTGCGCGGGACCCAAATGGGTGTGCGCAGAACGCCGTAGAAAGTGTGCGGGACCCAAGTGGGAGTGCGCCGGACGCCGTAGAAATTGGGCGGGACCCAAATGGGTGTGTGCAGAACGCCCTAGAAAGTGTGTGAGACCCAAATGAGAGTGCGCCGGACGCCGTGGAAAGTGTGCGGGACCCAAATGAGAGTGCGCCGGACGCCGTAGAAACTGTGCGGGACCCACGTGGGAATGCGCCGGACGCCGTAGAAAGTGTGCGGGACTCAAATGGGTGTGCGCAGAACGCCGTAGTAAATGTGTGGGACCCAAATGGGTGTGCGCAGAACGCCGTAGAAAGTATGCGGGACCCAAATGGGTGTGCGCAGAATGCCCTAGAAAGTGTGTGGGACCCAAATGAGAGTGCGCAAGACGCCGTAGAACGTGTGTGAGACCCAAGTGGGAGTGCGCCGGACGCCGTAGTAAATGTGTGGGACCCAAATGGGTGTGCGCAGAACGCCGTAGAAAGTATGCGGGACCCAAATGGGTGTGCGCAGAACGCCCTAGAAAGTGTGTAGGACCCAAATGAGAGCGCGCCGGACGCCGTAGAAATTGTGCATGACCCAAATGAGAGTGCGCCGGACGCCGTAGAAAGTGTGCGGGACCCAAATGAGAGTGCGCCGGACGCCGTAGAAATTGTGCGGGACCCACGTGGGAGTGCGCCGGACGCCGTAGAAAGTGTGCGGGACCCAAATGGGTGGGCGCAGAACGCCGTAGAAAGTGTGCGGGACTCAAGTGGGAGTGCGCCGGACGCCGTAGAGAGTGTGCGGGACCCAAATGGGTGTGCGCAGATCGCCGTAGAAAGTGTGCGGGACCCAAATGGGTGTGCGCAGAACGCCCTAGAAAGTGTGTGGGACCCAAATGAGAGTGCGCCGGACGCCGTAGAGAGTGTGCAGGACCCAAGTGAGAGTGCGCCGGACGCCGTAGAAAGTGTGCGGGACCCACGTGGGAATGCGCCGGACGCCGTAGAAAGTGTGCGGGACTCAAATGGGTGTGCGCAGAACGCCGTAGTAAATGTGTGGGACCCAAATGGGTGTGCGCAAACTTGGTTGAACAACTCTTTCGACCTAGCACCTATTCTGAGAGATTTGGGTGATGACTTCGATTACCTACGTTGTGACAGAAACTCCAAAAGGGGTGGCGGTGTACTCATATTAGTTAAACGATCCATTGCTTTTGATTCTATTTGGGTCGAATCTATTCCCGATGCTTACGAAATTCTCTGTTGCGATATAAAACAAATACAGTGTACTATCAGGCTTGTCTGTGTTTACAGAACACCTAGCTGTAACACCTACAATACAATCCAGCTCACCAAGGTTTTAAATGACCTTTCAACTTGCGATGGTCAATATATCATCAGTGGAGATTTTAATTTGCCTGATATGAATTGGTCAACGCATTCCTTCCCATTTTCATCCACCATCTCGAAAGTTTTCGTAGAAATGTGCAAAGCGTGCAAACTTCAACAGCTTATCCGTGTGCCAACTCGTGGCACCCACGTTCTGGATCTCCTTATTAGCAGCCACCCAAACCTAGTGAAAGACATTACAGTTAGTTCGCCTATAGGCTCAAGTGATCACTCTCGGATATCGTTCAGTATTCCTACAAACGCTGATCCGCCGAGGTACTGTTTTCGTAGATCTTTTAAGAAAGCCAACTACGAACTTATATGTCAATACTTACTCTCTCTAGACTGGCGTTTGCTTCTTGAAGAACACTTACTTGTTAACGATAAGTACGAAATATTTCTATCTATTTTACGTCAGTGCATTTCCAGATTTGTTCCTCTAGAAAAGCAACTTATTAATAATCAAAACCTCCCAACGCACCTCTCTAGACTTTTCGCTCAACGAGAGAAAGCTTGGATGGAGGCACAATCTCATCCTAGCACAGAAACAATCAATGATTTCAAATTCATTAGAGACAAATTTGATCGTCTGCTCAAGAAGTATAACAGCTACGTTGAACGGAAAATACTCCAGTGTCCCAACAAAGCTCCATTTTACAAGCTAATCAACTCTAGAATGAAGAAAATCGGAGGACTCCCTACACTTAAAGACGACGCTGGCGTTTCAGCTTTTTCTGATGCAGCCAAAGCGTCTATGCTTGCCAAACAGTTTCAAGCTTCTTTCTCCGAAGATTCGGCTTTCTCAGTTGACTGGTCCCATACGAATTCTTCTAACTCACCGGCGGATAGTTCTGTATGGTTCCATAAAGAACTTATCTACAGTATATTGTGTAAATTGCCGCTTTCTTTTTCTGCAACTCCTGATGAGATACCATCGTACTTCATTAATAAGATCGCGATTGCTATATCTTACCCTCTGGAACACATATTTAACTGTAGCTTTATGTATTGTGAGATTCCCGCCCGATGGAAACAATCTTTCATTACACCTATACCGAAAAAACCGCCTCATAATCTTGCTTCTAACTATCGTCCAATTAGCATTACATCCGTATTCGCCAGAGTTTTCGAAAAGATCCTAAAATCGACACTGGTTACCTTTATCGAGACTAGCTCGCTGATACCTGATAATCAATATGGATTTAGAGCTCATAGGTCCACTGAAACACAAATATTAACGGCAATGGAAGATTGGACAAAAGCCCTTGATCGAAAAATCAATGTTGATATTATTTACTTTGATTTTACGAAAGCGTTTGACAAAGTCCCTTTTGAGGAACTAATTTCTAAACTCTTGTCATTTGGCATACATCCTAGAATAGTGAGATGGATACACAACTTCATAACTGGAAGGTCTTTCCAAGTAAAAATTAATGAATCGTTTTCGCAAACATACCCAGTTACTAGTGGTGTGCCACAGGGCGGTGTCCTTTCACCTATTCTTTTTAATTTGTACACTTCTGACATCCCCAGCCTAACTAATCAATGTAATGTTTCCTGTAAAATGTTTGCTGATGATATCAAGGTATATAAAAATATCGGAAGCAGTAGCGACTGTCTTGCTCTTCAATTGGCAATTGATTCAATTGCTGATTGGTCAGCCAGGTGGAAGCTCCCACTGTCAGCTAACAAGACCAAGGTGCTCCATCTTGGAGATTCCGTTGATAGATGCATTTACAATCTTGGAGAGCTTGAGCTTGATAGTACAGACACATTGAGAGATTTAGGCTTCATACTGGACAAGCATCTCACTTTCAATGAGCATTGTGAAACAATTGCAAATAGAGCAGATAGGGCCATATACAATCTATTCAAGGCTTTATCCACAAATTCATCACAACACCTTATACTAGCTTACAAATCATATATTCGTCCACTACTAGACTATGGCACTTCAGTGTTCAACCCAAATTCAAAACGCAGCATTCAGAGACTGGAGTCGGTTCTAAATAGTTTAACTAGAAAGCTCTGGACGCGTTTACATGGATATGATTACACGACTACTCCTTCGGCTTCTGTCCGTAACAGAATATTTAAGCTGTCGACTTTACAATACCGCAGAAGGAAATATGATCTCATAATGATCTACAAAATAATCTCCGGTAAAATACCTAATTGTTTCAACAAATTTTATACATTTTCCCCGTCTAACACCAGAGGGGGTCAGGTCAGATTGAATTTTTCGAGGGCAAAAAGTTGCTTGAGAGCTTCATTCTTCACACAGAGAGCAGGCTCTGAATACTTGAAACTTTCCAAGAAGTACACTACACCAGCGTCTTTTCCTCAATATAAAAAGCTTGTTGAAAAGTACTTACATGAATTAGAGGCTGCTTAGTTCTACCACAGATAAAGTCGTTGTCTGATATTGTTCTATCTGTTTTTCCCGACATTCTCATTTTGTTCTTGACTAATGTTTACCTTATTCCTTGTGTTTTGTGAGTTACGCGTGGAACTCCACGCAATAATAAATAAATAAATAAAACTCTGGAAAGAAAAATTTCTACACTCCCGTGAAAATTTTGTGCCGTTGGCAAATTATACATGGTGTTGCTCAAACCACATAAGACGCTTTTATCATCTGTGCCAATTGCTTAGGAAGACACAGCCAAGCGGTATCCGTGGCACGAGCGGAAGCGAAGATATCATTACCTCATCAATGATATCTTCGCTTCGGCTTCTGCCACGTAGGTGTGTCACGACTTCCTACGAAAATGACGCAGACATTACCCCATCAATGATGATTATTTGAGGAAATTTATAGCTTGAGGTTTTCGGTTAAATCGGGAATCTCAATTTCTGATTTTTTTCGAGTATTTTATTCATTCGGATATTTCGATTTTCTTTTGTTCTAAAAACTATTCTGTCAGCAAACCAAATTATTTGTGCTTACAAGTATTTGATACGTGCACAAACTCTAATTCTTCGGTTTTCCAAATCTTCGATTTATTCGGGATTTCAAGGTATTCAGTTTTTTTTTAAATACATATTCGGTTTTCTCAGGATTCCGAAATACCTAATTTTTTGAGTATTCGGCAAATTTGGGTGACAACTTTCAATTTCACCGCCACTGTAAAGAATGTACAAAGTATTCATAAAATAATCGGAAATAGTTTGAAATCTCGAATTTTCAATTTGAATTTCGGAGGAATTTTTCGAACACCCATTCAAGTCAATTAGGAGACAGCTTTTCACATTTGTTAGTTTATTCGCAAAAAAATGATAGGACTTTCTATTTACCCTTGTTCATATTATTTGAAAGTTTTTCAAGAAACTGAATAATTTGGAAAATTCGAAAAAGCCTAATTAGAATGCGTGCATTCGGTAAATATAGAAAGGCTATATTTGAAATTCTCAATCATTTGAGATTTTTCGAGAACCACTGTTGCATCACGCGTCACGATGGAAGAAAGGGCAATGACAACCTGGTTTCAGCGCGGTTGTCATTGTGTTGCGTGATGCAACAGCGGTTGTCCGCAAATGCGGATCGGAATTCCGCTTCGATAACGACAATATGCGCTTATCGGCGGTTGTCCGCAAACGCATGGTAAAGAATGCGTGGTAAAGGGACAGCTCTGCCTAGCCTCCTCTATCCGTTCCACTGTTCAATAATACTTACTTCAGCTTGAGGTAGTGGTACTATCGTTTGTTTCGTTTCGCAGGAAATGGAATAGTGACAGCAGGACGGAGTGTGTTCAAATTGTGGCTGAAGACCGTGAAAAATGGACACGGCTGACTACTAGGACGGCACACCTCGGTGAAGATGCGGAATGACCGCGTCAGGCGAAAGCCAACCGATTAAGTCAAGTAAGTCAAACTATTCGCCCCCATCCATGAACTACTTTGCCCAGTGATAGACAAGTTACTGAAACTCCACGGCGGACATGTACGCAAAAACTTTTTGAGTATTTGCAGCTTTAAATTGGAAGAAATTGTTTCTCCCGAATGCGGGGTCTACGATAGACTTCACTTTTGCGTTCTTCCCAAACTACTGAAGGTCTGGGGCTTCATAGAGTAAAGTATGTCTAAAAACAACTCGAACGCCGTGTTTTTGCGCTAAAAGAGAGCCACCCTTGCTCGTATTGAATTCTGAGGGTGTAAGAAATGACTTCCAAGAAGAAATAGTACCTATAAATGCAATCAAGCTTTATAGCTCAATTGACAGTACTTACCCTTCATTCAATTATTTGCTGTTATCACATTCTCGCGTTTTCAATTGTTCAGGTCGAGAGGTGGGAAAGGGGACGTGAGCGGAGACTGAAAAACTTACTTGCTGTCGTTTTTATCATTACTATCTCGCTTTCTGCCATTCTTGCGACTGTAAGATTCTAAGTTTATTTTCGTCTTTCAATTCACTGTAGAGCTCAACGATGATGGTGATCGCAAACGCTGCATTTGAGCTGAATTTCGCACTAGATAGAAATCAGAGTGGGGTCGAGTTATTCGTCACAGTCGGTTGTGAAATATATTCAAAACCTATGCAACCTCAGAAACGGTTTTGTTTTCAGGAATTCTTGTCGTCCTGGAAGAGCGCAATTTCCGCTGACGGACATTCCGCCTTCAAGAAACAACTGCCACTAAAACTTGTGTGGATCAAAAGCGTATTCATCATCATTCCGTTTTTCCTCCATATTTCTGATTAAATTTTGCGCACTCAACAATCCTCTCAATTTTGCACTTAGTATTTCGCTAGCTGGAAGGTTTTGCACCAAATGACGGCCAGTAAAGTTTAATTTGTCCGTCTGTGATCCTTCGACCAGGTGTGGTATACCACACGAAAACACAGCTCGTCCTCTAACTAACGGGCTCAACTTTTACTCAAAAATGCTCGACCTGCCTCGAATTTCAATTCAAAATTTAGAGGTTCCTCTGGGCACGAAAAAGTTTGAATGCTTCTCGTTCTCTTCTTTATACTCATCAAGACCGCTCAAGTGTATGGAACACTTGAACTCATCAATACTAGATCATAGCACCGAAACGGGTCTGCGAAATCTCCCCAATGGGGGGGGGGCGACTTTCGCATTTTTAGAAATTTTGGGGTGAATGCAGGCAAGCAGATCGTACTGGGTAATCAAAGTTAATATTCCCCGGTTAAATTCTAGACTCTATCTTAAAGCAGCGATTTTCCTCAAGCTCCATGTCTTCGACAATGTCGGCTAGATAAGTGGGCAGTATACATAGCTCCGACTCTAAAATTCGTGTTCGACTTTACAAATCTACCTTTGAAGCGTCATAAACGAGCTAAAACTACTATATTTAGGCGATATCAAGTCAAAAATTTTGGTAACTCCGCCCTGAGCTTTGCCTACCCCCCCCCCATACAAACTCGTCGAGATTGATCGTGTGAATACGGCCACTTTAGCTAAATTTTGAAGCTTCCGACGAAGTAAACATTTTAGTATAGGCTGTAACAGTACCGGCTTCGTTATTTCAACCTTTTCTGCCTGAAATTCGCTGTTTCAGCAGCGCGGGCATGCTGCGGTGTAACTCGTCCATTTTCACCTCATAGATAACAACCCGCCATTTATCTATTTCATTCAGTTTGCTTCGGTTTTTCTGTGACTTTACTATGCTTCCAGCTCCAAATCTTCGAGTTGTGTCATAAAATTGATACCATTTTAAGCGTGCATGCTGCCTTTGTATTTATTTGCTTATTTATATACGATGTTTAAGACAATCGTAGAACAAAATAACATATACTATGCTACATACCATTGATTGTAGATTCAAAAAATAGAATATAGGGCATTTTAGAATGAAAAGTAGCACCGATACTGGCTTGAGCGATAAGCTTTGAGGCATCTTCCATAGTCCTCCTGGAAAGCGTAGCCGGCGCGCGATGAGCGGTAGACTATTAAACTTCTCCCCGTGCGGGTCGCGCGGGAAACAACTGTGAAATCTCTGGCGGCAGCGCTAGGGCGCTGCGGGTTTATGGTGGGCCTCAGCTGTGACATACACAGAAAGTCCTAGCTTGCATTTGCGTATACGGTGGCGTAGGATAGTCCTAGAATTATTCATGTTAGAGTGGACCTAAACTGAAATGCGAGTATGATTCAAGTGGTTGAACCGTCACGGCGATTTGGGCACTGCCACTATGGCAGTGGATGGGCACGCGCAACCCGCGCGTGCAGCGTTTCATAGTCCACCGCCCGTCCGTGCATCACGCGCGTACTGCGCTTGCGGTGAGGACTTCGAAAGAAGCCTGATGCAAGTGTGGAATTGAGCCCAACTTCACGTATGCACCTCAGGTTATGCCCGTGATTTCACAGTCGCACCCTATCACACAATTTAACAACAACCAAGCTGCGGTAGAAGATTTTTTTATTCATTTTGGCTTTTAATCCAACGATTGAGAGGTTAAGGAAGCCAGTCTCCATTTTTTAGCCATAGGTTTTGGACCTGCGGTTTTTAGGATTCGTAAATTGATTGCAGAATATTCCCTGATTTTTCCTGAGGGGTCGGTGCCCTAGGTTGGAGATAATCTGGAATGGGTGTGAAATTATTCTTTGACTCCCCCTCGCTGCCGAAACTAGTTCTGGAATTTCCTATTAACCGACGAGGAGCACATCATCATGTGAATAAGCTGTCGTAAATTTCTTTAGACGGAAACAATCAATTCTCAATTTCCCCCCAATTCGAGCGCAAGAGGAATCAGGAATCATCACATGGTTTTCAAAAGCAAAAGTCTACCGTGACGGCTATGTTGCAGACGCTAAATGAATGTACTTCTTACGTTGATGAGGGTAAAGAAGTTGACGTTCTCTACGTGGATTTCTCAAGAGCTTTCGATAGAGTTTCACATTCAAAACTCATGTCTAAACTCACACGTGTTGGTATTCACCCCAGGATAGTTGCATGGATCAGAGCTTTTTTGAGTAATAGATCATTTGTAGTCCGCGTAAACTCCACCTTTTCTGATTCAAGGCCTGTTTGCAGTGGCGTACCGCAGGGAGGGGTTCTATCTCCAACCTTGTTTAACATTTTCACATATGAACTCCCGCGAATAGTATCCTTAGGTAAGGTGAAATGCTCCGCTTTTGCCGATGACTTCAAAATATTTTCCCCTATTTAGTCGATAGCCGATAGAGAAAGCTTGTAATAGGCATTGGTAAGAGCAGTTCAGAAACTATATATACCGCAGAAGATCTGCAGCTTCAAATTGTTGAGGAAATAACGGATCTTGGCTTCCTGGTTCGCAAGGATCTCACCTCCGATGCTCACTGTTCAAAGGCTGTGTCCAAAGCAAACAAGGTTATGTACTGTCTATTCAGGGCACTCTCTACCCAAAGTGAGAAGGTGCTTTTGAATGCCTACAAAATCTATATTAGACCCCTTCTCGAGTATGGAACTGTTATATCAAGCCCTCATAAAGTCGCTACTATTATATAAAAGCGTTGGAGAAGATCCAGAACAGTTTCACACGCAAGTTGATGATAAGATTCTTGGGATTCAACTATGCAAATATACCATGCAGTAGGGCTAGGAACGCAAGATTCAAATTGGAAGCGCTGGCGTGCAGGAGGAGAAGATTTGATCTTCTAATGATGTATAAGATTTCGTATGGACATAGTGGCTTGCGGCCAAACACTTTTCTCAAAATGAGGGCATGTAACACCAGAGGTAGCAAATTTAAATTAGTCCGCAACGTGGCTAGGAAGAGTGTCAGGCACCATTTCTTTGTTAACAGAGCTGGCAGTGAATTGGAAAAATTACTTAAAAAAGGCAATCTACCGACTGACCTGTGCTCCTTTAAGCGTATAGTCGAACAGTACTTGATGGCGGGGGATGAATGATCTTGTACTGGTATCATATTTTGTCTGATCATCACTCTGTACACCTACGTATTCTAGATCGTTTATGTTGTCGTTACACTTGTCTCTAAGTGTTTTTATCTTTCACGATCTCTACGCGTTTTTATTTTTATCGTTTACGATGCATTACGCAGGCTCACCCTGTAATAAACAATTACAACAATTAGTGCTACATGGGAATCGAATATTTTTGCCTTATTTCAGATGCGCAAGTTCATCAACGGAATGCGCAAAGTCGAAGATACAATGAGGAGAAGACAATACGCCGGAACACGCTACATTCTCTATGATTGATTTACGAATCACCTTGATTAATTGACGCTACACTTCGTTGTCGTGTCGACGTTGGTGCTTGTGCCTCGATAAGATAAATGAAATTTTCTCTGAAACTTCTTACAATGTATGGTTTCCTCTCACATGATTAGAGACTCCGAAAACCACCCTAATTGTCGAAAGAGCCCGAGAAGGGCCATAAACGGCGGCAACAGAAGCACCTTGAAAGCGCCGGAGCAGGGGCACCGAGAGCGGTAGCAGGGACGTTTTCAAAGGGTTGGAGCAAGGGCATCTTGAAAGTGCCGGAGCAGGGGCACGGAACGCGGCTGCAGGGGCATTTTGAAAGGGCCGGAGCAGGGGCATCAAGGGCGGCAGCAGAGGAGCCTTGAAAGTGCCGGAGCAGGGGCACCAAACGCGGCTGCAGGGGCACCGAAGGCAGCAGCAGGGGGACCGACTCCGCCCACTTTGGCTGTCGAAGCCCACGTCCTCGACCGCTCCGACGGCTGTCGAACGAGGCTCCGATCCCTAGTCTGCCTGAGGAGGAGGACGGGTAGATCAGAGGGAAGGGTTTCGAACCGACGAAGTGGCGTCAATCAATAGCCGTTCTTAGCCCTTCACCCTAATCTGACCGCCCTCTTCTATGCTTGGCGCCTTGAGGCCAATGGTATACTTCGTCGACACGCAGTCGCGTCGCTCTGCACAGCGACAACGGGCCTGCAGGCATCGGCACATTTGCAGCATGCCAGCCCTCCGCGACACGTCGCTGCGACGGACACGCGGCAGCTGTTCCTATGACGGCCAGTGCCGTTGCCCGATGCTGGTCCCGCCACGATTTGTGCTAAAGGTCATGACTGTCGTTCATGACAGCGAAAAAGTATACCATTGGCCTGAGACGGCCACCCGTCGTTTCCAATCCTCGGGACGAGTTGTTGTGGGCTTGACTGATGGAATTCTTCCAACTCAGGGTAATCCACACTTACTTGAGTGGCCGACTCAGAAGTTTCTAATCAAGTTACTTGCGAGATATCCGGGCAAAATCAAGTTAGTTGTGGATTATCTGAGTTTTTTAAAGGCAGTGTTCATGATAAATTTCACTTCCGATATCTCCAAGGTTTACGGAAGGTCTGGTGCCTTATATAGCAAGGCATGCTTCAAAAGGACACGAAAGACGCATTTTTGAGCCAAAAAAGGCCCTACCTTGTTTACGTTGATTTTTGAGCGTGGAGGAATTGACCGCTAGAAGTATGATACCTATCAGTGCAATGAAGCAAACAGCTCACTTATCAGCACTTCCTTCAATTGATCATTCCTAAAATCTGAGTCTTCACTTGTTCCTTTCGAGGGGCGGATCTGGGGCCCGGGGCGTGTCTGGGGCACCAAAACGCTTGTTTGCAGCCGTTATTTTGCCCCTCCTGGCTCGTTTTCTACCGTTCCTTTTGCACTGGGGGCCTAGGATCCTTCTCCCCTATCATTTTACTGTGGAAAGTCAACGAAGATGATCATCGCGAACACTGCCTTCAAGTTACTTGCGAGGTTGGGACTCGCATGTAACTTACATGGGCATACCCATGATACTTGTGGCTTTTGAATCTCGCAAGTGACTTACATTGGCCTGTCAATCCTCGCAAGTGTATGGTCACATAACTCGCTTAACACGTGTACAGCCGGTTTATAAGGAGCCTCACCGCACTCGAGCCCTGGAAGGCGACTTCGAGTCGCTCTCCGGAGGCCAGCTTATTTTTGACCGCGGGGGGGGATAGGGGTATCCTCTCGGCGGGGGGGGGCGGTTTCCGCCGCGGTCCTCGGGGAGTGTGGTTCCTCGCCGCAGAGTTTGGCGAAGATTAGGCCCTTGTAGTGGACACGGGCGAGGCTGTCTCTGCCGTGGACCGCGACAATCACGCACCAGAGGTGCGTGATTGTCGCACACCAATGTCACCTGCATCTGAGGAGTAAGTTAAATGTTACTTCTGTGTAAGTTACTTGTATACTAGAAGTGAGTTACTTGTGACATAAAAGTAAGTTACTTGCAACATTAAGTAAGTTACTTGTGACATACAAGTAAGTAACATGAAAACTTCACATAACTTCCTCAAAAGTAACATTTAACTTGATTCAAAACTTCTGAGTAGAGGACGGCATGGATGCACAACGTCCCCACAATTTTAATGGATTTCTTCGGAAAGAACGAAATTCCCGCATGAATGCTGTACGTCATCCGTGAACGTTTTGGACTCTCGATTGAACCTCGCCAACAAGAAAGCTTTAATCTTGACAGTATGAAAAATAGTCGGAAAATTATATTTACCTTGTTTTGTTAACCCTGAAGTTTATCTTATCTCCGAAACTGAATTCACATTTTGAAGCAGGGTATGTGAGCATGTCATAAAAATTGCTCCACTGACTTCGTCGCAAAGAACAGGCCCGACTCGAACGCGATCGTCAGACTAGGGCGGGAAGATGCTTTCAAGTTGGATCCCGAGTGGATTACCCTGATTTGGACGAGTTCTTGAATTGCGCTCGCGACTACTCGCCCCGAGGCAGGATTGAGCAGGCCGTTGCGCCAACATTCGGCGGAGCTACGACCCTTCTTCCCGTTGACTAATTTTTTTTAATAAATTTCCAAAACTTTTACGACCCCCCCTCCCCTGAGATAAAAAAGTCCTAAAGTTTGTGAGAGTGAAAAGTTGTAAAAAGTACAAATTTGTAGTAAAGTTCGATCAAACCGTACGAGCCTTTCCGCGAATTTCATTTTTTTTTAATTTTCCAGATTTTTACGGGCCCCGTTGCCCTGAGTCGCAGCCCTGCTGAATCCTGCCCCGAGGATTGGAAACGAAGCAAAGAGTCTGATAACACTCTTTAAAGCTGTATAGAATTGCCCTTAACGAATTCATAGGGGTTGGAAAAGTTTTCGGATTTGGCCTAAAACTTGTATGCAGCTTAGGTGGCTTTGTGCAATCGTAATCTACGATCGCCCATTGAGCGCGGTATTGTATCATGCAATGCTAACACTGCACTGAAGTACAGTTGGAGGCTAAGATCAGATGCTTAAATATTTTTGTCTGAGGATTGAGTTCAAATATCATGCTGATCGCGGGGGCAACTCATCTCCAGCAGGGGGATGTAAACAAACCCGACGGAGATACGACCCCTTGTGGAGACAGAATCTAGAAAATTTCCGAAACTTCTAAGGGCCTCTTTCTTGGTGGATAAATCTCAGGAATTTATAGCATTTGCCTTTCTTGGTCCAGATATTTCATGGCAACCCCATTCACACCCGTTTTTACCGGTCACAGCTCCGCTCAACTTAGGGTCAAGCGGGGCGTTGCGTAAATTTTCGAATTCGGAGCGACCCCCACTATCAATTTTTTCCAAAATCCAGAACTTTTGCGACCCTCCCCCTCACACCCAAAGCACGATCTATTCATGAAATTGGAGTATACGGTGGGCTGGAGGGTAGATACAGCGGAGGCTAGATACAGCGAGAGAGCTACCCTCCGCTCTCTCGCTGTATCTAGCCTCCGCTCCGCACCAGCACGCGTGGGAAACATGAGAATTTCACGTTTACATCCTATGCACTCACTGTCGAGTTAAAGAGACTGGTTGTTTTCATTGTTGGCTGTAAGTTTTTTGTCCACAACATCTATTGAAAACGGATTGTGGTGCCGAATAAATGAGAATGGCAACGCTGACTGCGAATTCGCTGCAGCTCTGCGACCTCATGATGCCCGAAGCCGCGTCAAGTTTCGACCTCACCCTGAACCGCTCGCTCAGCGACCGTCGCTGCAACTGTGCAGAGCCGTGAACTCGTTCAAACCCCTACGCAGTATCCGAATTTCCTCGTCACTGAAGCGATTTCCATACCCTCAATAATACCTTCTTCGCAGCAGCCCAGACCTATCGAAACCCCCAATGTCTCTATTGGCTTCGTAGCTAACGTACAGATATGCTTTCAAATCAAGCCCCACTTAAAGGCAGAGTACACCCAGAAAATTATTTTTCAGATTCCTGCTTTTCTTGAAAAGGGTCACACGCTGATCACAGTTGTATCCCAGAAATCGTTCAAGACCCCTTATGAACAGAGTTATAGATCCCTAAAGATGCCTATTTTTAAGGGTGAAAAATAGGTGGACGAGTTGTCCCAGGCCTGTATTTCCTTTCATTCGCAACCGTTGCGCGAGAGCGAGCCAGGATAAGAAGACGGTCCGGCAATGGACTGAAGAACGAAGACTTGTTGGAATTCATCCATCCATCTAGCCGCTATCGATTTCGAAAATCTGGTAGAGGGTCGGGCCTGTGGTGGTGAGTGAAGGGGGTCGGGCCTGTGGTGGTCGCTTATATCTCGCTTATTTGGAGGAATTGAGATCTCGTATTTGGCACGTGTTATACGGGAGGGGTCTCCTACACAATTACATGAAAATCTCAAAATTCATATCTGAGGGTGTACTGTGCCTTTAAAGGCACTGTTAGCGATAAACTTCATCTTCGAATTTTCCATGACAAACGCTTCTCGTGGCTCTCAGACGCAGAACAGCGTCGAAAAAACGGGACGGCTTAGATAAGTGGGCAAACCCCGCCGCTGTGAGCAAGTCCCGCCTCTTTCCGCCCCTCGACGTGAACAAAGGAACACTCGAAATCGTGAGTTGAGCGATGGTTTCCGATCACAAGCCCCGTTCTTCCCTTCATTCTCAACTTCTCTCTTTACTCAGGCAGCTCGCATACATCGGCTGCAGAAGACGGAAGTTACAAGCCTCGGTTAACTCGTCCACCATTTTCCCTAGCTCAATTTTTGAGGGACCATAACTTCATTCCCAGAAGGTCTTGTACGATTCCAGAAGCATCATTGGAATCAGAATGGGACCGGTTTCAAGATAGGCAAAAAAACAGAAAAGCGATATTTATCGCGAACAATGCCTTTAACACCTTACGTCGCTGACGCCCAAACTCGTACAGCTCGGTTGAGTTACACACCCGTCACCGTGAAAATTAGGTTCCAGTTCTAAGGATTCTATATACCTTCATATTTTTGGGAAACAAATCTACTTTTTTCGTTGTGGAGTGAAGGCAGGGACAGTGTGTGTGTGTGTGTGTGTGTGTGTGTGTGTGTGTGTGTGTGTGTGTGTGTGTGTGTGTGTGTGTGTGTGTGTGTGTGTGTGTGTGTGTGTGTGTGTGTGTGTGTGTGTGTGTGTGTGTGTGTGTGTGTGTGTGTGTGTGTGTGTGTGTGTGTGTGTGTGTGTGTGTGTGTGTGTGTGTGTGTGTGTGTGTGTGTGTGTGTGTGTGTGTGTGTGTGTGTGTGTGTGTGTGTGTGTGTGTGTGTGTGTGTGTGTGTGTGTGTGTGTGTGTGTGTGTGTGTGTGTGGTTGTGTGTGTGTGTGTGTGTGTGTGTGTGTGTGTGTGTGTGTGGTTGTGTGTGTGTGTGTGTGTGTGTGTGTGTGTGTGTGTGTGTGTGTGTGTGTGTGTGTGTGTGTGTGTGTGTGTGTGTGTGTGTGTGTGTGTGTGTGTGTGTGTGTGTGTGTGTGTGTGTGTGTGTGTGTGTGGGGGAAGAGAAGCACCATACAGGCTTCTTCAAATTCTACAGAAACAAAATAAACCAAGTCACGCTAAATGAGAGAGCTTCTCTCAATTGGGTAAAGCCTCTTTCACACTTGCCCGACCGACGTCGGACGACTCGTTATCAAATGTGTAATATCTAAACTCTGGTACCGCCGTAGTGACCTGTCGATTTCGATTATCACAGCGCGGAGCGATGGCTTTTTCGTCGGAACCTCCTTATCACTAGTTATATTTCACCGAGGCCCACCGCTCCAGTGCTGGTATTGATTGAAATCAACAGGTCACTACGGCGGTACCAGAGTTTATCTACCCTACCCTACCCATCTTATCTATCTTAACTTATCAAATTTGATAACGAGTCGTCCGACGTCGGCCGGCAAACTATGAAAGGGGCTTAAGAAGGTATAGTTCACCGCAACAGGGCGTTCGTTGGTGCGGTCGCCGACTTCGCCTAATCTACTGCTGCATCAGTCATTTCTCCGGAACAGTGGCTGTGATTTACTGGTTGAGTTTTTGTTTTTACTGATATTACTACAGCTGTGGAAGCAATGAAAACAAGCAAAATGTGAGAATGAAAACAATAACTCGATCAATGGCAGCTGTTCAGGAAAGAGATTCATACTACAGTATGTTAGGAGATGTCCGCGACCGCACCACCGCCTTTTGCGGGGCCGTGAACTATAATAGCAATTTTTTATCGGAAATTTCCAGACTGTTAGAAAAATTTGTATCCAATTTGGCTAAAAATGTTCGAGGAACGCGCCAAAAATTGACCAAATCACGCCCCTGCGGCACGATTTTCTTCAGTATTTGTCCAAAAAGCTTTTTAAAAAATTTCGATTCAAGTGTAAAAAAGGCCCAGAAATTAGCCGGAAATCCGCCCCAAGCGGAGTAAGAATATGTCAAAAGTAAGGGACCGAGAAAGATTGGAGCGCTTCATGCGATTTCGTTCATGGTTTCCTTCTTCTTTTGCTAACATTGTCCCTGAGGTCTCAATTTACTTGTCACATACAGAATATGGAGCAGAAGACCCAAAAAATCACCTTAACGGTTCCCCTCATGCCCTCTTTCTTGTTTCATGGCACGCAATAGAAATGGGTCAATTTGACACCAATTCAAGCGCTCGGTCAAATACTTATATTCAACATGAAGGCGAAAAAAATTCTCTTATCAAAATAGTAAAGGTAGAAAAGAGGCCCACCTGATGCGGAAACCAGCCATGCCTAGCCCACACACGCTCTCCGTTCCTGAAAAAAATTATTAAGAATAAATTATTAAGAATTAGAAAAGGTTTTAAACAAACGGAGAAAACGCGAAAACAGACGAAGCAGTGGAGAGAGCAGGACAAAGAGGAGAACATCTTCGCAGTCACCGAAAAAAAATCAAATAGGCTCTCATGAATCGATCGCAGCATATGATTGGCAATGGACGCTACGACATTTCAAACGACGGGGTGCGATTGTGACGCACCCGTCCTAATTGATGGATTTCGTTCGATTCTCCTATCAGGAGGCGGCCTTTGGATAGCGTGTGGGCGGCGTTCCACGTTTAATTACTCGGTGGCCCTCAAAATACGGCCACTTAGCCTCATTTTT